>JAVJIX010000047.1:5640000-6097500 GCA_036785185.1 Paratrypauchen microcephalus | reverse complement strand
CTTGTATCCACGATCTCGTCCTTTCGGTCATTACCCAGAGCTCATGACCATAGCAGTGTTGTATAAAGTACTGCAAAGTCAAACTCAAGTAAAAGTATAGGTACCCCTCCCAAAAATGACTTTGGTAAAAGTCGAAGTCACTGCCTGAAATGTTACTTGAGTAATTCTTAAAGTATCTGGAACTTCTTGTACTTAAGTATTACAAGTAATGTAAAAATAAATGTACTCAAGTAATGTAACTAAAAGTACAAGTAAAAGTATCAAGCAAAGGCAGTCTGAAGCTAACCCTCGCTTTGTTACTTAGATAGCACAAACACACAGCGCTTGTTTACATTTTTTAAAGTAGGCACATGTTAATTTTATTTTTTGTCCTTTTGAACTCGTGTGCCCTTTCTCATTCGTTACACTTCGCCTACAGCTACGCCTTCCCTTGAGCCGAAAAAGCTAGGTAGCCTGTTAGCTCCAACATCGTCAAATACGCTTTGTGTAACCGAAACAATGTCACACAAAGTTAATTTCTACATGTTATGCTCAAGGTTTCACAACGGTGTCTAGAATGTCCATGCTATGGTTATTGAAATTGGAATATAGACGCTAACAATTTCATGAATCTAGAACTTACCTCGATGTGTTTCTTGAGGTTGAACGGGGAGTTTCTGTAAGATAGGATTTCCACGTTTCTTGGAAGGCACAAGAGGCACTTCATTCGACAGGACGAATCCTTCACATCACCGTAAGAGAACATTATGTTTAAGTATGGCCAGGGATGCTTATCGTCTCATCTACACCAACAGGTGTAGGCTGATTGTCATGCGCAAGTAGTGAACAAGCCCAGGCACGTCCTGACTTCCTTCAGTCAGTAGAGTTTTTTTTGTAACGAGTAACTAAACGGCACATTGAAAATGTATTGGAGTAAAAGTATGCAATTAAATTTGGAAATGTTGTGAAGTAAAAGTAAAAGTTATAATTTTTTTAAAAATTCAAGTAAAGTACAAAGTCTCCCAAAATTTACTTAAGTACAGTAGTGAAGTATTATTACTTCGTTACTATACAACACTGGACCATAGGTGAGGGGAGGAACGTAGATTGATGGTAAATCGAGAGTTTTGCCTTTTGGCTCAGCTCGCTCTTCACCACAACGGTCCGGTACAAGGACCGCATCACTGACGGCGCTGCACCGATCCGTCGATGCAGCGATTGTTGCAGCGACAAACAAAACCCAGAATAAAAACCCCAGGATCATGTAGAGCGAGTTCAGACATTTTAAGACCAAAATGAGGAGCCTGAAAGCTGCAGGTACAGAGAGACGGGGCCAGCGTTTTTTTACTTTAAAGTGAAAATGGAGTTGATGGAGCGAAAACATGTCCACGCTCACGCTAACAGCCTCGCTATGTCCAGTTCTGTTCAGCCTATGGACCATACACAGAAAACAGTTTTGTTTCTGTGTTAATGTAGTTTGGAAAAGGTGGAAGATGAGGCAGGTCCACACGAGCAGCAGACTCTTCCATTCACACGTCTGTGGAGCTGTGAGTGTCACGTGGTGTAGAGGAAGAAGGACTCACGGAACCAGGGACCACCACACGCAACATATGAGCTTATTTTAAACTCTGGTAGAGCAAGAGTCTGTCAGACGCTTTTCTCCATGGAGATCAGTGTTGGGAAGGTAATCCCTTACAAATTACAGATTACATGCTCCAAAATGTAATTTGTACTGTAATCTATTGGGTTACTTAAGGTGAGTAACGTAATCTGATTACTTTGGATTACATGTTATGTTACTAATACTCGATAACACCCACCAGGCACGGACTGGGCGGTCTGGTATTTGGGCACATGCCAGAAGGGCTGCGGCCCCGAAACCGTACTGCTGCGGCCAACCTGTTAGACATTCGGTCGTTGCCTCCATCGTCTTAAAAAGACGGGTGTCTTATTGTTATAATTGAATGGACCCATTCGGTATTTATAGCCCTTATAACTACATATATATTACAGTGACGGTGGCACCGTGATGATGTGTTTAAGGTATTACATTATTTTATTTTGCCGGGATATTTCTTTCTACGATATTAAAAATGTGCACAGTTTGAAATAAAACAAATATATCTGTATTTTGTATTTGTTTGCAACAACTAAAGTAAAGCACTGCCTTATGGGAGATTCCCACGGCCATAAAATTGACCAATCACGGCACTAGTTGCTACCAAGAATTGTTAGCGCTCGCATATGAAGTGGAAAACACTTTATACGGAAGACAATAGTAAACCTTTCGAGGAAGTTAGTACAACACAACATTATTCACTTTCATGAGAAATAGAACGGTGAAGATTGTGGTAGTGTGGTCAAATTAGTCAAAGTAGAAGAGGAGACAGACGGACGGTCGGATACTTAGCATTATAGTTTAGTAAAATGAATCGAGGAGTACAAGGGGGGAGCGATCGGGTTGCGGAGAAGAGCATTTATTAACGGCATGAAGGTAAGACACTTTTAAAAAAAATTATGGTCGGGTTGAGCATTGATTTCCATGATTTTAATGCAGTTGTTTAATGCGTGTAGCCCACTGTTTGGGTATTTTATTCTGCGCGGTTTTGTGCTGGCATGTTGTGGTTGTGGACTAAAGTCACGATTGATGGGTTAATCATCAATTAATTGCGTCTTCGGCGGCCGCGGCAATGATAGCTTGTTTTTTTTCCATTAGATGTACCGCCGTGTAATCAATTTATTTCAACAAAATAACTGCAGTCCGATTACCACTACTTAAAACAGTAACTGTAACAGATTACAGTTCCTCATTATTTGTACTCTGATTACGTAACGCCGGTACATGTAATCCGTTACTCCCCAACACTGATGGAGATGTTGTTGCTTTGTCTGCAATGTTTCACAGTGTGGTATTAATCCTTTTCATCATCGTGGAGAGCTGGAGACAACGGGCCTCATTCATGAATCTTTTCTTTAAAATGTTCGTAACTTCCACTTTAGGAAGAAGTGAGAGAATTCTGCCACAGATTCACAAAACGTTCTTAAGATCACAAATTCCTTCTTAAGTGACAGTTGCACCTGATTCACCAAAACCCAGATACAAACACCTCCACGCCTCCATGCTCATTTACATTTAATTTACATAAAAAAATAAATATGTATTTGGTTAGAAACGCCCTCTGAACTTCCATATTTGGCCAACACGGGTTTGGGTTTATGACGTGTGAAAGGGCGAGGGAGAGAGTGATGAGGAGGTCAGGTGGAGCGTCTGCAGACTACGGCGGTTTTACAGCTTTCAAACATTCAAACTCACATGAAAAATTCAGGGAGAGAAGATTTAAGTCAGCAACTTAAAATAAGCGGGTACTTTATCGTATTTATCGTGCTCCTGACTGTTCGGAGGATTTGTTCTTTCAGAAGAACATTTTCAGTTAAGAAACCATTGTGTGAAAGTCAAAAATGTTCATAAGAAGGCCTTAAGAACACATTTGTTTGTAAGAACGTTTCATTATTGAGGCCCAATGCTCAGCATTACCGTTGTTATCAGTATACTTGGTTTGAACATGTTGAACAAAAGAGACATCACAGAGAAGTAAGTATTAGTACAGTGAGTGTACGTATAAGTACAGTGAGTATAAGTACAGTGAGTATAAGTACAGTAAGTATAAGTACAGTAAGTATAAGTACAGTGAGTATAAGTATAAGTACAGTAAGTATAAGTACAGTAAGTATAAGTACAGTGAGTATAAGTACAGTGAGTATAAGTACAGTAAGTATAAGTACAGTGAGTATAAGTACAGTAAGTATAAGTACAGTGAGTATAAGTACAGTGAGTATAAGTACAGTAAGTATAAGTACAGTGAGTATAAGTACAGTGAGTATAAGTATAAGTACAGTAAGTATAAGTACAGTGAGTATAAGTACAGTAAGTATAAGTACAGTAAGTATAAGTACAGTGAGTATAAGTACAGTGAGTATAAGTACAGTGAGTATAAGTATAAGTACAGTAAGTATAAGTACAGTAAGTATAAGTACAGTGAGTATAAGTACAGTGAGTATAAGTACAGTGAGTACAGTATAAGTACAGTAAGTATAAGTGCAGTGAGTATAAGTACAGTGAGTATAAGTACAGTAAGTATAAGTGCAGTAAGTATAAGTACAGTAAGTATAAGTACAGTGAGTATAAGTATAAGTACAGTAAGTATAAGTACAGTAAGTATAAGTACAGTTAGTATAAGTACAGTAAGTATAAGTACAGTGAGTATAAGTACAGTGAGTATAAGTACAGTAAGTATAAGTACAGTAAGTATAAGTACAGTGAGTATAAGTATAAGTACAGTGAGTATAAGTATAAGTACAGTTAGTATAAGTACAGTGAGTATAAGTATAAGTACAGTGAGTATAAGTATAAGTACAGTGAGTATAAGTATAAGTACAGTAAGTATAAGTACAGTAAGTATAAGTACAGTAAGTATAAGTACAGTTAGTATAAGTACAGTGAGTATAAGTACAGTTAGTATAAGTACAGTGAGTATAAGTACAGTGAGTATAAGTATAAGTACAGTGAGTATAAGTATAAGTACAGTGAGTATAAGTACAGTTAGTATAAGTACAGTAAGTATAAGTACAGTAAGTATAAGTACAGTGAGTATAAGTACAGTTAGTATAAGTACAGTAAGTATAAGTACAGTTAGTATAAGTACAGTGAGTATAAGTACAGTTAGTATAAGTACAGTAAGTATAAGTACAGTGAGTATAAGTACAGTAAGTATAAGTACAGTGAGTATAAGTACAGTGAGTATAAGTATAAGTACAGTAAGTATAAGTACAGTAAGTATAAGTACAGTGAGTATAAGTACAGTGAGTATAAGTATAAGTACAGTAAGTATAAGTACAGTGAGTATAAGTACAGTAAGTATAAGTACAGTAAGTATAAGTACAGTGAGTATAAGTACAGTGAGTATAAGTACAGTGAGTATAAGTATAAGTACAGTAAGTATAAGTACAGTGAGTATAAGTACAGTGAGTATAAGTATAAGTACAGTAAGTATAAGTACAGTGAATATAAGTACAGTGAGTATAAGTACAGTGAGTATAAGTATAAGTACAGTAAGTATAAGTACAGTAAGTATAAGTACAGTGAATATAAGTACAGTGAGTATAAGTACAGTGAGTATAAGTACAGTGAATATAAGTACAGTGAGTATAAGTACAGTGAGTATAAGTATAAGTACAGTAAGTATAAGTACAGTGAGTATAAGTACAGTGAGTATAAGTATAAGTACAGTAAGTATAAGTACAGTAAGTATAAGTACAGTGAATATAAGTACAGTGAGTATAAGTACAGTGAGTATAAGTATAAGTACAGTAAGTATAAGTACAGTGAGTATAAGTACAGTGAGTATAAGTATAAGTACAGTGAGTATAAGTACAGTGAGTATAAGTACAGTGAGTATAAGTATAAGTACAGTAAGTATAAGTACAGTAAGTATAAGTACAGTGAGTATAAGTATAAGTACAGTAAGTATAAGTACAGTAAGTATAAGTACAGTAAGTATAAGTACAGTGAGTATAAGTACAGTGAGTATAAGTACAGTAAGTATAAGTACAGTGAGTATAAGTACAGTGATGTGAGCGTGTCACAACTGAGCTCCACAGGCTCCAGAGGGAAACACAGACTGATACAAGGAACTTCACTTCACATCTACGAGCACTCACGTGCCCAGAGTGTACGAGCAGTCACGGGCCCGGGGTGAATAGTGCGTGTGGCTTTTGTGTTGGAGTTTCACATTTTATATTCTAGAAAAATAAATGCTTTTAGAGTTTTTTCACAGGTTGTTCTCACACCACCACATCTTCTGGAGATGATTCTAAAAGTCTCCTTTCAAAGTCCATGCCCCTTCAGTTCAGCTCAAGTTAAAGGATCCTAACAAAGCTAATGAATGGCAATGTTAGGGTATTTGTAATTGATTTTAAAGGGACAGACTGTACTGAGCTAGGTTTTATAAACATCCTAACTTGCCTCAGGTGGAGGAGTTCAAGTATCTTGGGGTCTTGAGGATGGAGCATGAGACAGACAGGCGGATCGGTGCAGCGTCGGCAGTGATGCGGTCGCTGTACCGGACCGTTGTGGTGAAGAGGGAGCTGAGCCGAAAGGCAAAGCTCTTGATTTACCGTCGATCTACGTTCCTCCCCTCACCTATGGTCATGAGCTCTGGGTAATGACCGAAAGGACGAGATCGCGGATACGAGCGGTCGAAATGAGTTTCCTCCGCAGAGTGGCTGGGCGCTCCCTTAGAGATAGGGTGAGGAGCTCAGCCATACGAGAGGAGCTCGGAGTAGAGCTGCGGCTCCAGCTGAGGGCGTCTGTTCCAGGCACGTCCCACCAGGAGGAGGCCCCGGGGAAGACCCAGGACACGCTGGAGGGACTATGTCTCCCGGCTGGCCTGGGAACATCTTGGGGAGCTGGAGAAACTGTCCGGGGTGAAGGAAGTCTGGGAATCCCTGGGTGTTGTTTTTTTTTTTTTGTCATAAATCAAAATATACACATCAATCACAGACTAAATCGGCCTCACTTCTGATTGGTCGTTATAGCCGCCAGCCTCGATGAGTTTCATTTTTTAATTGTTTTATCACTTTTATCACAGCTGATAGTAGTACAAAAGTATATAGTGCTACATAGGTGTACAAAGTGAGTACATGTCAATCATACAGTTATTGTTATAAAGGAAATAGAGAGAAAAGAAACAGAAAAAGGGACAGATGGGAAAGGATCTACAGCGTTCTTTCACTGGCGGTTCTACTGATGAGGACGTTTAATGCATTGCTGATCTCTATAGTTTTGTGCCTTTTTATTTTCAGACACTTTAAATAAATAATGTACCGTTTTAAATGATTGTCAAACGCAGTGAACCGGCTTCGTAGCTTTACATTTACTACAGTGAATGTGGAATTTAGACATCAGGATCAGATCAATACAATTTGTGTTCTGTACATTATTTTCATAAAAACAAACTGAACATTCTTCCAGGATAATAGAGCTTTTTCACAACGGCTTGAAGTGTCCCGCTGTAGGTTTGTGGATCTTCTGGTTAATGGTTTTCTGTGGCTAAATCTCTGTGGAAATGTTTCTCCACCAGTTTCATAATCTGTCCCATCACCAAATCTTCAACCAAAAAGGTCCACAAAGGAGAAACATTCTTCATGAAGAATTTATCCACAATGATCAATGCAAGAAAGATGAAAGCTTAAAGGGATATTCCAGGATTTTTGACATGGGGGCTCATTTCCGAGTTAGCCAGAGTGTTTCAGAGATGTGGAGACACTTTTTAGCGAATTTCATGCAGTCCTTCCAGCTGCAGAGTTTTCAGATGCTAGGCTAGCGCAAGTCAACGGTAAATGGTAGCCGGATTTTAATCAGGGTTACCCACTCCATAGTGCACCCAAAACAAGTCAACTATAACGCCAGACTGTCGATGCAAATGTCTGTGTTGATGGAACAATTTTAAAAATATAATCAACCTTGTAATTTAAAGGATTTATGTCCTTATGCAACAGCGCGTTTTCCCCCGATCTAGCTAGGCATGGGCGGAGTGATATCACCTTGCAGTTAGGTTTCCATCTGATATTTGTTTACCTTCAGCTGTCGTCGTTAGCCGTAGAGTACAGTAGCCTGCCCTGTTCTACAATCCAGACATGGCCACGTTTGGAGGTCTCCCCGATGCTTGGAATATACAGATGAAGAGTTGAGAGAGATGGATGTTGAAAGGGCAGAACGCGAGAGAGTGTCGGTGAGTTAGCCCCCGCTACAGCTACAGAAAACCGGGTTGTTGCATTGTTTGTTGGAATGAACGATCAATGCGGGGCTGTCTTTTCAGTTCCGTGCTCAACATGAATGTTCACGGGCTAGCAACAACTTAATGAGCGTGCATGCCTTTTGACCAGCACGCTAACATAACGACAGGAGCAAGCTTGGGTAAAAAAGGTATAAACCTGTTCTTCATCACGGGACCTTGCGCTTGGAAAGACAGATGGTACTGCAGTGGTTGTCAGACTAGGCTTTCCAAGGGATTTGGTGTAGTCGTCTGGTCCGAAATGATCACTGCAAATCTTCTGTTTATGTAGCGTCTCCACCGGTGTGTTGATGTCTAAGCCAGCAGCTACAAGCCACAGTCGAGTCCTTTCTCGATCGTGCACCGGAAAGCTGTGAAAACTTTGTGGTGCCCACCTGCGGGCTTTATTTGTACATTTTTGAAATGCACACTGAAAAACCATTTTGCCCGGTAGTTCTTTTAAAATTCACCTCTTCACTCTGTGGTCTTCCTTACTACGTTTTTTCTCGCTTCTCTGTTTACGTGATTGGTCACTTCACAACCAACTAGAGTAAAGTAAAACTCCGCTGCTGCTGCGAAGCTAGTCCCTCAGATATGGAATGATTCATGCTATTCGCACTCAGTTTGATTTCAAAAATTACTCAATCAACATACATTTACATCGACAGTCTGCTGTTATAATTGACTTGTTTTGGGTGCACTATGGAGTGGGTAAGCCTTATTTAAATCTGGCTACCATTTACCGTTGACTTGCGCTAGCCTAGCATCTGAAAACTCTGCAGCTGGAAGGACTGCATGAAATTCGCTAAAAAGTGTCTCCACATCTCTGCAGCACTCTGGCTAACTCGGAAATGAGCTCCCATGTCAAAAATGCTGGAATATCCCTTTAAAGGAGAATGACGACGAGCGTTAGAGAACTACTGAGAAAAACTAACAATATGGTCATGAATAAAACAGAAGGAGCTTGTTCACTCAGACTGATTCTAGAATTAAAATTAAAAATTGATTTCATGATGATATTATTTGCATAAACAGATCAATTTGTGCAGTTTGAATACCAGAGATGTTCACAGATTACATGTCTAACGTTCAAACCGCACTAATCCATCTTTCATCTTTCCTCCCTTGATCATTGTGGATAAATTTTTCATGAAGAAAGTGTGAAGAATCCCTCAGTCGTCCAGGTAGAATCCACGGCAAAAGGAGAAATTCAGTTTGTCAACTGGACAAAGTTTATTTGGTCAAATATGTTTTGTAGCTCATCCAAGCTACGTCTTCAGTTGTTTTAGACACTAGTCCATCCTGACTTTCTTGCGCATGCTCATGTTAACTGACAGGAGCAGCACCTGGACCTGGGACCTGTTACAAACCTGAGGGTCTGATCAGGGGGATGGAGCTAAAAGAGCCTGGCCCTACATTTGTTGTGCTTGGATGAGCTGCAAAACGTATTCGACCAAATAAACTTTGTCCAGTTGACAAACTGAATTTCTCCTTTTGCCTTCATGAAGAAAGTTTCTCTTTTGTGGACCTTGTTGGTTGAAGATTTGGTGATGGAGCTGAGGAGAAAGCGACGGACATTTCCACAGAGATTTAGCCACAGAAAGCCATAAACTGGAAGTTACACAAACTACAGCGGGTCACTTCAAGCCGTTGTGAAAAAGGTTTATCCAAACTGTTTTTTGGTGTTGTTCTGGAGCTGAACGTTCTGGAGCTGAACGTTCTGGAGCTCAGTTCACTTCTTTATCCAGACAAATGTAGGGCCAGGCTCTTTTAGCTCCATCCCCCTGATCAGACCTTCAGGTTTGTAGTAGGTCCCAGGTCCAGATGCTGCTCCTGTCGGTCAACATGAGCGTACTCCTCTGAATCACACACACACACACACACTCCTCTGAATCACACACTCACACACACACACACACACACACACACACTCCTCTGAATCACACACACACACACACGCACACACACACACTCTCCTCTGAATCACACACACACACACACACACTCTCCTCTGAATCACACACACACACACACGCACACACACACACACTCCTCTGAATCACACACATGCACACACACACAAGCACGCACACACAGACACACACACACTCCTCTGAATCACACACACACACACACACACACTCCTCTGAATCACACACACACACACACGCACACACACACACTCTCCTCTGAATCACACACACACGCACTCCTCTGAATCACACACGCACACACACACACTCTCCTCTGAATCACACACACACACACACGCACACACACACACACTCCTCTGAATCACACACATGCACACACAAGCACACACACATACACACACACACACACTCCTCTGAATCACACACACACTCACACACACTCCTCTGAATCACACACATACACACACACACACTCCTCTGAATCACACACTCACACACACACACACCTCTGAATCACACACTCACACAGGCACTCCTCTGAATCACACACACACACACACACTCTGAATCACACACACACGCACACACACACATACACACACACACACACACTCCTCTGAATCAGACACACACACACATGCACACACACACACTCCTCTGAATCACACACGCACACACACACACACAAACACACACACACTCCTCTGAATCACACACACACACACACACAAACACACACACACTCTGAATCACACACGCACACACACACACACACACAAACACACACACTCCTCTGAATCACACACTCACACACACACACACACTGGATGGACGGGACGATCACAATCGTAAATGTCAGCTGTCAGAGCGGCTCGTGTTTAATTCGTCTTTTTGGAGTGAGGTCGGGTCTGAGCGATAGAGCGGATCTGTCACAAGAAAAACACAAAGAGGAGGGGTAAACGGGGAGGGGGACAAAAGGAAGGGGTACAAGGGGTGTAGGAAGGTGTACAAAGGAGGGGTAAAAAGAGAGGTGAGTTGGGGACACAAAGAGAGGGATAGGTAGATAGGGGATGGGGGCACTAAATGGATTGGGTACAAAGGGGAGGGGTACAAAAGGAGGGGGTACAAAAGGAGGGGGTACAAAAGGAGGGGGTACAAAAGGAGGAGGTACAAAAGGAGGCGGGAACAAAGGGGAAGGTGGAGCTGTCCCGTCAGGGGTGGTGCTGAAAGCTGTACTAGCGCATCCATAGCAGGAGGTGCACTTATGTCTAAACCTGCTCCAAACTGTACCTGAGACAGACTATTGATCCGTGGAAACTCCGTCCGTGCACAGCCACTCACGGGGCCGTGGTAAAAACAGAGTGCAACACTTTGAGCGCAATCGTTCCGGAAATCCAAATCGTTCCATTCTTTTTCCACATTGAATTAAATAAAATATTAAAGGGCCCATATCACGCTGTTCTCTGATCGATGTTCTAATGTCATTTTATCATCACAAATCGTCCAAAACTGGCACTGAACTATGATAAAATAATACATTTTAGTCTAAACGATTAGAAGAAAACAAAAAACAAGCATATTTCTTTTGCCTTATTGAACCAGATGCCCAAGCAAGTCAGTATATGTCAGTCTGGAGTGGGCAGGAAGTGAAGTGTCTTGCCCAAGGACACAATGGTTCACCTGAGCATTCAAAAGAGACAAATGCTCTTCTCATATGTATAACCCTGGATTTTGAACAGTTTAAATCTCAATTTTGCTCTAAAACAACATAATAAGAAAAAAATTCACTGAATTCTGGTAAAACCACGGAGACGGTCTATAGTCCTTTGCTCGTTTAGTCGATTAATCGACTAAACGATTTGTTGCCATGGTCGACCAGAATGTACATCAGTGGATCATTTCATTTAGATTATAAGTATTTATAATGGGACAACAGCAGAAAGGAGAAGTGAGTGATTTGGGAATTATTTCTGTGGATCTGTCAGTGCCAGTTCAGGTTCTGTTCTGTTCAGTTCAGTTTATTTACTGACAGAACCGAGAAGAGCTGAGAAACTCGACTCCACGAGCCGCTGTGTCAGACACTAAAGAAACAGACACATTTTCACTGTGGATTTAGAACAATAATGAAACAAGACAAAACATGCACAGGATTTTCAGCTTTATCTTTGTTTTATCCAGTTTTACCGTCCGTATTTTTTAGTGCTGTCTGGCGATTAAAAAAAAATCTAATTAATTACAGGATTTGTAATTAATTAATCGCATTTTAATCTCATATCTGCTAAAGGTTCCCAAATAAAGGCCTCTGCCAACAATTCTTTTACGGTCCTTTCATTGCCGTGCAGCTGGTGAATTCTTTTCATCTCCGTAGTTCTCAAAGGGAGCTGGACATTTGGGTCAGATGACACGATGTGAAAGGTCGCCTTCAGGCCCTCGTCTTCCACGATTGAAATTGACCTGCAATCAGCAGCAGCCCACTTTGAGATTGAGTTTGTCAGTTTTTCTGTGGTCGCTTTGCTCATTTGTTTCCCTAATTCTGTGAGCGTGGTTTGTTGGTTTGTTGGTTTGGTGAATTGGTGGTTTGTTGGTTTGTTGGTTTGGTGGTTTGTTGGTTTCTTGGTTTGTTGGTTTGGTGGTTTGTTGGTTTGTTGGTTTGGTGGTTTCTTGGTTTGGGGGTTTGTTGGTTTGGGGGTTTGTTGGTTTGGTGGTTTGTTGGTTTGGTGGTTTGTTGGTTTGGGGGTTTGTTGGTTTGGTGGTTTGTTGGTTTGGGGGTTTGTTGTTTTGTTGGTTTGTTGGTTTGGTGGTTTGTTGGTTTGCTGGTTTCCTGGTTTCTTGGTTTCTTGGTTTGTTGGTTTGGGGGTTTGTTGGTTTGTTGGTTTGGTGGTTTGTTGGTTTGGGGGTTTGTTGGTTTGGGGGTTTGTTGGTTTGGTGGTTTGTTGGTTTGGTGGTTTGGTGGTTTGGGGTTTGTTGGTTTGGGGGTTTGTTGCTTTGGTGGTTTGTTGGTTTGGGGGTTTGTTGGTTTGGTGGTTTGTTGGTTTGTTGGTTTGGTGGTTTGTTGGTTTGGTGGTTTGTTGGTTTGGGGGTTTGGTGGTTTAGTGAAGTGCCCTCACGCTCGCTTTATCACCGGTAGCGATGGAACTTGTCCGGACGTGTTTGTCGTTCAAATGATTCATCAGGCTGGAGGAAAATCCTTTTTGACAAAAGCTCCGAATCACGGCGTTCTTGTTGATCCCGTTTTCGTTCTTTTTATAAATAAAGTTGCTGTTCAAAGGCCCTGGCAGCGATTCGCTCGCCTCGCTCCCTGAGTCGAGTCGATGTCAGTTTCCTCCAGGCTTTATTTGTTTGATTAGAGACGCAGGTGGAAGTGACGCCACTGCCAAGTCGCCTACAGGTCCTTCAATGGGACAAATTTAAAATGAGCATTGAATTGATACTCAGTTAATTGTGTTGATTTTTATAACGCATTAATTTGCAGTGTAATTAATTAATCAATCTAATTAACGCGTTAATCTGACAGCCCTAGTATTTTTACTTTCTGAGGATTTAAAGGGGAACACCTAAACTCTTCAGACGCAGTGTGGAGCTGTCCCTCCGGGGTGGTGCTGAATCCTGAAGAGTGCGACACGAGACAGAAGTGACAGAGCTGGTCATTCACGCACAAGTCACACACAACTCACACACAACACACACACACACACAACACACACACAACTCACACACAACACAAACACAACTCACACACACACAACACACACAACTCACACACAACACAAACACAACTCACACACAACACACACACACAACACACACACACAACTCACACACACACACACACAACTCACACACAACTCACACACAACTCACAAACACAACTCACACACACAACACACACACACAACTCACACACAACTCACACACAACACACACACACAACACACACAACTCACACACAACACACACACACACACACACACACAACACACAAGTCACACACAACTCACACACAACACACACACACACAACACACACAACTCACACACAACTCACACACAAAACACACACAATGCACACACAACACAAACACAACTCACACACAACACACACACAAAACACACACACACAACACACACAACTCACACACAACTCACACACAACACACACAACTCACACACAACTCACACACAACACTCAACACACACACACAACACACACAACTCACACACAACACACACACACACAACACACACAACTCACACACAACTCACACACAAAACACACACAATGCACACACAACACACACACAACTCACACACAACAAAACACACACAATGCACACACAACACACACACAACTCACACACAACACACACAAAACACACACAATGCACACACAACACACACACACAACACACACACAACTCACACACAACACACACACAACACACGCACAACTCTCACACAACACACACACACAACACACACAACTCACACACAACTCACACACAACACACACACAAAACACACACAATGCACACACAACTCACACACAACTCACACACAAAACACACACAATGCACACACAACACACACACAACTCACACACAACACACACAAAACACACACACAACTCACACACAAAACACACACACAACACACACACAACACAAACACAATTCACACACAACTCACACACAACTCACACACAACACACACACAACTCACACACAAAACACACACAATGCACACACAACACACACACAACACACACACAACACAAACACAATTCACACACAACTCACACACAACTCACACACAACACACACACAACTCACACACAAAACACACACACAACACACACACAACACAAACACAATTCACACACAACTCACCCACAACTCACACACAACACACACACAACACACACTTTTAGACTTTGGACCATCACTAATCCACCAGGAAAAGCTTTTGGTCACGATATTTCAGTCTCACACACAAAATAAAACTTCTAATTAAAATGTATGTGGGAACAGAACAGTTTTTAAACCTGATTTTAAACATTTTAAGCCCTGAGTTGACGAAGATGTTTAAACAACTTTTATTCTAATTCCAACAGAATGCCTTTGATTTTTGATCGTTTTTTCACTTGATCAGAATAAGGTTTTTTCATTACAAGCATGGTCCATTCCATTTTTTTTTTCCATTTTCTTCCGCTTTCTCCGTATTTTCAGGTCGCAGGGGCAACGGTCCAGGTCCGCTGCACCGGCCCTACAACCGTGGTCATCTTCTGGAAAAAACACACTTTTATTTGAGTTTTTTAGCTAAAAAAAAAAGCTAAAAAGTTCCAGACTGTTGCTTTAAAGCTTGGTTTGGTTGCACGGGTGCTGCAGGGCCGGACAGATGGGAGGTTAAACAGGTGCTCGGTGACGTTGGTTGGGTGCTGAGGCTGGATGAGTGATGGAGGTGGTTTGGGTGCTGTAAGTGACAGGTGGATGAAATATTGATCGGGTGCTGGGAGGTTATATGGGTGATTGGGTGCTGGGTGGGTGCTGTGAAGCTGTATGATCACTTTGATGAACTGTTGGTTGGGTGCTACAAGGCCGTAGAAGTGCTGGGTGAAGAGGATATTGATTGGGTTGATGGGTGCTAGTAGATGGTATATGGATGAAACATTGGTTGGGTGCTGTGATGTTGTATGGGTGCTGGGAGGTTGTATGGGTGCTGTAGGTGGCAGACTGGATGTGACGTTAGTTGTGTACTGGGTGCTTATATGGGTGCTGAGGCTGTATGGGTGTTAAGAGATTGTGTGGGTGCTGTGATGTGGTTGCTGTGATGTTGTATGGGTGCTGGGAGGTTGTGTGGGTGCTGTAGGTGACAGGTTGGATGTTGTGTGGGTGCTGGGAGGTTGGTGGGTGCTCGGAGGTTGTGTGGGTGCTGTAGGTGGCAGGTCGGATGTTGGTGGGTGCTGGGCGGATGCTGGTGGGTGCTTGGAGGTCATGTGGGTGCCTGGAGGTTGTGTGGGTGCTGTAGGTGGCAGGTCGGATGTTGGTGGGTGCTGGTTGGATGTTGGTGGGTGCTCGGAGGTCATGTGGGTGCCTGGAGGTCATATGGGTGCTGGGAGGTTGTGTGGATGCTGGGAGGTTTGTGTGGGTGCTGGGAGGTTGTGTGGGTGCTGGGAGGTTTTGTGGGTGCTCTCGGTGACAGGTCGGATGTTGGTGGGTGCTTGGATGTTGGTGGGTGCTGGTCAGATGTTGGTGGGTGCTGTGATGTTGGTGGATGCTGGGAGGTTGTATGGGTGCTGTAGGTGACAGGTTGGATGTTGGTGGGTGCTCGGATGTTGTGTGGGTGCTGTAGGTAACAGATGGGATGTTGGTGGGTGCTCGATTGTTGTGTGGGTGCTGTAGGTGACAGGTCGGATGTTGGTGGGTGCTGGTTGGATGTTGGTGGGTGCTGTGATGTTGGTGGGTGCTGGTCAGATGTTGGTGGGTGCTTGGAGGTTGGTGGAGGCTGGGATGTTCTGTGGGTGCTGTAGGTAACAGGTGGGATGTTGGTGGGTGCTCGGATGTTCTGTGGGTGCTGTAGGTAACAGGTCGGATGTTGGTGGGTGCTCGGATGTTGTGTGGGTGCTGTAGGTGACAGGTCGGATGTTGGTGGGTGCTCAGATGTTGTGTGGGTGCTGTGATGTCGGGTGACGAGATCTGAGCCGACAGCTGCTGCGTTTCTCTGCATGAAACTTCCATCTGACACTTTCCACACAGGACCAGGCTATTTATAACACTGTCCACCACCACCCACCACCCCCACCTGACCCCTCCCCCTCTCCCCCTCTCCTCCCTCCCCCCTCCCATGATGCACCTCTTCTTTAAACGGACATATTCACTCTGCAGATGAAGTGGATGGCTCTTGGTGCACTGACCTTGTATTGATTTATGGCTCTGGTGAAGCCCCCTGTGGTCTCCTGTCATCAGAAACATGCTCCTCTCAGCTTGAGTTCTTGTTCAAACACGCGACCGCTGATCCTTTATTATGTCAGATGCCCTTCCTGACGGATTTCAAGTGCATTTTCAATAGACAAAAAAAAAAAAAAAACTTCATTACAAACAGACTTTTTGGATGTTTTGACTTTCTTTCACTAGATGTTTCGTAGACATAAATACACAGAACACCGCTCAAGGAAAAGCAAAGCATCGCCATGGAGACGAGCAGGAAGAATTACATAATACGCCTTTAACAAAACTTTAAAACAGGGGTATTATGGGACTTTTCCACCGTGTTATAACGTCAAAAACACATCTAAAGAGGTTTTAGAGTCATCCATGCATGTTTGAATTATATTTTATGTAATTTCTGTCATTTTGAGCACATTAATAACAAAATAAATAGAAGACATAAAAAATATAAGACTAACACATACAAAAAAGAAAAAGAAAAGAAAAGAAAAAAGAAAAACATAACAAACAAACAACAAGAGAACAATAAATAAATAAAAAGAAGAGGTGGATGTGGGTAAGATAGATAGATAGACAGACAGACAGACAGACAGACTGACTGACTGATTGATTGATTGATTGAGTGATTGATTGATAGATAATAGCCCATAGAACTGTAATAGCTCCACTTTAATCCTGTGTAAGAACCTTGGGTCTCACAGCGGCAGTAGTTCAGTTGGTTGAGCGGTCAGATCCACTGACCCACAGGTTGGCGGTACAATTCCAGCTCCCCAGATGAATGCTGCTGTTGTGTCTTTGGGCAAGACACTTAACCCACCTCGCCCCAGTGTCTGCGTACACTGGTATGTGAATAGGTGAGGGGTTCCTTGTTGTAAAGCTTTGGTTGCCTTGAAGGTGGAAAAGTGCCGTATAAAAATGTGACCATTTACCATTTAACGGGCTCGTCTGCACAGGGGGCAGCCAGAGTCCACACACGCTACAACGAGGATCTATGAATTATGCAGCGTTCAGGGCATTAAACTGCAGTCGCTTAAAGGAACAGTGTGGAACTTTCCTGGCCGGGGATCTGATACCTGCTGGACTCTATCGCTTTACCTGGAAACATCTTCATCTCCATGGAAACGAGTGACAACACAGACCATTATGTGAAATGTGAGAGAGAGAGAGAGATTGAGAGATGGATAGAGAGATACAGAGATAAAGAGAGAGAGGGGGGATAGAGAGAGAGAAAAGGAAGAGAGAGCAATTGAGAGATGATAGAGAGAGAGAGAGAGAGAGATAAAGAGATAAAGAGAGAGGGGGTAGAGAGAAAGAGATAAAAAGAGAGATGATAAATAGAGAGGGAGAGAGAGAAAAGGGGGAGAGAGAGAAAAGGGAGAGAGAGAGAAAAAGAGAGACAAAGATAAACAGAGAGGGGGTTAGAGAGAAAGAGATAAAAAAGAGAGATATGATAAATAGAGAGGGAGAGAGAGAGAGAGAAAAGGGAGAGAGAGAGACAGAAAGAGAGACAGAGAGAAAGAGAGAGGGGGTTAGAGAGAAAGAGATAAAAAAGAGAGATATGATAAATAGAGAGGGAGAGAGAGAGAAAAAAGGGAGAGAGAGAGACAGAAAGAGAGACAGAGAGAAAGAGAGAGGGGTAAGAGAGAAAGAGATAAAAAGAGAGATATGATAAATAGAGAGGGAGGGAGAGAGAGAGAAAAGGGAGAGAGAGAGACAGAAAGAGAGAGACAGAGAGAAAGAGAGAGGGGGTTAGAGAGAAAGAGATAAAAAGAGAGATATGATAAATAGAGAGGGAGAGAGAGAGAAAGAGAGAGAGAGAGAGAGAAAGAGAGAGGGGGTTAGAGAGAAAGAGATAAAAAGAGATATGATAAATAGAGAGGGAGAGAGAGAGAGAAAAGGGAGAGAGAGAGACAGAAAGAGAGAGACAGAGAGAAAGAGAGAGGGGGTTAGAGAGAAAGAGATAAAAAGAGAGATATGATAAATAGAGAGGGAGAGAGAGAGAAAAGGGAGAGAGCGAGAGACAGACAGATAGTGGGTTGAAGCTGCATTGTGAGAGACCTTTAATAGGTAAAATGATGATTACATTTAAGGTGAATGGACTTTAAAAACCAGGAGGAGCATGTCTTGCCTTTAAGTTCTTTGGCTGACAGTGACACACAATAGAGAGGGAGGGAGGGAGCAGAAAAAAGAACCATTTTCCTGCTGGAATTCTTCTCATTAATCAAACACGTCTCACAGGAGCCGAGTCGGAGTGTGTGGAGTTTGCCTCAGGTCCACAGAATCACAAATAACAGAACTTTCCCACTGTGAGACTCTACTGTAAATAATGACACGTCCACTCAGGCAAAAACAGAACTTTACCTCCAAAAAAAATCACTTTCATGGGATTTTTATTCACGACAGGCACGAGAAAGACAAAAGATCTGTGGAAACAAAACCTGGATCATAGAAACATCAATACGAAGACCTGAGGATCATCTGTTCTGCTGCCTAGAGACCTGAACTCTGGAATAATTTAAATTTCCATCAATTGCTTTCTCTGGAATGTTTCACAGTATGGCTTTAAACCTTTTTATCTTCATGGAGACCAAACCAGACCAAGTTCCAGGTTAGATCTGTGGAGACCCGACCCTGCTCACAGGCAGAATGTCTGTTTTTCTAAGTATTTTTGAGCTAAAAAAAACACCTGTGATTGAATAAATGTAAAGCAGAGCTGTTTAAAGTCACATTGTGCAACATTCCAGACAGACCAGTGACGTATCCATAGAAACAAGCAGGTGACAGATCCTCCACCACCTGGCTGCGGGGCGGAGTCTGAAGTGTGGATACCTGTTTGACCAATCACAGCGTTCTTTACACCTCCAGGCCCCGCCCAGTTTAGCAGCTCTATTTGAAATGTGGTTGTGGGCGGAGTTAGGTGTTTAGTGATTATAAAATCTGATTAATTCAGTTTTGTCAGATATGTAATTAATAAGTAAACAAAGTGTTAATAGATCCCCGTCCCTAAAATGAATGGAAAACAAGTATCCATCCATCCATGTTCTTCCTCTTATCCGGGGTCGAGTCACGGGGCAACAGTCTAAGCAGGGACGCCCAGACTTCCTTCACCCCAGACACTTCCTCCAGCTCCTCCGGGGGGACCCCAAGGTGTTCCCAGGCCAGCCGGGACACATAGTCCCTCCAGTGTGTCCTGGGTCTTCCCCGGGGCCTCCTCCCGTTGGGACGTGCCCGGAACTCCTCCTGAGGGAGGCGTCCAGGAGGCGTCCGGAACAGACGCCCGAGCCACCTCAGCTGCTCCTCTCGATGTGGAGGAGCAGTGGCTCTACTCCGAGCTCCTCCCGTGTGACTGAGCTCCTCACCCTATCTCTAAGGGAGCGCCCAGCCACTCTGCGGAGGAAATTCATTTCGGCCGCTTGTATCCGCGATCTCGTCCTTTCAGTCATTACCCAGAGCTCATGACCATAGGTGAGGGGAGGAACGTAGATTGACGGTAAATCAAGAGCTTCACCTTTCGGCTCAGCTCCCTCTTCACCACAACGGTCCGGTACAACGACCACATCACTGCCGACACTGCACCGATCCTGTCAATCTCCTCCCCTCACTCATGAACAAGACCCCGAGATACTTGAACTCCTCCACCTGAGGCAAGGACGAAAACAAGTATTCTTCAAAAATACAAAAACAAAACTAAAAGCTAATGTGAAGCTTTAATTTTAATTTTAGTAGCTAAGTGGGGCTGGGCCTGGTTCGTGCCACTGTGGGAATTGTAGTTGTGTCCTTGGGCAAAACACGTCACCTCCCTCCCCCAGTACGAATGTGTTGTGTGAGGGCTGATGGTGCAATAGTATGTACCATAACCAAGTGTGGAGTGAAAGAATAATGCACAATAAAGAAGCTTTCCATTATTTGATTTGATGTCATGTTTTTGTTGTTTTTGTTGTTTTTTGTTTGCTTTGTGGGTCAGGAGCAGCACATCCGTCTCTCCTCCTGAACTTTTCCCTCAGAGACACAAGGACGAGCTTTAAATAACAGCCCCCCCCCCCAGAACTGATGGGGTAGTGGGTGGTCCCGGGTGGTGCGTCGCGGGTACCCCTCCCTCGTGGCCTCGTGGACAGATTTCTAGAGCGTTCCTTGCTCACTTCCAGCTGTGTGATGGATACAGCTCCACACTGTCTCCGTATTTAAAGACGGCGTCCTGTATGTGATTTCGGGGGCCGGTGTGTGGAACCCCTCTGGGCCCCTGACAGCTCCGAAATACAAGAAATATGGAATCATTTCATTAACACACTTTACTCATGTATTTAGCAAACTATTTGTTTAACGAAAATAAAAGTCCCAGAGCCGAAGATTCTCAAGTACAGAGACTTAATTAAAATGCCCCCCTTTGTTTCGTTGATGCTGAAAGTGTGTGTGTGTGTGTGTGTGTGTGTGTGTGTTAGTGAAACCCAGATAATTAAAACAAATTTTGTGTTTTTCGTTTTTGTTTTTTTTGTTTTTTTGCAGAATGTGCTGGTTGAGCTCATGAAGAAGCCGCTCCATGTTTCAGATAACAGCATTAGTGACATTAAAAACATACATTTTTTATTTCAAATTGGCTCGTTTTTCGGAAAGAAAGGAGGCGGGCATAAATCGGTATAATTTCCCACCCTCGCGCACACGCCAATCACGTTGCGAGTAGCGCCGATGTGTTTCCACCTGTTCGCCTGTCAACTGTGAGGAGCTCGTGACCAACTTGAGTCCGGTCTCTTGTTCTTTTTTTGTTATTCCATCTATTTTTTTGCTCCCCCCGTTATATTTTATATTTGATGAGTGAACGACGGTACCCAAATAATTTCCCTTGTGGATCAATAAAGTTTGTCTAAGTCAAAGCTGACCCCATGAGTTGTGTTGTGTTTTATTTCATGTGTTGAAATGTTTTACAAGCTCATATTGTGTGTTTTTGTGTTTTGGGCAGGGTGGAGCGGGGCCCCTCTCTCGGGCCCCAGTGTCGGCTGCAGTTGGAGGATTGTCTGTCGGCGGATCAGGAGCCGACGCCGGAGCTTATCCAGGGATACGTGAAGAAGGTACAGACCGCACAAAGACGCACACATCTGTTTGTGTGTTTTTTGTACTTGTGTCGTCGCACAGATATGAATCCTTCAAAACACAGATGTGAAAATGTTTGTTTTTGGCACCAAATAATTTCATTCATATTAAATTCCTGTTTCTATTAAATTTCATTTCCAATCGGAGGAATGTGTCTGCAGATGAGAAAGAGGAGGAGAGAAGAGAAGGAGAGGAGAGGGAGGGGAGAAGGAGAACAGAGGAAAGAGGGAGAGAGGGAGAAGAGAAGGAGAGGAGAGGGAGGAGAGAAGGAGAGAGGGAGGAGAGAAGGAGAGGAAAGAGGGAGAGAGGGAGAAGAGAAGGAGAGGAGAGGGAGGAGAGAAGGAGAGGAGAGGGAGGAGAGAAGGAGAGGAGAGGGAGGAGAGAAGGAGAGGAGAGGAGGAGAGAAGGAGAGGAGAGGGAGGGGAGAAGGAGAACAGAGGAAAGAGGGAGAGAGGGAGAAGAGAAGGGGAGGAGAGGGAGGAGAGAAGGAGAGAGGGAGGAGAGGAGGAGAGAGGGAGGAGAGAAGGAGCGGAGAGGGAGGAGAGAAGGAGAGGCGAGGGAGGAGAGAAGGAGAGGAGAGGGAGGAGAGAAGGAGAGGAGAGGGAGGGGAGAAGGAGAACAGAGGAAAGAGGGAGAGAGGGAGAAGAGAAGGGGAGGAGAGGGAGGAGAGAAGGAGAGAGGGAGGAGAGGAGGAGAGAGGGAGGAGAGAAGGAGCGGAGAGGGAGGAGAGAAGGAGAGGCGAGGGAGGAGAGAAGGAGAGGAGAGGGAGGAGAGAAGGAGAGGAGAGGGAGGGGAGAAGGAGAACAGAGGAAAGAGGGAGAGAGGGAGAAGAGAAGGGGAGGAGAGGGAGGAGAGAAGGAGAGAGGGAGGAGAGGAGGAGAGAGGGAGGAGAGAAGGAGCGGAGAGGGAGGAGAGAAGGAGAGGCGAGGGAGGAGAGAAGGAGAGGAGAGGGAGGAGAGAGGGAGGGGAGGAGAGGGAGGAGAGAAGGAGAGGAGAGAGAGGAGAGAGGAAAGAGGGAGAGTGAGGAGGGGAGAGGGAGAGAGGAGAGAGGAGAAGGAGAGAAGGAGGAAAAGAGAGGGGAGGAGGATAAGGAGAAAGGAGAGGAGGAGAGAAGGAGAGAGGAAGGGACAGGAGAGAGGGAGGAGAGGAAGAAAGAGGGAGGAGAGAAGAGAGGAAAGAGGGAGATGGAGGAGGAGGAGCGAGGGAGGAGGAGAGAGGAAAGGAGAGGAAAGAGGCCCCGGATAAGAGGAAGAAAATGGATGGATGGATAGTTCATTCTTGTGGAAGCCGACAGAGGCCATATTCATGAGCAATATTTCCTTACTACTACTACATATATATATATAGAAGTATAGTACTACTATACTTCCTTGTTATCCCGAGATAATGAGATAATTAATTCGAGATCTTGAGAAAACAAACACTTATTCCGTTATCTCGAGAAAACAAAACTGTTAACTTGAGATCTCGAAATAACAGTTGAGATGTTGAGACGACAGAGGCCACGCCCCCTTGTAGGCCAGACAACGAAGGCAGAAGACTGTATCTCCTTCGGTAAAGACGGAGCCGGGCCAGTCTTCTGCGGAGGTGCCGCGGACTAATCTTGAAATTATCCAGAATTAAAAGATGTACAGTAATCCCTCGTTTATCGAGGGGGTTAGGTTCCAGAAATAACCCACAATAAGAGAAATCCGAGAAGTAGGACAACTTTATATTTTGCAATTATTCTACATGTTTTAAGGCTAAAAAACTCCTCACCACACACATTATACACTTTTCTCAGACTAGAATTAACATTTTCTCACATTTCTCTCTCGTTTAAACACTCAAACTTTCATAGATTTTCAACAAAATGTATTAATAGTGACGCATGGGGGGAGACACAGCCCTGGAAGCCCCGCCGGACGCGCGAGGAGCACTGCCACGTCCCGGGACGAGACGCGCACCAACCCCTTGGAGAAGTGCGCGACACGTGCACCCCTCATTGTGGTCAAATCCGTGACAGAGCAGCACGACCGGCGCGAGGCCGCACGTACCCCGGGGCTGCAAGCATGAGATCGAACCGAGGCGCCCGGACCGCGTCCTCTCAGCCCGAGCCACAAACCAGCCGCACAAAACCAGCAAAGAGCGGCATGTGGTGGTTTAATCCTGGTTTAGACCTGGTCTAGTCCCGGTTTAGTCCAGGTCTAGACCTGGTTCAGTCCAGGTTTAGACCTGGTCTAGACCTGGTTTAGTTCTGGTCTAGACCTGGTTTAGTTCTGGTCTAGACCTGGTTTAGTCCACGTTTAGTCCTGGTCTAGTCTCTTAGCCAATCAGGACGCAGAACACAATGTTACACTATAAAAAATAAATAAATAAATAATCTGTGAAACAGCAAGGCCACGAACAGTGAACCGTGATAGAGCGAGGGACCACTTTAATGCAATCTCCCCCTGTGTCAACCCCTGATCAAAATATTGCCTTATCAGCTGATCGGTTATTATTCCAGACATTCTAATGACCAAAAACGTGTCTATTAAGAATAAGAAATATCCCCAAAGTCATTACAGGTGAGGGAACTAGCTTTGACACAGGGGGAGATTGCATTACGACTTTTAATTCGGGGTAATTTCAAGAATAGTCCACGGCACCTCCGCAGAAGACTGGCCCGGCTTCGTCTTTACCGACGGAGATACAGTCTTCTGCCTTCGTTGTCTGGCCTACAAGGGGGCGTGGCCTTTGCCGACATCTCAACAGTTATTTCGAGATTTCCAGATAACAGTTTTGTTTTCAAGATAACGGAATAACTGTTTGTTTTCTCGAGATCTTGAATTAATTATCTCGTTATCTCTGGATAACAAGGAAGAAAAAATATTGCTTATGAATGTGGCCTCTGTCGGCTTCTGTACATTCTAGTCTAGAGGGAGTTTATTTTAAGAGAACTTGTTGAGTAAAATTATCTCGCTACATGGACAGATCAATTTCACTACTTTTTAGTAATTTTCTGATAGATTTAAGTGTTTATATCTTACATGCAGGTGATGCACCTCCCTGCTTTGATTGGAGTGCACTCAGTCCAAGGCCTGACTCAAGGTTTAGTTCTTGGATCACATTTTCACTCACTGCGTGCACATGGTAGGATCGAATTGGATTTCTCCAAATCCGATCCCGTTACTCGGCGGGTGGTCTGTCCTAAAATCCAAGTGCACATGAAACTCGTGTACAGTGGTCCCTCGTTTATCGCGGGGGTTAGGTTCCAGAAATAACCGGCAATAAGTGAAATCCGCGAAGTAGGACAACTCAGTAGCAGGACACTTAACCCCACCTCGCCCCCAGTGTCTGTGCCCCCATTGTGTTCTGGGCTGCTTGGGCTGCTGCTCCCGCGACCCAGAAAATGGAAAAAGCGGAAGAAAATGAATGAATCCATGTTTTAAGGCTGTAAATGCCTCACCACACACATTATACACTTTTCTGAGACTGGTATTAACATTTTCTCACATTTGTCTCTAGTTTAAACACTCAAACTTTCATAGATTTTCAACAAAATGTATTAATAGTGATGCGTGGGGGGAGACACGGCTCCGGGAGCCCCGCCAGACGCGCGGACGCGACGCGCACCAACCCCTTGGAGAAGTGTGCGACACGTGCTGCTCTGTCACGGATTTGTCCACGATGAACCCCTCATCGTGGACGTGTTGCGCGTACACCGGGGCTGTGAGCACGAGATAGAACCGCGGCACCCGGACCGCATGCTCTCAGCCCGAGCCACAAACCGAACACGCACAAATGAACGCAAGAGCCGCACGGAGTGATTTAATCCTAGTTTAGTCCAGGGCCAGTCCAGGTTTAGACCTGGTTTAGAACTGGTCTAGACCTGGTTTAGTTCTGGTCTAGACCTGGTTTAGTCCACGTTTAGTCCTGGTCTAGTCTCTTAGCCAATCAGGACGCAGAACACAATGTTACACTATAAAAAAAAATGTTACACTATAAAAAAAAAATTGGAAAAAAAAATTTGAAAAAAATCTGCAAAAACAGCTAGGGCACGAACACGCGGACACGTGCACCCGCTCATCACGGTCACGATGAGTGTGGTCACGAAACAAGGCAAAGAGCCGCATGCTGTGTTTTAATCCTGGTTTAGATTTGGTCTACTCCTGGTTTAGTCCAGGTTTAGACCTGGTCTAGTCCTGGTTTAGTCCAGGTTTAGACCTGGTTTAAGACCTGGTTTAGTCCTGGCTTAGTTCTGGTCTAGTCCCGCTCTGGTCCTGGTCTAGTTCCAGTCTGGTCCCGATCTGGTCCCAGTCTGGTCCTCATGTCTTAGTCCCGGTCTAGTCCCGGTCTGGTCCTCATAGTCCCGGTCTAGTCCCGGTCTGGTCCTTGTCTAGTTCCAGTCTGGTCCCGGTCTGGTCCCAGTCTGGTCCTCATGTCTTAGTCTCGGTCTGGACTTCCTACGGATCCAGTGACTCATGTCTCCGCTCCTTGTGCATCCAGCGGGACTCCTGGAGCCCTCCCTCCCGGTCCCTCCTCTATAACATCTATACTCAACAAAAATATAAACGCAACACTTTTGTTTTTGCTTCCATTTTTCCTGAGATGGACCCAAAGATCAAAAATTCACTCCAGATACACAACACTACCATTTCTCTCAAACATTGTTCACAAATCTGTCCAAATGTGTGACAGCGAGCAGCTCTGCCCCGCCGAGACAATCCACCCCACCTCACAGGTGCGCCACATCAAGATGCCGATCCGACATCATGACCAGTGCACAGGTGCGCCCCAGACTGCCCACAATAAAAGGACACACCGAAATGTGCAGTTTTTTTGCTTTATTGGGGGTCTGGGGACTCAGAACCAGTCAGTATCTGGTGTGACCACCATTTGCCTCATGCAGTGCAACACATCTTCTTCACATAGAGTTTATAAGATTGTCAGTTGTGGCCTGTGGAATGTTGGTCCACTCCTCTTCAATGGCTGTGCGAAGTTGCTGGATATTAGTGGGAGCTGGTACACGCTGTCGTATACGCCGGTCAAGCACATCCCAAACATGCTCAATGGGTGACATGTCCGGTGAGTATGCTGGCCATGCAAGAACTGGGACATTTTCAGCTTCCAAGAATTGTGTACAGATCCTTGCGACATGGGGCCGTGCATTATCTTGCTGAAACATGAGGTGATGTTCATGGATGTATGGCACAACAATGGGCCTCAGGATCTCATCACGGTATCTCTGTGCATTCAAAATGCCATCAATAAAATGCACCTGTGTTCTTCGTCCATAACAGCCTTTGAAGAGGAGTGGACCAACATTCCACAGGCCACAATTGACAATCTGATAAACTCTATGCGAAGAAGATGTGTTGCACTGCATGAGGCAGATGGTGGTCACACCAGATACTGACTGGTTCTGAGTCCCAAGACCCCCAATAAAGCAAAAAAAAGCACATTTCGGGGTGGCCTTTTATTGTGGGCAGTCTGGGGCGCACCTGTGCACTGGTCATGATGTCGGATCGGCATCTTGATGTGGCGCACCTCTGAGGTGGGGTGGATTGTCTCGGCGGGGCAGAGGTGCTCGCTGTCACACATTTGGACAGATTTGTGAACAATGTTTGAGAGAAATGGTAGTGTTGTGTATCTGGAGTGAATTTTGGATCTTTGGGTCCATCTCAGGAAAAATGGGAGCAAAAACAAAAGTGTTGCGTTTATATTTTTGTTGAGTGTATATAAATCTGGCAAACTGAACACATTCTGCACTGACACGGCACGGAGGAGAAGCCAATCAGGATGCAGAACACAATGTTGATACACTATTTTAAAAAAATAAAAAAAAACAAAAAAAAAAAACAAACGTGAAACAGCGATAAAGCGAGGGACCACTATAATCGGATAATGGTTGAAATTTGACTTCTGCATTTGACCCTTCCTTTTCAGGAGCAGTGAGCAGCCATCTTCTTCAGCACCCGGGGGGCAGTACCCACACTGGCTTGCTCATTGCCAGGGGGGATTTGAACTCAGGCCCCCCGGGGGAAAGTCAGTGACTTAACAGCTGAGCTAACCAGCTAACCAGTACTATCTGGCGCTCAAGGAGTTTGACGGAGCAGCATTGGTGTACGTGTTGTGCATTCTTTCTTCGCAGCCATGATTTCTGGCAACAATCGCTACTTATGACGGCGTCGGCGCCTCCTGCCATTTCCGGGTGAAATCCCTGGCGAAAATTCCCGCGCATGCGCAGTATGCCAATCCGATCCGATATCGTGCACAAGGCGGCACCAAGCCAATTACTATCGGCCTAAGCCAGAGGTTCCAATCGGATGCGCAAAACCACTCCCTATACGATCCTTAGGCTGGGCACATGAATTTGATACGATCCCAATCCGTTTGCAATCGGATTACACTCATCCATGTGCACGCAGTGACTGACCTGTGTCTCCTCTGGCCCTCAGCACATCCAGGACGCAGCAGATCAGGGCGTCATGTTCGTGGGCTTCATCCAGGAGGCCTACAGCGCCCCCAGCAGGAGAGAGGCCGACACGCCGCCCCTGTCCCTGTCCCTCCACTCCAGCCCCAGCTCCGTCCTGGGCTCCTTGTGCAGCAGCGGGCCCCCGGACAGCCCCCACAAGGGCCCCCCCGAGGAGGAGAGGCCGGAGGGAGGAGAAGGAGGAGGAGACAGAGGAGATGAGAGCGCCCCCTGTGGTTCAGACGAAGGAACGCCACATCTCAACAACAACGCCACGCCCAAGGACAGGCCACACCCACAGCGCTACGGCAATGGTGAGGAGGGGTTTGTTTAAAGAGGGGGTTTAAAATCAATTCTTTGGACTTGTTTTTTACTTTGTTCACAGTGGTTTGATGTTTAATTCCACTCCGTCTGAGCACTCAAACACAAAAATGTGATTTCCCAGAATTGTTATGTGACAGATAAAAGTCCCGTGCTATTTTTAAATCCATAAATCAATGGATCCATAAATCAATGAGTCAACTTTTTCAACTACGCACAGTAGTCGAGTTGTAAAATGAAACCAGGGGGGATGGTGAAATTTTTCACCAACGGGGGGGAGGCATTAAGCTAAGCCCTCCTCCATCACTGACATCACTGTGGTGTTTCAGGGCAGGGCAGAATTAGAAGGTACTTTGTTAAAATGGAAATGCTTTTATAACAAAAAGTCCATATAATCATTCAATAATTCAATAATACACAGGATATATGTTATCACACACGTACACACACACACACACACACCTTAGTCCTGGTTTAGTCCTGGTTTAGTCCTGGTTTAGTCCCGGTTTAGTCCTGGTTTAGTCCTGGTTTATTCCTGGTTTAGACCTGGTTTAGACCTGGTTTAGACCTGTTTTAGTCCTGGCTTAGTCTTGGTTTGGACCTGGTTTAGTTTTGGTTTAGTCCCGGTTCAGTCCTGGTTTAGTCCTGGTTTAGACCCGGTTTAGATCTGGTTTAGTCTTGGCTTAGTCCTGGTTTGGACCTGGTTTAGACCTGGTTTAATCTTGGTTTAGTCCTGGTTTAAACCTGGTTTAGTCTTGGTTTTAGGGTGACCACCAGCATGAAACAGGAAAGGAGGACACTTGTGTCCAAAAAGGAGGACAAAGGCCCTAAAGTGAGGACACCTTGTTTTGTTTTTTTTTGTTTTCCCTTGGGGAAAACAAAGAATGTGCGCTGAGAATGTGCACTGCTCGCACATTCTGCATTTCGGATGTCGCGCACAGGAATTCCAAGCATTACTAGTCGCAATAGAATAATATTTTGTTTTTAGGGAACAAGGAGCAGACCACCCGGCTCATTGAGCTGAGGCGGGACTTGTTCCATCTCGCCGATGGCCATGCGGTCCACGGACTGCACTCAGGGCTGAGCGAGTATGCACCAGAGTAGCAAGTGTAAATAATGGGTGGGGATTTATGACGATTTATGCAACGAAAGGAGGACAAAACGTAAAAACGGAGGACACGTGACAGACGGCCGGACAGAGAGCTCTAAAACCGGACTGTCCGGACGAAATCCGGATGAATGGTCACCCTACTTGGTTTAGTCCTGGTTTAGATCTGGTTTAGTCTTGGTTTAGTCCTGGTTTAGATCTGGTTTAGTGCCGAAATAGATGCAGACATAATCTGATAATATGACTCACCCATAAGAATGCGGTCAGCTCCATTCTAACAGTTTGCCGTGTTGTCTTTAATAATCCGGAGCTCCGGAGAAAAGGACATAATCCCGAACGTATCCTGTGTCCCGAGGAGAGAGTTCCTTCTTACGTAGCATTAACGTAGCAAGTTAAGGAATCTTCTTCTCTTAGAAATGCCGCGTAAATATCAGGCTCACAGCTGATCGGCGAACAGGCGCAAACACAACAGCGGCAATCGTCATGATTGGCGGGAGCGCGTATCGGTGCGTAATTATGCTGCAACATGATTGGAAGCTGGAGAGCACTGGCCATTTTGACTTAAAAACGGCGAAATTCGCCAAAAGTTTAGGGATTTTCATGCCTGATTGATAAAATGCCATAAGGGATGGAAGAAGGGATGCCTGTTTGACTATTTTTTCCCACAGGGGGGATGCCATCCCCCCGCATCCCCCCTCAATCCCCCCGCATCCCCCCTCAACTCGAGTACTGACTACGCACCAACCCACCTCAGGGGGCAGAGGCAAACGAGACCCACAGATAAACATGTACACATGATTACATCTTAATTAAGCATTTGATTATTATAATTCTAAATTCCTTTATTACAAAGAACGGGGGGGGGTGTCTTGGGATCATCCCTGGAAAATAAATAATGAAGAAAACGTAACTTTCTGCATTCTAGAGTAGACGATTTTAAGAAAAAAATATCAATACCATGTTTTCTAAGGAAATAACATTTTAAACCTAAAAAATGGCCAAATTAGGAAAAGATTTTGAGATATTTCGCAAAATCTTCAGTAAAATGATGTTTTAGTGAAATGAGCGGTCTGTCGTGCCATGCGCTCTTTAAAGGTCTTATGTTACGCAAAACTGACTCTTGTGAGATTTAAGCTGGTTTTATAATGTTGTTCCTCCTCAAAAACCAACGCTCTGTTCCACCTTGTGATGTCATGAAGTGATAGTTTTCAAGTGAACAGCTCCTTTTACCTTTAGTTCAGTCGAGATCAGCAACTCCAGGACTGAAATGATCCAAATGATTTTAGTGAAGGTGTGTGGAGTTTAAAAACACAGTGGAGCATTTCCTGGACTAAAACCAGGTCTAAACTAGGTCTTAACCAGGACTAAACCAGAACTAAACTAGTTCTAAACCAGGACTAAACAAGTACTAAACCAGGACTAAACAAATAATAAACCAGGACTGTACCAGGACCAAAACAGGACTTAAACAAGCCTAAACCTGGTCTAAATCAGGTCTTAAAGGGATATGCCACCCCCAGGTCAAATTTGGGCATCTCCCCACAGTCCAGAGACTAAAATAAGTGGTGGAAAGCGTTTTCCTGGTCACCCAGCCATTGTCCGAGTCTGTCGCCACTGACCGCCGCGGTATCTGGTGCTCCTCCGCCTTAGACTGGAGTCTAACGTCGCCAGAGAAAGATTTCGGCCAAAAGGAATTAATTTGCTCGATGCGTTTCCCAATTACTTTCTGTGTAGTGCGCATTCATATCGAGTGCAAATAAATGTGCAAATCAACACGGAGAGCTTGCCTTGGTCATTTTGGGTGGGAACTATTTTCCAGTGCGGAAGAATACAGCCGAATCACGCACCACGTTGTGCAACAGGGGAACTCCCTTCCCGGTGCGTAACTGGGATTCCCCTGGCAGCGTGCTGCGTGATTCGGCTGTATTCTTCCGCACTGGAAAATAGTTCCCACCCAAAATGACCAAGGCAAGCTCTCCGTGTTGATTTGCACATTTATTTGCACTCGATATGAATGCGCACTACACACAAAGTAATTGGGAAACGCATCGAGCAAATTAATTCCTTTTGGCCGAAATCTTTCTCTGGCGACGTTAGACTCCAGTCTAAGGCGGAGGAGCTGCAGATACCGCGGCGGTCAGTGGCGACAGACTCGGACAATGGCTAGGTGAGCAGGAAAACGCTTTCCACCACTTATTTTAGTCTCTGGACTGTGGGGAGATGCCCAAATTTGACCTGGGGGTAGCATATCCCTTTAACCAGGTCTAAATCAGGTCTAAAAAGGTCCTTTTACCTTTTGTTCTGTAGAGATCGGCAATTCCGGAGCTGAAATGACCCAAATGATTCTAGTGAAGGTGTGTGGAGTTTAAAAACTGTATCACCACATGATGACATCACAAGGTGGAACAGAGTGTTTTCTGTTTGAGAGAAGATCTCAGCCTAAATCTGCAGGTTTGTGTGTGAAATGTGAATGAAACAAACACAACTCCAGGTGTTTCTGACAAGGAAACAACATTAGAACATCAGAAAACGGCGTAAAACTGGCTCTTTAACCTTAAACCTGCGGAGTTCACCGTAGGTCCGTCATTTTGACCTCTGTAGACGAGAACGGCAGAGGGGCCCCGCTGGAGCTGAAGCCCAGGGGCCACAGAGCCGGGGCCAGCTCTGATTAACATCAACACAATCCACAATCCATTTTTTTGAACAGAGCAAAGGACAGGCCTTACCGGGAGCGCCGCGGCAACGGTGTCACCATGGCAACCGGCACAACTAAAAATAACAGCAACTGGGTCAAAGAGAAAAATCCAATAAATCAGGAGAAAATTGAGAATAGGGCGAAGCCGCGGTGGGCAGGGGCAGAGTCTGGAGCCGAAGCCGGAGCTGGGAGCCGGTCTGACCAGAGGGCTCCTGCAGGTCCACTTTTTTTCACGGCCAATATCACTGCTTTTAGTTTTTTCGTAAAGGGCACATATTACGACCATTTTCTGATCTATATTACACATAATCCACGTCTCAAGAAATGCCAAAATATCCATAAATTCAAGTTGTTCTATAAACATATGGTCTGGTTTATAGAGAGTGGGTCTGAATATTAGAACAAACTGCTTCTGTAGAGTTATCGTTTGTTGTTTCCGCACCATTGTTAGTTTGTTCTGTTCATCACGTCACCTGTATCTGCTGTCAAGGTTATTATAGTTAACGAAAACGAACGAGAAAATGAAAACTAAAATTGAAACATTTTTTCATTAACTGAAATAAATAAAAATGACAATTAAAAGAAAAAAAAATTATAAATGAAACTGTATTGTGTGTTTACAAAACTAAAACTAACTCAAATTATAGATAAACTAAAGCAGGACTAAACTAGAACTAAGCCAGGACTAAACTAGGACTAAACAAGGATTAAACCAGGATTAAACCAGGACTAAACAAGGACTAAACTAGGACTAAACCAAGACTAAACAAGGACTAAACTAGAACTAAACCAGGACTAAACTAGGACTAAACAAGGACTAAATCGGGACTAAACTAGAACTAAACCAGGATTAAACCAGGACTAAACAAGGACTAAACTAGGACTAAACCAAGACTAAACAAGGACTAAACTAGAACTAAACCAGGACTAAACTAGGACTAAACAAGGACTAAATCGGGACTAAACTAGAACTAAACCAGGATTAAACCAGGACTAAACAAGGACTAAACTAGGACTAAACCAAGACTAAATAAGGACTAAACTAGAACTAAACCAGGACTAAACAAGAACTAAACAAGGACTAAACAAGGATTAAACCAAGACTACACTAAACCAGGACAATTAAAAGAAAATACGATAACTGAAACTGTATTGTGTGTTTACAAAACTAAAACTAACTGAAATTATAGATAAATCGCTCTTGGTTTTGGCCTTTTTTGGAGTTGGTAAATGTGGAAGTTTTGGTGTGTATTTTTATTTGTTTTGCACTTAAGGCTGCAGCTTGTGGACTGCTTTGGCTGTTGTGGGGGTAAACCTGAATAAATGTTTTAAAATTGTATTTGTTTGTTGTAAGTTTGATAACACAATACTTTCTTTTTGAATCCTGCACTTGACAAATAACCCAAAGTGTAACCCAAAAACTAAAACTAATAAAAACTGAACTAAAACTGAGCAGTTATAAAAAAAAAAAAAAAAAACTAAAACTATCAGAGCCGCTCTGATAGAGGGAAAAAGTCAAAAATAACTAAAACTAAACTATAATGAAAAATCCAATCTGTTTCCTTTTGTAAATAGTTCCAAGTCTAATTCAAGTAAAATGTCCAAAGAATGTAAAAGAAGCTCATTATGATAAATTAGAAGAGGGGGTGGGATTAAATAAGTTTTCTTCTTCCCGCTCCTTTTTGGGCAAATGTTTTGGTTTTGGTTTTTTTGTTGTTATTTCTGTTTATTTGTGTAGAATCCCTCAGTCGTCCAGGTAGAATCCACGGCAAAAGGAGAAATTCACTTTGTCAACTGGACGTTTCGCAGCATGGATGAGCTGGTACCGTCTTGGTTTAGTACTTGTTTAGACCTGGTTTATTCCTGGTTTAGTTCTGATCTAGCCCTGGTTAAGATCTGATTTAGACCTGGTTTAGGCCTGTTTAAGTCCTGTTTTAGTCCTGGTTATTGTTATTTCTGTTATTGCACTTTTAAAAGAATGTAAATTGCTTACTTGCCCAATATAAATACAAATAATAATAATCTTTTTTGTGTGTATGGCATGTGCATGACGTAATTTGGGTGTAGACTGTTTATATCAATGGATGTAGCTAACCTGCTAGCCGCCGCGTTCCGAACAGGAAGCGAGCATGGGGCTGATTCCGGCTCCATCGACTCTTGACTTGACATGGAAAAACTCCTCTCTGTGTACCTGCTGCTGTGAGCGTCGTCATTTTGCTCTTAAAATGTTCATATTGACCCACTCGACATGATCCTGGTGTTTTATTTCGCTATTTTGTCCCCCCTGTAACTGCTAGCCTCAGTGAGCTTCATTTTGGTGACGTCACACTAGAGCTGGGCGGTATGACCAAAAATTGATATCACGGTATTTTTCTAAATTATATCGTGTCACGGTATTTGACGTTTTTTGTTTTGTTTTGGTTTTTTTTTTGTATTTTTTGTTTTCATGCATGACTCGGTGTTAACCCCATTTCCTAATAATTATGAGAATAATTACTGCAGTAAATTGGACTTGGTAAAACATCTCTGGGTCCAGAGCTTTAATCATCTCCTTGAAGCTCCTTTCTCAACAGGACTAAGTGGTACCATGTCTTTGGCGAAGTGGACAGTAACAGCGTTGGTAATATCGTTTCACCGTTTGCTTTTCTTGTCGTAGGCCGTCCCCTTAACAAACGTGTCTTTGAGTGACGTCTGAGTGGCGTTTGTGTCGTGGCGCCAACTTGAACGTTTCCTGCAGACGTGGAAGAGGATGCAGATCATAGTTTCGTGCATTCTTCATATTCCAGGACACGTTTGTGACGGAGGTGGTGAAGCAGATCATTCATGTCGCCTCCTGCAGCTACAACTTTAGCCCGACAACATTTACAGAATACGGTTGTTTGATCGGCGTCAGATTTTTTAAAGGGATAGTGTTTTTTTTTTTTTAATGTTAATCTGTATGGGTTTCCTTCCAAAAGTAATGTGTGTTGACACCAGCTTACCTCTGACAGTCTCAGCTGATCCCGGTTCGTCTCGCTTTCTGGAGCCCACGTAATTAGGTCCGGTAACTTCCCTGGAACATGAAATAAAGCTTGTTTTTCTTCTCAAAACAAAACATTTGTTAGAAAGGTGATATATTTTCGTCCGAAACAGTTGTCCACGAAACATCCAGCAGCGTATTTCGCATTTGCGCATTGTCTCTCTCCACTCGTATCACTACGCCCATGTTAACTCTATCAGCCTGTTCACTTGTAAACTTCGGCGTAGACATCCGCTGAAGGTGAACAGGCTGATAGAGTTAACATGGGCGTAGTGATACGAGTGGAAAGAGACAATACGCGAATGTGAAATACGCTGCTGGATGTTTCATGGGAAGTTCCAGGGAAGTTACCGGACCTACTTACGTGGGCTCCAGAAAGCGAGCCGAACCGGGATCAGCTGAGACTGTCGGAGGTAAGCCGGTGTTGACACACGTAACTTTTTAGAAGGAAACCCATACAGATTAACATTTTTTTAAAAACGCACTATCCCTTTAAAGCCAAAGTACTTCCACACAACTGACACGGCTCCTCTTTTCGGCTCCTCTGTGTCTGTAACATTTTTCTCCGTCCATGTTGTTCACTGCTCAACACACACTGAGCTTCCACCGCTCTTACGCCACTGCAAAACAGTCCCCCTCTCAAACAATGTCCCGCGGCGCCACGTTCTGCCGCTCTGTGTTCCCCACATTTTGTATGCACACACTCACCGGGATTGGGATATATGAACAATCCATATCATAAAAAAAAAAAAAAAAAAAAACCACCAGTATTCAGTATGAACCAGTATACCGCCCAGACGTACGTCACACTCACTTAGTCCACTTGTTTATACTGTCTGCGGTCTTGGGTGAATGTTTGTATGAGGACAAGTGCTTTGATCCTGTGACGTGTGGATGTTCTGTGGAGGTTCATTCATCTCCTTTGGGTCTATATCAGGAGACCAGCTCTTGTCTCTGGGGATTCGGACTGTGGAGGGAGGGTGGGTCTGTAATGTAGAAAAACATGTTGTGTGGGCCCACGGAGATGATTTGTCCCCAGGAAATTTGTCTCTCCACCCCTGCGTGTCTCTAACCAAACTCATGCGCTCGTTTTCTCATTACTGTCTCTGATCAGGACACTTATGCATCAGTGAGTTAGGAGCTCATGTTCTTTCCTATGACACAGAAGACATAACTTGCTGTCCAAAATCTGTCCTCTGTCACCATGGAAACATGAAGCTGACCAGTGACGTGCAGTCAGGGGAGGCATCACAGGCATCATTTAATGAAAAAATAAACGGTTATATTTATCCAATCATTTGTACTATAAAGTTATTTTGTATTTAACATCACCATTTTAATTCTTTTTTTTTTTGTGTGTGTGAAAATGTCTGAATTTTGACTTTTCCTGTTGAACTCGTGGTGTTTGGGCATGTTGGTGCCTCACATGGACTGACTGTGCTGTAGCTCCGCAGTGACAGATTCTGCGCTAAAGCGGTGGTGAAAAGGCGCCAGGTGAGATTAAGATAAGATTAGCCTTTATTGTCTCCCTTGTGAGAAATTTGTCCTCTGCATTTAACCCATCCGGTCATCAGGAGCAGTGGGCTGCACATTACTGCGCCCGGGGACCATCTCCATGATCTTCTTGCTTCGGCTTGGTCAGGACCTCAGCTGGAGAATCCTCCCACAGGTGGCTCACGTCACAACGGGCCCTGGTGTATCTTCTGCCATGGGGGCTACCAGTGTCCACAGACACCGGGGGCGAGGTGGGGTTAAGTGTCTTGCCCAAGGACACAACAGCAGTGCTCATCTGTGAGAGCTTGGATCACATGCGGTCCACCCGTCAAGAGTGGTATTCGAACCGCCAACCCCTGGCACCAGGCAAGCGCTCTACCAACTGAGCTACTGCCGCACGTAGTTACTTGGCCTCATGGTAGAGGCACTCGTGAGCCCAGGGATTCTTCTGCAATTCCTGGAGCTGCAGATTAGAATAAGTGACACAAGATACAATTTAAGAGTTAGCAAGTCAAGTTTTCACTTTTTTCTTCTTGTCTGGCCCGACGGTTTAAATGGAGGAAGATTTAATATTAAAGCTCAAGCAGTTTTCTAAACTGGACTTTGGGTCGAAGCAGGAGGTTATAATTAAAGGAAGACCAACACCGGAGCTAAAGGGTTTGCTCCAGACTACGGGACGAAAGACTCGCTCTTTTCAAACAGCGTGGTAAGAAATCGTCTTTTCTGCTTTTCCTTCTTTTCTCAACCTGCTGTGACAGTGTCTGGACTCAGATGGATATTGTGACCTGAAAAATTTGCAAAGAAGCCTCGTTAAACATGAGCGGTCCACCCCTCACATTCGGAGCCAGATCGCGCTAAAAATGTCGATATTTAAATTTATGACGCTACTCGGTGCTCTGGAAAATGCACTGCACAATTATAATTAATTTTCAGCTTTACATCAAAAATATTCTGAGCTCCAGTCACTTACAGGGAGAGAAACTGGCCCTGGTTTACAGATTTGACACAGATTGACACAGAAGTGACAGAAATCTCACTGAGATGCTGCAAAAAGTGAGATTAAGAGCATTATTTTCTTTTTAAACTTTGTTAGTTTTGTGGTTTGACCTAGAGGTAGATTTTTAAATAATCGCTAGTGCAAAAATGGAGCTCAAAGACGTCCATGATGACCCTGTAAATCTGTATTGACGCTGAGTCGAATAAATAAAAACTCAAACACAACAGTCGTTGAAATTCACTGCGTTTGCTGCTGTCCAGACTGAGCTCTCCTCGAGGTCGTGCAGACGCTGTGGCCTCGCTGCGCTCTCCTGTCTGAACATTTGCATAATCCTTTATCAAACACAGACACTGAATTTATTTAAAACACTTCAGCCTGAGTTTGATCAAATCCACAGCTCACATATTGTTGGATTTGTCATTAACTCGTCGTATATTTATCGTTGGCCTGTGCGAGGTCTGTGGGGCTGCAGTGTTTGGGGTCTTGGGTCTTCCTCAAAACAGTCCAGAAATACTGTGTTCCAAACAGGATTATTGGTGTAACTTTTGCCTTCCACAAATGCACAGATCTCCACAGAACACGTCCAAACACTGTTTCACTAGCAAGGACCATGCCACGACAATGAAATACGATAAAGATATTTACTGACGGTGGGTAGATGCAGTGGCAGGGGGAGACTCAGGGTGGGGGCTACATCTCCAATCCAAAATGGTCACCCAGCTGATTCGGGAACCCCCCTCCTTAAGGATGAAGTCTTCAGGCTGAAGGATAGACGAGAGACACGGGGTTAGGGTTAGGGTCAAGAGCGGACACAAACGGTGTTGTCGGGGCAGGCTGTATAAATAGGGCTTCTGGGTTATTGAAGGGTCGAGATGAGCTGTGATTGGCTGGCGAGGAGGTTGAGGCGTGGTCCAGCTCCTGAATCTAAGTTCATCATATTAACTCCAGTTACCTTCACACTGCAGGACCTGTGTGCACCTCCCTCTTACACAGAGCAGGTCATTGCATAACCACACATGACCAAAATGACCAAAATGACTAAAATAACTCCAACATTGTCTCGTAAAAAAAATGCTATTTCTCTCACAAAACCAAAACATTAAAATCTAGTTTATGGCGTCATGTTGTAAATGTTCAGTTTTGTGAGTGACTTTCACAGTGACTCCGAATGTGGCGTCAGGTGAGCAGGAAGTGCATCTGTGTGAGGAGAGTGTGTGTGAATGTGTGTGAGCCTCAGTCCTTATCAGAGCCCGAGCAGACGAGATAAGAGTAACTACAGCCCGGAGCACAAACAGGAGCACCGACAGGGACAGGATCGCTCGAGGAACATCACCAGTGGACAGATTAGTTTTACACGTGGCAGCTCAGTGCAAAATGAATAAAAATAAAACAAAATTTAGTTCTAATTAGGGCTGTCAGTTTAACGCGTTAACTAAACTAATTAATTACACTCATTCATTAATTCATCTTCTTCCGCTTTATCAATTTTTTGGGTCGCGGGGGCAGCAGTCCAAGCAGTGTTCTGCTGCCCAGAACACAACGCACCAGCCCCCATGAATCCTCCCACAGGTGGTGGGTCCACAGGAGGACGGCTCACGTCACAACAGTCCTTGATTTATCTTCTGCCATGGGGGCTACCAGTGTCCACAGACACTGGGGGCAAGGTGGGAAGTGTCTTGCCCAAGGACACAACGGCAGCTCATCTGTGGGAGCTGGGATCACACGCGGTCAACCCGTCAAGAGCGGGATTCGAACCGCCAACCCCTGGATCACTAGACAAGCAGCCAACTGAGCTACTGCTGCCCGCACTGCAAATTAATGCGTTACAAATATTAACACAATTAATTATGAGCAGCAATTCAATGCTCATTTTAAATTTGTCCCATTGAAAGACCTGTAGACGACTTGGCAGTGGCGTCACTTCCACCTGCATCGCTGATCAGACAAATAAAGCCTGGAGGAAACTGACATGGACGCGACTCAGCGGGCGAAGCGAGCGAATCGCTGCCAGGGCCTTTGAACGGCAACTTTATTTATAAAAAGAACGAAGACGGGACGATCAACAAGAATGCCGTAATTTGGAGCTTTTGTCAAAAAGAGTTTTCCTCCAACCTGACAAACACGTCCGGACAAGTTCCATTGTTACTGGTGATAGAGCGAGCGTGAGCGCACTTCAACAAACCACCAAACCACCAAACCAACAAATCACCAAACAAACAAACCACCAAACCAACAAACCACCAAACTACCAAACCAACAAACCAACAAACCACCAAACCAACAAACCACCAAACCACCAAACAAACAAACCACCAAACCACCAAACCAACAAACCACCAAGCCAACAAACCACCAAACCAACAAACCACCAAACCAACAAACCACCAAACCAACAAACCACCAAACCAACAAACCACCAAACCCCCAAACCAACAAACCACCAAACCAACAAACCACCAAACAAACCACCAAACCAACAAACCACCAAACCAACAAACCCCCAAACCAACAAACCACCAAACCAACAAACCAACAAACCACCAAACAAACAAACCACCAAACCAACAAACCACCAAACCAACAACCACCAAACCAACAAACCAACAAACCGCCAAACCAACAAACCGCCAAACCAACAAACCACCAAACCAACAAACCAACAAACCACCAAACAAACAAACCACCAAACCAATAAACCACCAAACCAACAACCACCAAACCACCAAATCAACAAACCAATAAACCGACAAACCGCCAAACCAACAAACCACCAAACCAATAAACCGCCAAACCGCCAAACCAACAAACCACCAAACCAATAAACCGCCAAACCGCCAAACCAACAAACCACCAAACCAACAAACCAACAAACCAATAAACCGACAAACCGCCAAACCAACAAACCACCAAACCAACAAACCACCAAACCACCAAACCAACAAACCAATAAACCGACAAACCGCCAAACCAACAAACCACCAAACCAACAAACCAACAAACCACCAAACAAACAAACCACCAAACCAACAAACCACCAAACCAACAACCACCAAACCACCAAACCAACAAACCAATAAACCGACAAACCGCCAAACCAACAAACCACCAAACCAATAAACCGCCAAACCGCCAAACCAACAAACCACCAAACCAATAAACCGACAAACCGCCTAACCAACAAACCACCAAACCAACAAACCAACAAACCACCAAACAAACAAACCACCAAACCAACAAACCACCAAACCAACAAACCACCAAACCACCAAACCGCCAAACCACCAAACCAACAACCACCAAACCACCAAACCAACAAACAGCCAAACCGCCAAACCGACAAACCGCCAAACCAACAAACCACCAAACCAACAAACCAACAAACCACCAAACAAACAAACCACCAAACCAACAAACCACCAAACCAACAACCACCAAACCACCAAACCAACAAACCAATAAACCGCCAAACCGCCAAACCAACAAACCACCAAACCAATAAACCGCCAAACCAACAAACCACCACACCAACAACCACCAAACCACCAAACCACCAAACCAATAAACCGACAAACCACCAAACAAACAAACCACCAAACCAACAAACCACGCTCATAGAATTTGGGAAATTATCTCAAAGTGCGTTCTATCTCTCTCTCTCTCTCTCTCTCTCTCTCTCTCTCTCTCTCTCTCTCTCTCTCGCTCTCTCGCTCTCGATTAAAATGCCATTAATTAGATTAATTCATTACAAATCCTGTAATTAATTTGATTAATTGTTTTAATCGCCTGACAGCAGTAGTTCTAATACACCGGCTCCTTCAAGAACTCATATTATGTGTGCTTGTGGTTTTAATTCTCTTTCAAATGTGCTTTTGGCCGCCTTGGGATCAGGATTTCACATAACTTAAAATAAATTCTGCCTTTGGAAATTATACTTTATAAACTTCACCTCTGTCATGTGGTGATACAGGAAGTGCTCCACTGTGTTTTCAAACTCCACACACCTTCACTAGAATCATTTGGATATTTTCAACCCTGGAATTGCCGATCTCTTCTGAAGATAAACGGAGCTGTTCACCTGAAAACTACCACTTCATGACCTCACAAGGTGGATCAGAGCATTTGGAGCTTTGCAGATGTAGACAGACTCATTTGAGGAGGTAATAACATTCCAACAACATGACTAAAAGCTCATAAGAGTCGGACCTTTAATAATAAAACCTAAGCCCCCGTCATGTCCTCACCCGTTAGTCTGTCTGAGCTGATTGTTCTCAGTGTTAAATGAATTCTAATCCTTAAATCCCTCTTGTGTAGCCGCTGGAGAGTTAGTGCTAATTAGTCCTGGTCTGGTTCTGAAAGTGCCTGGTCAGGGAATGTGCAAAGTCCTCCCTGTACGCCTCACACGTCTCTCACTCTCACTGCCGCTCTTCTCTTTAGTTTTTGTCGTTTCACAAAATTGCCGATTATAGACCCTGTATATGATTCTTCTCCACGTCTGTGAGAAAAATGCGTCTCAACAACTCATTGCGGTGAATAATTAGAAAGCTCAGAATGCAAATGGACCACTGCAAACCATTTATCAGTGAGGAAATCAAACAGTGAGTGCGTTTAGCTGTGCACCAGTGTCGCGGTTATGAGTTATCTGTTCTGACAGTGTTCTGGATGTGGTGTTTACCTGCACTCCAGGATACTCATATCTCTGTGCACATGAGGAATTAGAGCATCCTGGATGTTTACACTGGTTGCTATGGTGACTATGATATCACAAGGAGCTAAACATGTAGAAACTTTGCTAACTTAACAGGTTTCTAACTATAAAAAAGAAGACGTACATTCAAGTAAGAACGTGAGACTGTGGAGCTCTGTCACAGCTTCAGGAAAAGTAGTTTTTAACAGTTGAAAACTAAAACACAGAGTCACAGCGTCAGTTTAGTCCAGTGCTTCTCAATTATTTTCTGTGACGCCCCCCCTAGGAAGAAGAAAAAATTTCACGCCCCCCTTCCTTCCTATAAATAGTATTATTTCTCTAAAAAATTGTTATGAGAACACCATTGTATCCTTTTATTAACATTATAAACAAAAAAAAGAAACTTACAACAAAGACTGCACTGAGGACTCAAATAATAATGTGTTTTTAATGCAGCTTTGCGCACATTTGTTTACGTTTTACAGAAATGAAACTTAAAACCACCTCATTTGCATAAGCTAAAAGCACTGAAAAAAAAAACGCTCTCTCCTTGTGCCACTGATGCGTCAGCTTCTGTTGGACTAAAGGACACGACCCAGTGGAATATACGTGTTTTTTCTGTGACAGAGGATGTTTTGTTAATGGTGAGACTGTGCGTAAATCGCATGTGAGAACGCCACTGCCAGCTACTGTTGTTGATGTGCAATTACACTTAGTTCTAGTACAGTACAGCAAAAAAACATGTTTCCCAGGGTCATACGCGCCCCCCCTGGCATCACGCCACGCCCCCCCAGGGGGGCCCGCCCCACTATTTGAGAAGCACTGGTTTAGTCCAAGAGCAGCACAAACAGACACAGAGGAGAGCCTGAGGTTAAAATGTGGCTGTATTAAACATTAGACTGCTTTATTTTGTTTAAGTATAAATAATATTACTCAAATGTCCTGGTTGGAGTCGTTTTGGGAAAATAACTGCTCCTATTGTTTTTGTGACTTGAGTTCGCACATGGTCATTACAAGGGCCGGCCCAAGGCATAAGCAAACTAAGTGGCCGCTTAGGGCCCCCACGCCACCAGGGGGCCTCCAAGACCAGTTGGAATGGCCACCTGCTAAAAATAAATTAAAAATGCATAACATCAATGATATGATATTGCAGTGGTTGTCTTAGACCAGGCATGTCCAAACTATGGCCCGTGGGTCAAATGCGGCCCTCAGACAAATTTTTCTTGGCCCTCAGGCTTCCAGGTGAATTGGCCCAATTTACCTTGAGCAGAACTTTTGACTGCAAGTTTTTTGAAAATCTACCCTGATAATACAATATTTAATATTTATTGTGTGGTTTTGAGGATCTTGGCATGAATAAAGGACTGATAGCTCATTCTGTTAATTCTGTGTTAAACATGCATATATTTCAATGATTGACTGTACTGAGCACCAGTTAATGGCCCTTGATCGGCCCTCTGTTTCGTCTGTGTTTAGATATGTGGCTCTTGATGAAAAAAGTTTAGACACCCCTGTCTTAGACTAACTGTGTAGCCAATGAAGTGACAAAGCAGCTAGTAGTGCAGTTTTGGTGGTGTGGTGTGTGTGTGTGTGGGGGGGCAAATCAAATTCTGCTTAGGGCCCCATAAAGGCTTGGACCGGCCCTGCTCAGTACAGCTCCAGTTTTGAGAAATCAGGATCCTGCGTCTACAGGCCACAGTGTCCTGGATCCAAAACCCAGTGAGTCTCCTGGTTTCTCATCATTGAGATACTGGCAGATCCAGGAGAGTGAAATCAGGATACTGGTTTTGTGAAATCAGGACACTCACAAAACCAGGAAACCCAAAAAACCTGATCATAACCGGGACACTCGAGCTCATGTACGCACGCTCAGTGAAAAGTGTCCTCTGCTGTTATTCTCAGGAGCCCTTGTGTTTTGAGGAGCTGTCTGTGTCTCTATCTATTTAAAATAAAAGTACAACAATCACAACTGCCCCTGTGTCTCCAGAGCTTCACCTGCAGACAGAGACACGTCCATGGAGAAATCGCTCGAAAATAGCAGAATTTTCATGTGTCACAGGATTTGTTTTTCCAGGAGACCGTTTCAGTGAAGAAAACCTTTTGTGAATGTCAAAAATAAGTCTTGAAGTACAAGCACTCTTCATGATGTCTGTTAAAACTGTTGTGGATTTTCATTATTTCTAATAACGACATGTTCTTTCCCTGAACACATCTGTGGGCGTTTGAGAAGACCATAACGCTGTAAAGCTGTAATGAGCCTGTTCTGCTGATCTTGTGCCTTTGTGCATGTGTCAGTCTGAGAGCTTCAGGGCCTAGAGGTGAACCTGGAGGAGCAGAAGAGGACCAGGACCAGGGCCTGTGTAAACCTGAACTACATGTGAATATGACCTGCTGAAGTTATTTTATTTATTCTTTTCTTTAATAGGGACAGTGCAGATTAATGATTAACATCTACAACACTTCATTGTAAATACTCCAGATTAGGGAAGCAAATTATCGATTAATTCATTAATCTATAGTTGATTGACCTTATCGATCGACTTACGATTAACTCATAAGCGGCGTTTTTCACCTGAATTTTAGTGTTTCAATAGGGTCTTTAAGAATATAAGCTATAGTATATATAACACTGAGTCATAAATATATCATAGTATTATTATATTGTATATTCCTCAATTAATTATTCCTTAGTAAAAAGCAGACAAATGTATTGATGCTGAATAAATACAGTAATCCCTCGCCCTATCGCGGTTCACTGTTCGCGGCCTCGCTGTTTCGCGGATTTATTTTTTATTTTTTTCTTCAATTTTTTTTTATAGTGTAACGTTTTTTTTTATAGTGTAACATTGTGTTCTGCGTCCTGATTGGCTAAGAGACTAGACCAGGACTAAACGTGGACTAAACCAGGTCTAGACCAGGTCTAAACCAGGTCTAAACCTGGACTGGACCTGGACTAAACCAGGACTGGACCAGGTCTAGACCTGGACTAAACTGGGATTAAACCACCACGTGCCGCTCTTTGTTGGTTTCGTGCAGCTGGTTTGTGGCTCGGGCTGAGAGTACACAGTCCGGGGGCCGAGTGCTCGCAGCCCCGGTGTACGCGTGGCCTCGTGGTGCACGTGTCGCACACTTCTCCAAGGGGTTGGTGCGCGTCACGTCCCAGGACATGACAGTGCCGTTGAATGAGCGCGGTGCGCCCTGCCCAGGACTAGACCAGGTCTAAACCAGAATTGCGGCTCTTTGCCTTGTTTCGTGACCACGGGTGCGTGGCAGCATGTAAGTTACATGCTTTTATAATTTCAAAAATATATGGTTCTAGGTCCAGCTCTACTGTGAGTTGTATGGCAACATCCAGAGAGGAAAGGGTTACATGATGTAACGCTATGGTCTTTCTGGCGAGTGGGTTCGCATCTCGTGTTCACATTCCAGAGTAGCGGCCTCTAGCGATTAGTTACAATTAATGCATTTTGTTCGGCCAACGTCTTGATCGACAATTAATTGTGAGTCGATTAATTGTTGACATCCCTACTCCAGATTATAGCAAAAATGCTCATTTCCATCTGTCGTCCCTGGGCAGGTGACGCCACAGCAAAAACAACAAAAACAACGACAAGTGACAACAGCAGCAGTTAAACATTAAAAGTGTCACAAGTCTGGTTTTCCTTTAGCCGCTGTTTCAAGTGTGATTTAAAGTGTCCAGTGTTGGAGTTTCTCTTATTGATGATGGGAGAGAGTTCCAGAACTTAGAGCCTCTGACTGAGAGACACTTTGTCCCAGTGTAGAGCGTCTGTGTGGACCTCACAGTTCCCCCAGGTCATTGTTTTAATAAAATCCTGTAGGGTTAGGGTTAGGGGTTAGGGTTAGGGTTATTATATTATATATGAGACAGAATCATGGAGTATAAAAACATTCGTGCCGCACATAGAGTCATAAAGGATTTTCTAAACTTCACTAACTTAAAATGTTTATAAACAGTAACTCAGTTGTTTTTTTTTACTGAACATCCTGCAGACAGTTTTCTTTATATTGAACTGTAATCAGGAGTTCTTGACCCACTTTTGGACATGAGTCATGGCTGATGCAAACAGCAACAACAGCAGTTACAGCTAACAGACTACAGGCTAATGTCCCTCGTGTTCTGATAAGTAGAGGCTCAAGCACCAGTCAAACTTTATCGTTTATCTAGTCTTTCATTCACCTGCCGTGTGTGATGAAATGTCAACAGTCAATTGGACACCAGTTTCTTGCTTCTTTTGTGCTACTTCATTTATTTATTTATCATTTATTATTACCATTTGCATCGTTTACTCGTTCTTATTCTAATATATTGGGATTTTTGAGCTACTGTGTCCAAGTAATTTGTCAAAGTCAAATGTTTGAACAAACCTTTTTCGATGTAGTTTTTAGTCTGCTCACACAGACATCACAGATATAATCAAGATATATGGAATTATGTAGTAAAGAAAAAAGTTAAATAAGTAATATTTTTTTTATATTCAAATCCTCCAAGTATCCACACTTTGCTTTGTTGAGAAGCAGGGTTTGTGCTCTCGGCCTTCTCACGTTTATCCTCTTGTCAGGGTCAAGAAATGCCGAAAGCGCAAAGCAGTGTTAAAAGCAAAGGGTAGAGGCTATTTTTGAAAATCTAAAATCTATAAGAAGTTTGGAGTTACAGGGAGTCCTCGGGTTACGACATTGATCCGTTCTTAAGACGCGTCGTAACCCGAATTTCGTCGTAAGTTGGATTTTGCCTTTGATCTTCCAACCAAAGCACCAATAACCTTTCCATCTCAATAATTAGACCACTACGCTGCTTGGTTATCACTGCCGCTTTCATAGGAGCAGATCAGAGCCCACATCAGGTACTTCCGCCCACATTGGACACGCACACGAGGCCGTCTTCTTCTCCCTACAACCACAACAGAGCGTATTCTTCCGCCGTGCGCCGCGCGCCGTTCGCGTTTGTTTACATCTCTTACCACGCTAAACCGCGTAAGACGGAATGACGCGTAATATATATATATATATATTTTTTTTTAATGGGGGCGCGTTCGTAACCACGAAACGTCGTAAGTCGAGACCGTCGTAACCCGAGGAACCCCTATATTTTGAGTTCAGACAGTCAAACATGTGGCCCGGGGGCAAGACCTTTAATCTGGCCCTCGGCTGATTTTCTATTAAAATATTTGAATTAGATTTTAATTTTCTATTAAAATATTGGTTCTGCGCCTCTTTTCTGTGCAGTTTAGCATAGCAGCGCCTCGGTATGTGGCCCCTCCCACCAGAGCAGCACAAATGAAGACTCGCCTCTTTCCAAACGCTCTTAAAGAACCATCGTTTTGACTGTTGACCGTGACACCCTCATCAGCAAAATGTCAAAAATGAGAAAAGTGGACGCCGAGTGCAGGATTTTCCAAGAAAAATTGACTAATTCCTATTTGTTCACAGAGGTGAATGGGAAACCTGTGTGCTTGTGTTGAAATTGCATTTTTCTTAAAGTTTCAGGTTGTTCATAATATTATAATATTTTGTAAAAGAAAGAGTTCATCAAATAAAAAAGACTTCTGTAACAGATTTGCATTTCTCTGCACAAATGTTTGGACTTAATGCTGTTTTTGGGGTAAATATGCCATGAATTTTCTGATCCAGCCCCTTTGAGATCAAAGTCGGTTGGATACGACCCCCGGACCAAAATGAGTTTGACACCCCTGATCTAAATAATCATGGAAATAAAGAAAACATTTGTCCAAACGTTTGACAGGTCGTGGATCTGATCTTTTCACACACTGTCCTCCTCCTGCTCCTCTAACCCTCTTGTCTCTGGTCCTCAGGTCTGGAGCTGCTGGCGCTGTATAACCTGCCCCCGGTGAGAGAGCCTGCGGTCAGGTTCTACACGGTCAAAGTCCCCCTGAGGGTCCAGAGCAGCGTGGATGGAGCGGTCAGCGGCCTGGACGGGCCCTGGCTCGACCACCTGACTCAGCACTTCACCAGCGGAGCCTCTCTGGTGCACGGACACTTCCACCTGGGACAGAACAGCGGTCAGTACTGGCCTCTGTGGGGCTTTAGCTACATCTGAACATCAGGAGCAAAAGAGTTAGGGACAGAATGGCAAACTGCCTGAGGACAGACCGTGAACTGTGTCAAAAACGGATCTCCTCTGATCCCAGGGGCTAAGATGGGCGGGGCCTGGTCCGTGATTGGATGGGAGACCGCGGGGAATGTTGTGTCCATTGGCAAAACACTTCACCCACTTTGCCTGTGTGAATGTGGCGTGTGAAGGAGTGTTGGTCTTGGTCAGAGGGGCCAATGCCAGATTGGCAGATTCAGTCTTTCTCAGGCAGCTGTGGCTAAAACTGAGTCTGAAGTGAATGAATAATGAACTGTAAAGTGATTAAGTTATGCCATGGTTTTGTATTTGAACTCCAGACTTCTGTCGCCAACACCTCAGCTCCATTCTGTTGTCCTCATCCTTCACTTCACATCACAGCTGATCTGGTGTCAGTGTAATCATCAGAGTGAGCTGTGGTGCGTTCACTTTTCCACCTGAACCAGCCCATGGTGCGTTCACTTTTCCACGTGAACCAGCCTGTGTTTACTGTGAGTCAAATCTAGAATGCGGCAGTTGAACCTGTCTGTGTTCATGCTGATGTTATTGCGGCGCCTGAAATGTCCCACATTATGGCATTAAACAAGCCATGTTACAGATCAGATCTATGGAGGCCCTGCTTACTATAAGAATGTTTGTTTTTTTTAATGTAATTTGTGCACTAAAATAATTGTAATTGAATAAGGCAAAAAAACTCGGTCCATAACAGATGTCAGCCCAAAGTCATTGAATAATGTGAACCTCATGTTCAGAGCGGATCAAGAGCGTCTGCGGTCAGGGCGAGAGGAAATTTACATAATTTAATAAAGGAAAGCGCTGACAGAACTGTGGAAGATATATTAGTCAGTGTTTGTACCTGATTTTTACTGTCTAAAAACAGAACTAGCTCATTTTAAACAATTTGCAGTGGTCAAAGTTCATCCTCACTTACCTTATACATTCAGATCATCTTAATTATTCACCATGATGAGTTTATAAACACTTTTTACAACTTTCAGAGACCAGAGCGAAATTTTACAGTAACTGTAAAGCACTGACTTACGATGAGGGTCGTGGCTGAGGCACTGACGTCGTCACAATCAGATTTACAAATCTGTAAATCTGTAAATCTGTAAATCTCCCTGTAAGTGACTGAAGCTCAGAATATTTTTGATGTGAAGCTGAAAATTAATTATTATTGTTCAGTGCATTTTCCAGAGTGCACAGAGTAGCGTCATAAATTAAAATAGCAAAGTTTTTAGCGCGATCTGGCTCTGAATGTGAGCGGTGGACTGTTCGTGTTTAACGAGGATTCTTTGCAAATTTTTCAGGTCACAATATCCATCTGAGTCCAGACAATGTCACAGCAGGTTGAGAAAAGAAGGAAAAGCAGAAAAGACGATTTCTTACACACTGTTTGAAAAGAGTCTTTGGTCCTGTAGTCTGGAGCAAACCCTTTTAGCTCCGGCGTTGGTCTTCCTTTAATTATAACCTCCTGCTGCTGAGTTCTGACAGCACCAGAAGAATCCACGTCACTTTAAAGGAGACATATCACGCCCTTTTTTGGATATAATAATAATAATAATAATAATAATAATAATAATAATAATAATAATAAATAATAATAGCATTTATATAGCGCCTTTCATGACACACAAAGCGCTTTACAGTATATTATATATAAATATTATTTTATTATTTTATTATCAAAAGGTTGTATGGAGGATTTTGTTTTTTAATCAAATTGTTAATGAAAGTTCAAAATAGCATTACAGTGGTCCCTCGTTAGAGTTGCCAACCATCCTTTGAAAAACGGAATCGTCCCGTATTCAGAAACAAAATTACGCATCCCGTATTGAGCTGAAAAGGGACGCACTTTGTCCCGTATTACTGTGTTAATAAAAAATCTTGGTCACCGGTCTTGGTCTCGAGATGAGTGCAATCATATTTCATTATAGCCGCTGCCGTTAGCAATAAACTTTTACCAGTGTGCGGACCGCGCGGAGCTTCGCACTGCAGCCTGCGCACTTGAGCAGCGGCCACCACGCGCGCCGCCAGTGTGCGCAGCTTGTTCGCTACAGCGTGTACCTGTGTTTCACACTCTCACTCTTCCCCGCGTATAGCGTACACAGGCTCCTCCTCAATGCCTTTGATTAGAAGAGCAAGACGAAATGCAAAGCAAAAACTAATCTAAATTTAGAATAGGCCTACAGCACAGAGCAGGTCTACCGTGACATGTGGTGGAATTTTGCCTAATAAAAGTGCACAAATGCATCTGTTTGTCACATGCATTTGGTAAATGTGCAGAGACTGGTAAATACCCCTGCAAAACCAGTAAGAGAATGTGACTCCAGGTAGGAAGTTGAAAAAACAGGTTAAAAAAAAAAAAATCAAAGAAGGGGTCCTCAACCTGTGGGTGAGGGTCCAAAAACGAGTGTTTAAGTGCAGTACAGTTTGCTTGGCTTATTTTAAGATTAAAATTAACATTTATCAGATAAAATGGAGATAGATTTATGAAAACTTATTTATGTGAGTCAGCCTTTTCCCACATGAAGATCATTAAGTACTGTTCCACCATGACTGATGATCATTTAGAAGTGAGTTTGAGTCTGGCTGTCAGCAGCTACTGTCCAGACTATGCATCCCGAGCTGATTCCATCCAGTGCAAGTCACATTTTGTGAGAAGGTCGTGCAAAGTGAGATCATCAAGAGGGAAAGGGAATTTTTCCCCCCAAAATGGGTGGTTGGCATCTTAGTTTTTATTGGCTGGAATTACCTCAGATTGCATCTCAGAGCATCTAGAGTTCAAACATTTTCCAGGGGGGCATGCCCCTGAACCCCCCTCGCTTTTCAGTGACTTTGAGCTTTTTCCATTACTGGTCACTTTCATCTCTGTTTATATTAATTTATACAGTTTTAAGTTAAGCAGGACAGATATTTCTTTTATTCTGTTAATTATTAATTAATTATTAATTATTTTGTATTAAAAATATATTGCTGATAATTATTTATTTTCCCTGTGTTCATATCACTCCAATATGCATCTAATTAAATTCAGGTTTGAGTCAAATACTTAAAAAATCGCTTCACACGTACAAAAAAGGGCTAAAAAGCTTCACTACACCACGAAGGGTGAAGGCAATCGGGCCGGCTGGTCCTGCCGATGAGGTGTCCCTTATTTTTTTTCAGGAAGTTGGCAACCCTATCCCTCGTTTATCGCGGTGCTTATGTTCTAAAAATAACCCGCAATAGGCAAAATCAGAGACGTTGTCAGCTTTATATTTTACAATTATTCTACATGTTTTAAGGCTGTAAATGCCTCACCACACACATTCTACACTTTTCTTAGACTGGAATTAACATTTTCTCACATTTCTCTCTTGTTTTAAAACTTTCCTAGATTTTCAACAAAAAAGCACATTATAGTTTTCAGGCCCTAAACATCAAAACATAAACGTTTTCCTATATAAAAAGTAGGGCTGTCAGTTTAACACGTTAATTAGATTAATGAATTACACTGCAAATTAACGCGTTATAAAAATTAACGTGATTGATTATGAGCGGCAATTCAATGTGTGCATTTTAAATTTGGCGTGCCGCGAGCAAATCGCTACCAGGGCCTTTGAACGGCAAGTTTATTTATAAAAAGAACGAAGATGGGACGATCAACAAGAACGCCGTGATTTGGAGCTTTTGTCAAAAAGAATTTTCCTCCAGCCTGACGGATCATTTAAACGATAAACACGTCTAGACAAATTCCATCATTACCGGTGATAGAGCGAGCGTGAGCGCATTTCAACAAACCAACAAACCAACAAACCACCCTCGCAAAATTTGGGAAACGATTGAAAAAAACGACCACAAAAAAACTAACAAACTCTCTCTCTCTCTCTTTCTTACTCTCTCTCTCGCTCTCATGAGATTAAAATGCGATTAATTAGATTAATTAATTACAAATCCTGTAATTAATTAATTAGATTTTTTTTAAATCGCCTGACAACACTTAAAAATATATATAATATGATCGCTTTTAGAAAAAACAAATACAATTTTAATGATCGACCTATGGGCATGGACACATAAGAAATTATTAGGGCTGTCAGTTTAACACGTTAATTAGATTAATTAATTACACTGCTAATTAACGCGTTATAAAAATTAACGCAATTACTTATGAGCGGCAATCCAATGCACATGCATTTTAAATTTGGCGTGCGGGGCCTTTGAATGGCGAGTTTATTTATAAAAATGTGACGGAGCGTTGTCCCCGGGGAGAGCATGTGAAGACGTGCGCGCCTGTTTCCATATCTGCTGCTCCGCATGCTGAACCCTTTTCATTATCAACCATAAACTAATTCCATAACCTCTCCAGTGTGTTCTGCCGCGACTAAGGGTGCACACTTAGAAGCGCCAGTTTTGCCCATCCAAATCACACTAAAATCGATCATTTACTCACCCGCACGCTGCCACCTTCTACTTCCTCCCGTGGTGCGATCTGGCAAACCTGGACACATCCACACCGGGAGTTTAAATCCTGCAGTTTCGTGGGTTCCAGGGGTCATGTGAGCCATGAGTAATTTGCATGGGCAATTATTTGTATTCTCTGTATATTTGAAGCCTTGTATATTATTTATTGACATTGCATGAAAGCTACTGCACGTGCTCACCTTTTGGCACCAGAAATATTCGCCATGTAATAGTGGAATGGTGTAAATGAGCTTTCGATGAGCAGTCTTGTCTTGTTACAGTGAAGGTAACGTGCGCTGAAAGAGAGCGAGCCAAAGACTGAAACACTTAAAGACTTAAAGGGGAAGTCTGCAGTCTTTTCACTGTACCACTATAAATCACACATTTGACACCTTTTTTGCACTGAGGGAGAGCACAATAAACCACCTACAAAATTAATTAAAATGTGATTAATTAGATTAAATAATTACAAATCCTGTAATTAATTAGATAACATCTTTTAATCGCCTGACAGCACTAGAAATTATTAATAGTGTGAAATACACATTTGTTTCATCGACATTGTGGGATTTGTCGGGGAGAAAACTTGCAAACATACAGCACTTCAGAGTCACACTGCGATCGAACATTTATATAAATTGTACTGTACAGGAGACTCAGCACTGAGGAGAATGACGGACAAATCGGCAAAGGTCTACAGTCCCTTAGCCAATCAGGACGCAGAACACAATGCACATTGATACACTACAAAAAAATTGGAATAAACGAGGCCGCGAAAAGTGAACTGCGTTATAATGACTGACTATTGTACTCCCTCTTTCAACCGCTCGGCGAAACGTTTTCGACCAAACAAACTTTGTCCAGTTGACAAATTGAATTTCTTCTTTTATCATGGATTCTACCTGGACGACTGAGGGACTCTTCACGTATAACATAGATCATAATTTTACATTTTGTTCACTCTAATATTGATCTAATAAGGATTAATAACAGAAACAGCTCCACTGCCTTCACTGCCTCCTCACACTGGTGTTTCACTGGAGGAAGCAACAGATTTTCATGTGTGTTTTTGTTGTTGGAAAAATGTCAATGTGACATTTCTGAAGATAATACCCGCTCCCTGTAGTGCGCCGCCTGTGGACGACCTCCGCTGTGAAGCCGTCAGTGCGGCTCCACGTTTAAACGAAGGGGGTGAGGCCATGACTTGTGTCCATCAGAACACTCTCATTCTCCTGGACCTGTTCCACTCCTCACAGAATCAATGGATCTGTATTTAAAATGTGCTTAAAAAGGTTTTACAAGTAATAGAGTGTTCCTCAAACTTATGAATGAAACAAAACACAACTCCAGCTCTGTTTTGGAGGAGGAAACAACATTAGAACATGACTTTAGGTTCACAAAAGACAGTTTTGAGTGATATCAGAGCTTTAAGCCTGAAGCTCAAGTTGAACCTTGAGTCATCAGACTCTATGATTTCCTCACTTTCAAAACCTTCTCCTGTCTCCTCCTGTCTCCTCCTGTCTCACTCATGTCCTTGTCTCTCCTCAGATCTTCAGTCCAGAACCTTGGAGAGCGTGTTCATCTTTCAGGAGCCCGCAGAAGCGGAGGCCAGTGCCCAGGCCTACGACGCCATCGTGGTGGAGCAGTGGACCATCATCCATGTGAGTGCAGAACCTTCTCACTAGTGTTGTAGTCAAGACCGCACTAATCGAGACCAAGACCAGTCCCGAGACCGAGACAAGACCAAGACCTCTGAGGGTCGAGTTCGAGACGAGACCAAGACCTCTGAGGGTCGAGTCCGAGACGAGACCAAGACCTCTGAGGGTCGAGTCCGAGACGAGACCAAGACCTCTGAGGGTCGAGTCCGAGACGAGACCAAGACCTCTGAGGGTCGAGTCCGAGACGAGACCAAGACCTCTGAGGGTCGAGTTCGAGACGAGACCAAGACCTCTGAGGGTCGAGTCCGAGACGAGACAAAGACCTCTGAGGGTCGAGTCCGAGACGAGACCAAGACCTCTAAGGGTCGAGTCCGAGACGAGACCAAGACCTCTGAGGGTCGAGTTTGAGACAAGACCAAGACCTCTGAGGGTCGAGTTCGAGACAAGACCAAGACCACAGCCCATCGAGACCAAATCAAGACCATCTTTGTAACTTTCATCTAGTTATTTTGCCACATACAGTACAATATCAGTGTTTTTATAAATCTGTCTCCATTTGATCTGATAAATTTTCATTTAAGCTTAAAATAGGCCAAGCAAACTGCCGCTTTTTGTGGACTCACCCACAGATTGAGAACCCTTTCTTTAAGTCAGTTTGGGACTCTACAGAAAACCGCTTCAAAGTGAAGAAAGTGTGTAGGATTTAAACCTGATTTCTGAACTGGAGTTAGATTTTCTTGCTGGTTTTGCAGTGATATTGATCAGCCTCTGCACATTTACCAAACCAAAAGCACATCATGACAAACAGATGGATGTGCACTTTATTAAACAAACATCACCCACATGTCGCTGTAGATCTGCTCTGTGCTGTAGATCTTCTCTGTGTGAACATAGTAGCACAAATTTAGATTAGTTTTTGCTTCGTGTTTCGTCTTGCCCGTCTTATCAGCGCTCATTTAGGAGGAAGCCTGTGTGCGCTATACGCAGGGAGGAATCTCAAGCCAGGACGAGTCCTATGACTCTTCTTCTCATGCAGAACAAAGGTCTCATGTGGGCCTGAGGAACATGTGTGGAAGCTACAAGAGAATAAACGAACAGAAGGTTGATGACGTAAACACCATAGTGGAATATTTGGACTATAGCTCTATTCATGTTTTATAAGTTTCATTTGCGTTTTTGAGTCCTCCCCTTCCTTTGCTCCCTGTGCTAAGTCACTCCCCCTTCAGAGCACTATCACAACACAGCATGTATCCCGCTAATGGCTTGTGGGTGGAGAATTGGACAGAATCTTACAGCTAACCTTAATGAGGGTTTAAAATAGGGACCGGGAGAGATCGCTACATTACTCAGACACGTATGGATGACTCATGTTTTTGAGTGGGGGGAGAGCTTTAAAAAAATCAACTTTTAACCATGTCATAGATGTGTTCGCTCACAATTGACTCTCTGAAGTTGTATTTTGAGTGATTCGTGTGTGTTTGAGTCGTTTTTTTCCCCGTTTTCAGCTCCACCGGTACACGCCCACTGTGACGTACGCACTTCCTTCTCCAGTTTGACGTTCTTAATTGGTAATACACGTAGGATTGGGCAGCGTTGTGTAGTTATTTTGGTCCAAATGTAAAAAAAAAAAAAAATGCTCTGCTCTAGTGGATTCTAGTGTTATGTGCAGCTATCCATAGGAGCCTGCGGCGCTTTGTTGTGACGTTTACAGCGACAGGAATCAGCTCCTAATGCATCCTTTTGTGCTCCAACATGGAACTCAGTGGACTTGTTTCTTTTATTAAGTCATTTTAGATCAATATTGCAGTTTACAATGTCCAGAATGATCCACTGGTGTCATAGATTATAACTATAACAGACAAAAGCACAAAAGAGGGAGAGAAATGAAGCAGGGCCCTCTTACATCAGGCTTTTTGCTCTTATATAATAAAAAATTGTGTGCTGATATTGTTACAAAGAGCTGCTTTTAGTCTTTACTCTTAAAAAACAGCTTGTTTACAGGAAAATGATCTGGTGCCCTGCAATCATCAGTCTTATTGAATTGAAAAAGTTTCTAGATGGAGGCAGGTATAGTAATTTATATCCCACTATTTTTTATAAACTCATTTTCTTTCCAGTTCTCTTCTGTAGAGCCCAAAATCAGGATCTGAATAACGATGAACATAACATTGCTGATCAATTTCTAAAAAGAGGAGGAGGGAGCAGCCCAAGAACATCTTACTGCAAATTGTGGATTCTGTTCTTTTGTAGGACATCAGAATATAAAATCTTCAGGATTTAACCAACAGAAAGTTAGAAAATCAAACAGACATTGGTCAATAAGAGACAAACCAACATTCACAGGAACCAAGCCAATGAAAAACAGCCCCAGAGCGCCCCCTGTCCTTAGGGGACTCCATAAAATCTCTGAATTTTGTCAAAGTTCTGTTGTAACCAAATAACCCAGTTTTAAACAGTGTTTTCCTATTCACCTGAGTTTAAATTATGACAAAAACATTGACAAAGGTTTTTCTGTTACTTCTCCCTGGTGCATCAGAGGCTCCATTTTATGCCAAACAACAATCAGGATCATGAGAAACCATCTGCCTGACGATATCCCAGACGGTAGTTTGTGGCTGTTTCCCAATTCAGCGACGGCACGCTTGTGAGTGTGCACTCGGTTTGTCGTCGAGACGGCGCACACTCGCTCTGTCCTTAGTGCACTACGTTTCTCACATGGGCGTCTGCGAAATGGAACAAGTCCCGCCTCAGCTCAATGAGCCGGGTGGTCTGCTCCTTGTTCCCTACAGACAAAAATATTATTCTATTGCGACTAGTAATACTTGGAATTGGGACATGGCCAATGTTCCCCCTAATTTTTAATGTGTCTGAGCAAACACACACTAACTCCACATCCGAAATGAACCCCCCGTGCGGCTTGCACTTTGCAGATATTTTTAAAAATGACCCCGCGGCTGAATAAAAAGCTCTTTCATCCCTGATTTACAGTGCGCTGCACAAGTTTTCTTGTGCGCTGAGAATGTGCGAACGGTGCGCAGGTTAGAGTAAACGTTGGACATGGCGATACTGTAGAATATCCAGCATTACAACAGCAAAGGAAATATAGAAGTGTAAGGGGAAAAGCATGTGAACGGTAATACAGGTGCCGTGAACTATGCCGTTACGGCGACCGTCACACATGTTTAGCGTAGTTTATGAAGAGTTTCATGTAGCATAGTTGTAGGTGAGGTGAACCAGTACGTATATTTTATAGTGACGTCGCAACTGTCACATGTGGATGTCGCTGGCAAGTCGGTCTTTGTAGTCATATATCCTCCCGCGCTGTGCATGCTGGGGCTTTTAAGTGTGCGAAGCGTGCATGTTTGTGTGCATGCACGCTTGGTCCACGCCCCGATTTCCATGGAAACGACGGCGCCGTTCAGGGCTCATCTCGACAGTGCAGGGGGAAAAAAAACGAATGGAACGGCGCTTGTCGCGCCGGATATGACGCATATCCCGTTCCAAGGACGCTCACAAGTGTGCCGTCGCTGAATTGGGACTGCACAATGAACTGTGTCATGGTGCAGTTTCATGTACTATGTGACAGCGCACATGACTACCCTGATTACAGCCAGGTGTTTCTGATGGCTCACCTGGCTGCAGGGGTGGAGTCTGAAGTGTGGAGACCTGTTAGACCAATCACACTTTTCTTATACCTCCAGACCCCTCCCCTCCTCTTTTGCTACAGGTATATGTGATGTTTTAGTCATGGTGTTTATTGTCTTATTTATCACATGTTTTATGTTCACTGTGGACCTAGGGGGCGCTGCAATTTCAAATCCTGTGTGTGCAACCTGTACATATTGTTGTGGACAATAAAGCTGACTTTGAACTTTGAACTTTGAGATGGAGAGGCTGAGGAGGTTGATGTTTCTGCTGCTGTGGTGGACAGTCAGTACAGTCTGTAAACCCCTGACCCCTGAGCTGACCCCTGCTCTCTGTCTCCTCAGGGGCTCCAGGTGAAGGCGGATTACGTCCCTCTGCTCCAGTCTTTGGCCTCGTTCGGCTGGAGACTCACCTGTGTCCTGCCCACCCCCGTCGTCAGGAGCAACAGGTACGACCCACAATGCACTGGGAGAAACTCTAAAGTATACGAATCCGCTCCATCACCACGGTCTGTTTTGAAACAAACACAATGAGACTGAAAAAACATCGCAGATTCTTGAGAAAAACCCTTTAGTCTGTTTATCTGACGAAAGAGGGTTTGTTTCTATGGATACATCATTCCTCTGTCTGGAATGTTCCACAGTGTGACATTAAACAGCTCTACTTCACATGTATTCACTTACAGATGGTTTTAGAGCTCAAAAATACCTAGAAAAACAGACATTGTGACTGTGAGTGGGGACACCTCGCCACAGATCTGACCTGTAACTTAGTCTGGTTTGGTTTCCGTGAAGATAGAAAGGTTTAAAACCATACTGTGGAACATTCCAGACAAAACAATCTCCATGGAGAAAAGCGTCCTTCACGTGTCACTGAAGTAAACCTGATTGGCACCAGCCTCAAATTCAAAAACACTACATTAAAGCTACAGTGCGTAACTTTCTGGAGTTGGCACATCCCCAACATGATTCTATAGAAACAGAAAGTTAAAACCATACTTCGGAACATTCCAATAATAGAGATAGATATGTTTTATGCCATACTGTGGAATATTATAGCCAAAGGAACCACATTTCCATGGAACAAGCAGGAGCATGTTTGGAATTTTTGGCCAAAACATTAAGGCTGCGTCCCATTCCTCTGTCTTAGCCCTTCGTCTTACCCCTACCCTTTGGTTTTGCGTGTTCATGTGAGGGCAAGGGGTGTCCCGATTCTAATTTTGATCAAGGGCTCAGGCCACGACTTCGGGCCGCATACCCCTTGAAACGAAGTAAGCTCTCAACCAGACTTGAAACAAAGGGGTACGCCTACAAGCTCAAGCAGGTTTTGGGATCAGGATGGCAGGGTCACATCGACCAGCTAAGGAGTCTCATAAATGTATTTTCAGCAGTTGTAATTATCGATTAACAGTTTAACATGGTTTACAGTTATGACGCTTATGTTCTATGTTACTTTTAGTGAACTGTTGTTGCTGTTTAGCAGATGTTATCGTTTTCATCAAACTTTCATGTATAAACAAGCTAGTCTTTTGTGGAGCTGAGGTACCCGATAATCCTTGACATTTGTTTACATTTGTTTGCGTCAATTGTTGTCGCCTCTGTAGGCGCAGCGGCTCAGGTAGAGGCAAGGGACGCAAACGGTAATTAAGTGGCGTCCCATTTCTTAGGGGAACATTCGTACCCCGAGCCCTCTCAGCTCGGTATCGAGGGGCAAGAAAAAGATGTAGATAAAGGGGTAGGGGAAGGGGAAAGAGTAATGGGGCGCAGCCTAAGTTAAATCATTGACTGTATAAAAAGTAACTCGCTAGCCGCAGTCTGCCAAACAGGAAGTGCATTGGCATGGGGTCCGTTCATTCTGACCTTAAAATGTTGGTTTAACCCGCTTTACATGATCCTGGGGTTTTTATTTCACCATTTTGTCCTTAAATCAAGATCTGAACATTAATAACAGGCAAGTCGGGCATCTTCTTTTCCCGAGGTCACTCCGGCCATTGTGGCTGTCAGTCAGACCTGCTAAACTGTTACCTCCAACAGCCTCGCTCCTGATTGGCTCTTTGGTTCTACGCTTGGATTTCCAAATATGGAACCTCGCTGAATGCTGTGGGTGACGTCACACTAGAGCTGGGCAGTATGACCAAAAATTGATATCACAGTATTTTTCAAAATTGTATCGGTGTCACGGTATGTCACGGTATTATTTTTTTTTTCATGTTCTAAGTGGTTCCATGTCTTTGGCGAAGTGGACAGTAACAGCGTTGGTAATATCATTCCACCGTTTGCTTTTCTTGTCGAAGGCCGTCCCCTTAGCAAACATGTCTTTGAGTGACGCTCGAGTGGCGTTTTGTGTCGCGGCGCGTGGAAGGGGATGCAGATCTTAGTTTCGTGCATTCTTCATATTCCAGGACATGTTTGTGGCGGAGGTGGTGGAGCAGATCGCTCATGTCGCCTCCTGCGGCTACAACAGCCCGACAACATTTACAGAATGCGGTTGTTTGATCGGCGTCAGATTTTTTTAAAGCCGAAGTACTTCCACACGACTGACACGGCTCTTCTTTTCAGTATAAGTTCCTCTGTGTCTGTAATATTTTCTCCGTCCATGTTGTTCACCGCTCAACACACACTGAGCTTCCACCGCTCTCACACCACTGCAAAACAGTCCCCCTCTCAAACAATGTCCCGCGGTGCCACGTTCCGCCGCTCTGTGTTCCCCACGTTTTGTATGCACACACTCACCGGGATTCGATATGAACCAGTATACTGCCCAGCCCTATGTCACACTCCCTCAATTTGTTTTATAATTTTCTACAGTATTAAACCAATGTGATCTGCTCTTCTGTCCGAACCCTAACCCTGGTTTGTTGTCGTAAAAGTGCCACCTGCTAGCAGAGAATAATACATATGTTCAGTTTCAGTATTGGAGAACAAACCTCCAGTATTTAAGCAGGTAAACAGGCTCTTCCCTGTGGAGCTGCACGTGGAAAATCAGGCTGCAGTTTGACGTCCTACTCCTCCTCTTTCCTGTAACAGCCTCTGTGGAGTTCTCCTCGTGACAGAGCTGGTGTAAAAGTGCAGGTTTGTGGTGTAAAGGGCAGATTTGTGGAGGTGTTGTGCTCCTGCAGTCTTCATAAAACAGAGTTAGAAGTATCGACCACAGGCTGACAGCAGCAGGGCCCCGGCTCGAAATGAAACACCCGCGGACGGAGAAGATTAGAACATGAGCGACTGCAGGATTTTAAAGGACAGGAATTTTAGTTCTGACAAGTAAAGCATGGAAACAGACCGGATCCACTGACTTTCTGACGCTTTTTCTGCCTCTGACCTCCTCCTCTGTTCCTCTGACCCTCCGTCCCTCTCCTCTGCTCCTCTGACCTTCTCTGCTCCTCTGACCCTCTACTCCTCTGACCTTCTCCTCTGCTCCTCTGACCCTCTCCTCTGCTCCTCTGACCTTCTCCTCTGCTCCTCTGACCCTCTCCTCTGCTCCTCTGACCCTCTACTCCTCTGACCTTCTCCTCTGCTCTGACCTTCTCTGCTCCTCTCCTTCATGTCTTTAACCCTGTGTGGTCTTCTCTCTCCTCAGTGACGGCAGCGTCTCCACCAAACAGATCGTGTTTCTGCAGAGACCCGTCCTGAGCCGGAAGAAGAGGGACACAAAGGTACTGACATGGCAACCCAAACCATATTTCAGAAGGTTCTCCATGGAAACGTAGGCTATACTGTGGATTATTATGGTAAAATAAACCAGGTCAAATAAGAGTCAGGTTTGTGGAGATGCAAGCCCACTCGCAGTAAAGATGTAATAAACGCAACCAAAATGATAAAACATTCTTATATCTTAGTCTATTATTTTGATTAAAAAGTGACATACTGTGGCTTTAAACAATGAACTTTGCACAAAATCGGACAAATAAATTGTCCCTCAAAGCGTTTTACGTGAGGAACCACTCACCCGTTCACACATTCATACAGCAGTGGGGACGAGGCGGATGAAGTGTCTTGCCCAAGGACACAATAACAGTGGCTGTGTAATCAGTGTAGTAACGTTTATGGAGCGGGACTTTGGTGACGTTCAGATCTTTCTTTACTCCCAGGCTTTGTAATGCCTCCAACAAATGATCTCAATTTACTTCTGCGCACCGTGAGGTCATTCTGAGTTTTCTGGTGTAATATTTGATCTGACGCTGTTGTGTCTAAACGAGTTTGTCACATTGCTCTTTGTTCTTTTTATAAATAAAGTTGCCATTCAAAGGCCCTGGCAGCGATTCGCTCGCCTCGCCCCCTGAGTCGAGCCCATGTCAGGTTCCTCCAGGCTTTATTTGTTTGATTAGCGACGCAGGTGGAAGTGACGCCACTGCCAAGTTGGCGACAGGTCCTTCAATGGGACAAATTTAAAATGTGCGTTGAATTGCCACTCATAATTCATTGTGTTAATTTTTATAACGCGTTCATTTGCAGTGTAATTAATTAATCTAATTAATGCGTTAAACTGACAGCCATAATAATAATAATAATAATGCATGAGTTTTATATAGAGCTTTTCTGGACACTCAAAGATGTTTTACAGTTCATTCTTCACTCACTCACACTACTATTGTAGGCCCAGCTGTCATTTGGCAGACTAACAGAAGTGAGTGCCATCAGCCCGTCCGACCACCTCCAATACTCACACGCCACTTTCATAATTGGCAATGTGAAGTGCCTTGCGTAAGGACACAGCGGCAGTTTTTGTTTTTTTTTTATTGACACCCACCTGTGGCACATGATTTTCCTGCCGGTCTCCCATCTAAGTCCTAACCAGGCCTGGCCTTGCTTAGCTTCTGAGATCTGATGGGATCAGGCTTTGCCAAGATGGTATGGGCACAAACTTCACCTTTCTATTCTAATCTAATCAGGGCAGTCATGCGTGATGTCACATAGTACTTAAAATCATAGCGGTCACTGGAGGCAGCACTCACATTTTGACAGTTTTTATTCAGAAAACTGCAAATTTATCTCGTTGGCACTAAAATTGTCAAAAGATTAGCAACTAGAGCTGGTACAAGACCTCGTGAGATTTCCAGATGTGTTTAAAGATGTGTGTCAAGTGTTTACATCTGGATCTAGGACAAAAATGGTTACAGGTTGGGGAGTTCCAAAAAACAGTCCTAGAATGCAAACAAAAATACTGAATCAAATAAATACAAAATTGAGAGGGCGAAATTGGAAACTGAATCTTGAAATGTATATTAGGAATTATATTTGTCGTCTTGTCTCATTCTCGTGGACCCAATCTCGTATGTCTAGCAACAGTAGTCAATGCTATTAAAACGCCGTTCTCTTTTTCTTTCCAGAAGCTGCTCTTCAAAACCAGGAGTAAATCCAACAAAAACTGCATCAAAGACTCGGCCAAGAACAAGAAGAAGGGCAAGAAGTCAGAGAAGGAACCTGAGGACGCGAAGCCAGCGGACACAACCACCGACCAACCAGAGACAGCGGGAGGGGACACTAATGAATGTAACACAGGAGAGCTAGGAGACATGTCCAGAGAGGGGGACGAGGACGGGGGGACACCAGCAGGAGCAGAGCAGCCGGAAACCAAAGAAGAAGAAGAGGAGAGCGTGGAGAGGCAGGTGGTGGAAAACGGACTGGACACTGACCCGGACGACCAATCAACAGCCAGCAACGAGATTATTACGAAGGAGGGGGCAGCCGTGGCCAATCAGAGCACGGCAGGAAATCAGGAGTAGAGTTCGGGTTGAGTGCGTTGGCGCCCGCTACCTCTTGAAGAAGCGTGGGACGTTCTTGGACAGTCTTCATGTGTCAGTATCGCTCTAGGTCTTTAGCGTCGAACTGCTGTGTTGGAAAAAAGACTTTATTTGATTGTATTACTCATTCTACAGCTCTGTGTCCTTAAAGAGGGGGTATTCTGCTAAATCTATATATTATTTTAGCTTTTTACCATGTTATAACGTTGTTCAACATGTCTGAAGAGGTTTTCTTCTAATGATTTCTCACAGACCCTATTCAAACCCTCCTTACGGTTGGCTGTCACCCATCACCCACAACAATTCTCCATAAATATACAAAAACAAACTGTAAAAAAACTGTACACTGCAACTTGACAAACCTGATCCGATGTCCAGTTGTTTCATTAGCAGGATGTTCGCTGACCACGTTGTGATAACGCTCTGAAGGGGGAGTGACATTGCTTTGAGAGCAAAGGAAGTGGAGACCCAAAAACAAGGTTAATATGTAGTTTTCGGCCAATATATAATTTTCAAAACAATAAAAGCATTGTGACTTAAAGGTTATGTTTTAGCAGTTAATAACCCATAGAAGTAAAATACCCCCTCTTTAAACTGTGTTTTTATTATTTTATTTTTCCAGATTTTTATGAACAGTTGTGTGATTATTTTCAAATCAGAGCCTAAAGAGCTTAAAATGGGACTAAACACCTAAACTCTGCTCACAACCACAGTGTGATTGGTCGAACAGGTTTCCACACTTCAAACTCCGTCCCTGCAGCCAGGTGTTTGTATCAGAAACACCGGTCTGTGATCAGGGCAGTTCTGTGTGATGTCACCAACTACTGAAACTTAGATTTAGGTGTTTTTGTTTTGTTTTGTTTGTTTTTTTAACCTCAAAGCTGCAAATGCTTTTAGTTTGTTGTTTGAACAGTAGGAAATGCTGTTAAAACACCAAATGCACAGTCTAGTAGTGAAAAAAGTGCATTAATGAAACAGTGTTTAGCTCTTCTTTAAGTCATAGGAGCATCAACATTCCTTTGAAAATTTATTTTTAAAGAAATGATTTATGGATTTTAGAAATAATTTTTACCACATCAAAAAGACTAGAACACAGACAGCCCTTGTGACAGATATAAAAGGTGCTGTATGTCACTTTTCTGCCACCTGCTTGTCCCTATAAACCTGTTAATGTCTGGATTATATATTCGATCACACATTTATGATATTACAGGTGTTTTTATCCTCCCGTGGACACAACATCCGCAGGAGGATCCATATGGGGCCGGTACAGAGAGATCTGAGCGGAAGTCAAAGGCACAGGCCTCGACGACCGGATCTCCGGACATGGAGGCTAGCTCTGGGGGCATGGAACGTCACCTCGCTGGGAGGAAGGAGTCCGAGCTCGTGCGGGAGGATGAGCGTTATATTTCTGCTCCTCCACGTCGAGAGGAGCAGCTGAAGTGGCTCGGGCATCTGTTCCGGACGCCTCCTGGACGCCTCTCTTGGGAGGTGTTCCGGGCACGTCCCACCGGGAGGAGGCCCCGGGGAAGACCCAGGACACGCTGGAGGGACTATGTCTCCCGGCTGGCCTGGGAACGCCTTGGGGTCCCCTGGAGGAGCTGGAGGAAGTGTCTGGGGTGAAGGAAGTCTGGGAGTCCCTGCTTAGACTGTTGCCCCCGTGACCCGGCTCCGGATAAAAGGAAGAAAATGGATGGATAGGTGGATGGATGGAGGTGTTTTTATTGCTCAAAAAATACATTAAAACGCTTGCCCTCCATGTATAAAGAGTAACATTAATACCATACCACGGGACATTAACGGCAACTCCATCACCATAGAGACAGGCAGGTGGCTGTCCCTCCGCCAGTTACATAGTTTATGTTTAAATTGAATTTCTGACCAAATATCTGGCACTTGTAAATGTGCGTAATATTACCTGTGGGTTTCAGTCTTTGCACCAGACAAGACTCTAAACATAAAAGGAATGTAGCTCCCCTCCCAGACCACAGAGGGAGCTGTTTGGGGCCCACAGAGGTCACAGGCTTGGATCAGAATGTAGAGATGGTTTTGTTTTGCGATAGGCAATCGAAGAGCTAGAGGAGGTGTTTACGAGCAGTTAAGAGCTGCTAACAGTGTTCTCCCAACACTTTGGATTTTGAATGAGATTATTATGAGATGAGATTAACAACACAGGCAAAGACAACTGTCACAAATGTGTCAGTTACCATAACATTTTACAACAGTCTGATATAATAACATTTGTGAAGGACGCAAATTATGCATTATATAATTTTTGGAGCATTTACCCACATTATAGCACTGTCAAAAACAAAGCTGCAGTTGTATTTTGCTTCATTCACGCTTCTGTTATGAATTCTGTTCACCAAGTGCTGCTCTGAGCCTCAGAAATCACTATTACATTTTCCCTGAATAGTTGCGTCACAGGTAGAAATTCAGTTCTGTTCAATACAACTGCATACTTATATTAGCATGCCGGCCATGTTGTTTTTTTGGATAGTGTGCAAAAACAGAATCTAGATGGGTGAGCACTGACTGCTGCAACACAATGAGTATTTTCTATATGTAGGCATTATTTTAAGTTCTAAAACATTAAATGCCATAGCAACAATACACACAAAGATAAAAAATAAAGGTCCTGTAGTACACAAAATTGACTCTTGAGAGCTTTAAGCCATGTTCTAATGCTGTTACCTCCTCAAAAACAGACCTGGAGATGTTGTGTTTTGTTCCATTCGCACGTTTAAGTGACCCTTTATTATTAGTTTGTCTACATCTCAAAAGCTCAAAATGCTCTGTTCCACCTTGTTTTTGTGGAACAAAACACAACTGCAGGTATGTTTATAATGAGGAAACAATATTATAACATAGTAAATCAGAAAATAAATGTATATGGGCCTTTTAAAATGCTGTAGGACTATGTAATCTAACACTTCACATCCCAAGGAACAAGTGTTGACACCTTTTGGAACAATGCAGTTTAACGTAATTGTATGAATAATTTTTATATTTCATGAGGCATTTTATTCTGATGTTGAATACTCTCTTAAGACACAATGACCTGTGTCCGTAGATTTCACTAAAATTGTTCCTATATACTGTATTGTTATGAAAAAGAACACAGGGCCCAGAACAGGCCCCTGTGGAATCCTGCTCTGTATTTTTGACAAAAGCACTTGACTCAGTTGCCACATTCTTTGAGTGTCTTTGTTGTAAAATATAATGAAAAACAAAGTGAGATTACACCCTAACTCATATCTATCCACTGGCCCTTATCCCATCCCAAGGAACATCCCAAGGAACAAGTGTTGACACCTTTTGGAACAATACAGCTCGTTTAATGTAATTGTATGGATATTTTTTTTTATATTTCAGGAGGCATTTTATTCTGGTGTAGAATACTTCAGACATGATGGCCTGTGTCTGTAGATCTCGCTAAAATTGTCACTGTATACTGTATTGTATGAAAAAGAACACAGGACCCAGAACAGGCCCCTGTGTAACACCTGCTCTATTTTTGACAAAAGCACTTGACTTGGTTCCCACATTCATTCAAAATATAACTAGAAACAAAGTGAGATTACAGCCTAACTCATATTTATCCACTGCCCCTCAGAGACTAAATGGATCCTTTGTTTCCCCATCCTCCCTCCATCACAGGGTGTGGGAGGGTCTGCTGCAGATGGATGGAGGTCGCAGCAGGTGGACTTCCTCATGCTCTAATGGGTTTGGTCAGCAGGGGTTCACAGTACTGTCACACATTCAGACAACAGAGCCCGGGTGATGTCAGAGAAAACACAGAAGGCTCTTCATGAAGTAGAATTGTTTAAAAATATGGAATTCAAATCACATATAACCATCTCACATATCTCTTTTATAGCCTGTATGGATATGTCATTGCTCTGCCTGGAATGTTCCGTAGTGTGACATTAAACAACATTTTTTCAATTACAAGTGATTTTATAGCTCAAAAATACTAAGAAAAACAACCATTCTGACTGCCTTGGCATGGTTTGGTTTCCATGAAGATAGAAAGGTTTAATAAGATAAGATAACATAAGACTTTATTGATCTCACACAGGAGAAATTCACTTGCCACATTAGCTCCAGGCAGCTTAGTGCAAAAGAAAGTTTGAACAAAAAAGTGCATACAGGCAAGATAAGTCATAATAGTAAAATAAGTAAGAAAAAAAATGTCATACATTAAAACATTCTGGGCGAAAGCAACAACATCTCCGTGGAGAAAATATTTGACAGACCTTCCACCAGAAAAGTTACACAATGCAGCTTTAAACTACACCACTATTCTTACAGCTGACCCTTTGAATGGTCTCCTCCTGACTGGCCCTTGGCAGCCAGTCCAAACCTCACATAGGGCCAGCTTTTTAGTTGGTTGGTATCATAGAGAGTCAAATGAAGCTCACCAAGACAAGCAGTCAAAAGCGTTACTGAAGCTGGAAGCAAACGTAAAGGCATCACAGGAGTCAGAAGCGAACGTAAAGGCATTACCGGAGTCGGAAGTGAACGTAAAGGCATCACAGGAGATGGAAGCGAACGTAAAGGCGTTACCGGAGTCGGAAGCGAACGTAAAAGCGTTACCAGAGCCAGAAGCGAACGTACAGGCGTTACCAGAGCCAGAAGCGAACGTAACGGCGTTACCGGAGCCGGAAGCAAACGTAAAGGCGTTACCAGAGTCGGAAGTGAATGTAAAGGAGTTACAGGATTCGGACGCGAACGTTAAGGCGTTACTGGATTTGGACGTGAATGTAAAGGCGTTACCGGAGTCAGAAGCGAATGTAAAGGCATCACCGGAGTCGGAAGCGAACGTAAAGGCATCACCCGAGTCGGAAGCGAACGTAAAGGCGTCGCAGGAGTCAGAAGCTAACGTAAAGGCGTTACCGGAGTCGGAAGCAAACATAAAAGCGTTACTGGAGCCGGAAGAGAATGTAAAGGCGTTACCGGAGCCGGAAGCGAAAGTACAGGTGTTACCGGAGTCGGAAGTGAACATAAAGGCATCACCAGAGTCGGAAGCGAATGTAAAGGCGTCACAGGAGTCGGAAGGGAACGTAAAGGTGTTACCGGAGTCAGGAGCGAACGTTAAAGGGTTACCGGAGCCTGAAGAGAACGTAAAGGCGTTACCGGAGCTGGAAGCGAACGTAAAGGCGTTACTGGAGCCGGAAGCGAATGTACAGGCGTTACCGGAGTCGGAAGCGAACATAAAGGCATCACCAGAGTCGTAAGTGAACATAAAGGCGTCACAGGAGTCGGAAGTGAACGTAAAGGCGTTACTGGAGTCGGAAGTGAACGTAAAAGCGTTACCGGAGCCGAAAGCGAACGTACAGGCATTACCATAGCCGGAAGCGAACGTAAAGGCGTTACCTGAGTCAGAAGCGAACGTAAAGGCGTTACCAGAGTCGGAAGCAAACGTAAAGGCATTACTGGATTCGGACTTGAACATAAAGGCGTTACTGGAGCCGAAAGTGAATGTAAAGGCGTTGGGGGAGTCGGAAGCGAATGCCAATTTTTTATTTTTTTATTTTTTATTTTTTTTTAAGATGGAAGATTCACTGTTTTTGAAAGAAATCTCCCAACTTCTGATCCACAAATGTTGAACCTTCTCATTATTTGTTTGGGATTGGCTTAAAGTCCTTTCAGCTGACAGCAATCACATGGAAGGATTTGAATCATGGCACTACTGTCCGAAGTGAGATGATTTCACTTTTGTTTATTTCTACTGACAGAGTAGAGGGGAGGGTCAGAGCGTCCGTTCTGGGGTTCAGATCTTCTGTATTCTCAAGTGCTTTCTCTTTTCTGGGTTTGAGGGGGGTGGAGATTCGTTGTGTTCTTGTGTAGCTGTGACCAGTGTAGCCTTATCTTGCCGCCGTCCCCGCCCTGGTGTCCGCGGATTGGGCGGAGCTGCAGTGACGTGTGCCCCGTGTTTGTCAGTGGTGGTTCTCTATAGTTGTGTTCTATGTTTTACACTGGAGACGTCCGCTCCGTGAAAAAGCGTCTCCAGTCCATCCTGTGACAGTTGTTTCAGTGGTCAGATAGTTTCACTGTGGGCCTATGTTGTGCTACGGTCATGTGCGTCAGAGCAGTTTGGTCACTACCAGATTTGTCAAACGCTGTCGTCATCGTATTTAACGTTGTGTTTTCGCCATGGGGCTCCTTAAATGTTCATTATTCTGTCCAGGGGGGCGTGGCTTAGCGCTCAAACAGGGGTACCTGATTTTCACACCGCTGAAGGAGGAAGTAGGTGTTTAAATCTGACTAACTTGTCTAAAGCTTTCACAAACTCTTGAGCACAGAGTCCAGATCCTTTTGTTCACTTTTAGGCGTGTGCAGCTCTGTTCAGACAGCCCGAGGACAGTCAATCAATCAATCAATCTGGTGTTTAATTATGGTTTGATGAGAAATCAGTACTTACTGTATTATGAGCTGCAGACAGGACTGGTCTCATTTTGTCACAAAGGGCTGTTTTTTTGTTTTATTTTTTTTTACAATAAACTCTTTGGGGGGAAAAGACTAATTTTACTGATTTACAAAAAGTCACGCCTACCCCAGATTTAATTTCATAGTCACCTGATTTCACTAACTTCATTTCTCGTAACACAACAGTATGTCTCTAAGGCTTTTGCGAGGGCGTTCACATTTCCAATTAAATGCGACTTGTATGTGATCTCCAGTGTGAACTGGAGGAGATTGAGAAGGAAAAGGATGAGGTTTTTGGCCATGGCAGAAACATACGGAGAAAGAAACGTCTGGGTGCAGAGTCGCAGCCAAGAGTGGTGGGATTACCATGTGCTTCGCTGTTAATACGCAATGTTCGTATGATGAGAAGAATGTTTGTGTACGTTTGTGAGCGCCTACTTGTACCATTCTCACTTGTTGAAGATGTGCAGGTCGGATGAATGCGACCTGTACATTCAGACTAAAGTCACATGTCAAAGGTTTTAGGTTTTAGGACCACAAATCTAAGGCTACGTTCAGACTGCAGCCTGAAGTGACCCTAAACCGATTTTTTCGCCTCTATGTGACCTGTATCTGATCTTTTAATGACAGTCTGAACGACACAGATCCGATTTTTTCAAATGTGACCCAGACCACTTGGATATGTGGTCCTAAAACCGATACATATCCGATCTTTTGACATGCAACTTCAGTTTGAACGACCAGGTTGCGTTCATCCGGCCGACATGTCATCAGCAAGCGAGAATGGCACAAGTAGGCTCTCACAAATGTACACAAATGTTCTTCTTGTCATATGGAAATTGTGTATGAACTTGAAAATCTTCTCCTTCTCAATCTCCTCCTTAAAACACATAAGCTAAAAGAAATGGGTCCGATACGACAGCAACTTTAAAATCACCAGGTGCTCACTGCTAGCGTCCATGTTTAGGCAACTTCTGTAAAGACTGAGCACGCTTGCTGATTGTGATGTGTCCTCCAAGGCGCATGCAGGACACCTTTGGGGCGTTTAAAGTTCACACTGGAAATCACATACAAGTCACATTTAACTGGAAATGTGAACGACGTTGCGGAAAAAAAAAAATCCCAATTGAGCATTATGACCTCCAGTCTGAACGTAATCCAAGTGGCATGAGTCACATTTGAAAAAATCGGATCTTTGTCGTTCAGACTGTCAGAGGTTGATCAGATTCAGGTTGCGTAGGGGCGAAATAATCAGATTCGGGTTTTTCTTCAGGCTGCAGTCTGAACGTCGCCTAATAAATTTGAGTTCTGGAGCAGATGCTGCACATGTTCGTACATTATATTTAAATGAAATGAACTGATTCTCTTCAGAAACGCAGCATCTCCATAGCTTTAACGCTGAGCCACATCCTGTAATGAACAATGATGCGTTTAGGGAGTCCCTCTTGTCCATTTTGAAGATTGAATATTTTATTTTGAATGGTTAATTACTACAACAACAGTTTGTCATCACGCATAGACATCGACGCATATTTACCGCAGCAAACTTCAGATTCGGGCAGTTAGACACATTCCGCCCTGAAGCCAAGGAGCAGCAGCATGAATTGCAAATCAGGTAGTGACAGAACGTTATTTTTGTTGTTTTATGTTGCTATGCTAATAAGTGCTATTATGCGAACATGTGACCCAGCGTGGGGTCATTACTGCTGAAAGCTCTGGGGTTCGACAAACTCCTGCACGAGCACACGGCCACTGAATGAACCTGCACTCGTCAAGACATCACTGCCCGTGTCATTTGTTCTGTCTCATTTGTGTAATTTGCTCCAGAAGGGTTTTTTACAGCAATAAAATCAATAAAAATACAAAAAAAATAAAACAAAACACAATGACTTAGGCACGTTTGCTCAGAGGTGAACCATTTCTGTGCTGTTATATTTTGTACTGCTGATGTAGCCTTATCCCACACTGTTATTTTGGCTTGTGTTTGAGCCTTGGCGACTGCACTGTTGAGCATCTGAATAATCACAGTCATATTTACATAAAAAACACACATTTTAGATTTCAGAATGACTTTAACCCGCCGTGTCTGTCCGGTCAGAGCTAATGCTTGAAAAAACCAGAACCTGCTTGTGTGCAGGTGAGCCGTAGGGTCAGTGCGTGACCTGAGCTGCCGTCGTGATGTTCCGTACGTGACCTCGTGCTCTTTCACTTGTTTAGCTGTAGATCTCTATTTTTGCTTCAGTACATTTCCACTGTTTCTGTTCACTTCATCTGTACAATTTGTATATTAAAATGATTTATATTTAATGTGTGAGCTGTGTTTCATTGTTTTATTGTGGGGTACAAACAGGTCACTGAAATGTAGGAAATACATAAAAAATCCAGAGACATAGACAGAAAAAAGGCCTGTACTAAAGATTTAAAGGAGAATTAATGTTTTTTTGAATCTGAGCCTTATTTCGGTAATAAAACAAGTTGTTTTACTCACCCATAGCACTTTGGTGTCATATGTCATGTTTTAGATTAGCAATATCCGTGAGTTCTCGGGGCAAATGTTTGCGGTCTCCAAATAACAAAAACTTTTCAAATCATAGAAGCTCAATGTCTTAGTCTACGCTTTCGTTTGAGTCAAAAGTGGCCTGTAATCTGAGATTTAGCCATAGTTTCGAGATGAGGACGTCAATGCGCATGTGCGGAGTCACATCTTATTTCACTCTCAGCTCCCGGGACCCAAACATGAAACGCAAAGATGCAAATTATGGATAAATCTCAGATTACAGGCCACTTTTGACTCAAACAAAAGTGTAGACTAAGACATTGAGCTTCTATGATTTGAAAAGTGCTAAAATTTGTGTTATTTGGAGACCGCAAATATATGCCCCGAGAACTCACGTTACGGATATCGCTAATCTAAAACATCTCCAGAAATGCTCCAAATGACACCAAAGTACTATGGGTGAGTAAAACAACTTGTTTTATTACCGAAATAGGGCTCAGATTGTAAAAAACATTAATTCTCCTTTAAAGGGATATGCCACCCCCAGGTCAAACTTGGGCATCTCCCCACAGTCCAGAGACTAAAATAAGTGGTGGAAAGCGTTTTCCTGGTGACCCAGCCATTGTCCAGGACTGTCAGCACTGACCGCCGTGGTATCTGCAGCTACTCGCCAGAGAAAGATTTCGGCCAAAAGGAATTAATTTGGTCGATGCTTTTCCCAATTACTTTCTGTGTAGTGCGCATTCATATCGAGTGCAAATAAATGTGCAAATCAACACGGAGAGCTTGACTTGGTCATTTTGGGTGGGAACTATTTTTCAGTGCGGAAAAACACAGCTGAAGCACACACCACGCTGAGAGGGGAATCCCTGTTACGCACCAGGAAGGCAGTTCCCCTGTTACGCAGCGTGGTGTGTGCTTCGGCTGTGCTTTTCCGCACTGAAAAATAGTTCCCACCCAAAATGACCAAGTCAAGCTCTCCGTGTTGATTTGCACATTTATTTGCACTCGATATGAATGTGCACTACACAGAAAGTAATTGGGAAAAGCATCGAGCAAATAAATTCCTTTTGGCCGAAATCTTTCTCTGGTGACATTAGACTCCAGTCTAACGCGGAGTAGCTGCAAATACCGCGGCGGTCAGTGCTGACAGACTCGGACAATGGCTGCGTCACCAGAAAAACGCTTTCCACCACTTATTTTAGTCTCTGGACTGTGGGGAGATGCCCAAGTTTGACCTGGGGGTGGCATATCCCTTTAAGGCTGATGCTAAAAAGTAAAAAAATAAAAAAGAAATTGGCCCTGAATTTGTCCTTTGTTCTGGATCCTGCCTGGACTGAGGGATCACACAAACATCATTAAAACTAGAAGGAAAGAAGTTAAACTTTTATTTGCCTGGTACTCGTGTTAGACTGTAGTACTTGGATTGTGCGACAAATCTTACCAAGACAACAAAAGTTGTAGTTGTAGTAAAATCTTTTCTTAAAATATAATGATTTTGAGTATGTTTTGGTCAAATGAGGCAACCTGGAATGTTACGGCATTATGCAGATCTTTGTTTTTGTTTTTTTTAATGAATTCATCTTGAATTTTAGCCCAGGACTAAACCCGGCCTAATCCAGGTCTACCCCAGAACTAAACCAAGACAGACCTACACCTCACTCCTGGTCTGGTGTGGTTTTTGGTCTCCACGCCTCTCCTCCCTGTGGAGTCCTGTTTTTTCCTGGTCTTTGTGGTCCAAGTTCTGAGCTTCTGCCGTACAGGGGGACGTCATGGGATTTTGACCAAGACGGGACGACAGGTGCAGCTCAAAGGACACAAGTGAGGGGCTCTTGGACTGTGTGAGATGTTTGTTTTTCCTGTGTCCTTGGAGACTGTGCAGGAGGCTTTGAGATTCTAAAGAAAACCTTCCAGAGGAAATACTTTGAGAGAATGAACCATTTCAACACGAGGGTGGAGTGAGAGAGAGAGAGAGAGACCTTTCCTGTTGTGTTCACTTGGCGCCCCCTGGAGGAGGACACAGATCTGCTGACCCTGACCAGAAGAGCAGTGGAAATGTTGCTGCAGCTAAACTTTAATTTCCCTCAGGATCAATAATCTCTGTCTCTCTTTGCCTCGCAGATCTTTCCACAGATCATTTATTCATTTATAAAGATAGTGAATTCCACAGACGCCTTGTGTATAGCTGAGATATATTTTCATTGCTATGTCTATTTTTAATTTTTACTTATACATTTACATTTTTAAAAAAAAGTTTATACCGAGAGGTGAAAATTAATGACTTAATTTATTTATTGTAAAACTGTGACATGACCCAAGCCAGATTTGTGAGTTTCGTCAGTTAAAATGACTTAAATTAAGAACGTTTCACTTTATCTCGTCTTGTTCCACTGGCAGATAATTTTACTTTTTCACTTTCACTTTTTCAAATTTTTCATTTGTGTTTTTGCGGTGTGAGAGAGAGAAACGAGAGAGGAGAGAGAAGAGAGAGGACAGACAGGAGAGAGACTAGGGAGAAGAGAGAGGACAGAGAAGAGGGAGGAGAGGGAAAGAAAAGAGAGAGGAGAGAAAAGAACGAGGAGAGAGAAGAAAGAGGACAAAGAGAAGACAAGAGAGGAGAGAGAACAGAAAAGAGGGAGACGAGAGAGAGGAGAGCGAGGACAGAAAAGAGGGAGAGAGGAGAGAAATGAACAAAGAGAGAGATGAGAGAGAAGAGGACAGAGAGGAGAGAGAAGAGAGAGGGAAGAGGAAGGAAAGAGAAGAGAGAGAGAAGAGGGAGACGAGAGAGAAGAAAGAGGACAGAGAGAAAAGAAAAGAGGGAGAAGACAGAAAAGAGAGAGAAGAGGGAGGAGATTATTATTACTATGTATATAAAGTTTGAGTCTGACTCTTAAATCTTTAAAACAGCCATTCGTCCATCGCTCGTCCATCGCTCGTCCGTCGCTCGTCCCCAGAGCTCTGAGGGTCGTGGAGAGCGCCCACTGACCTGGAGCGCCCGGGCACCAGCTGAACCATGAGAACCTCCACAGCTGAAATCCCTGGAACGCTTCTGCTGCTTTTCACGTTTGACATCCGACCAAGTGAGTGTTGCCATGGAAACGTACACACATATTTACCAAAACTATCACCGGTACACATTCAAGGTTCACTGTGTAACTTTTCAGCTGGAGAGTCCGTCAAACGCGTTTTCTCCATGGAGATGTTGTTGCTTTGTCTGGAATGTTCCACATTATGGCATTAAACCTTTCTATCTTCACGGAGACCGAGACAGACCAAGTTACAGGTCAGATCTGTGGAGAGGCGACCCCGCTCACAGTCACAATGTGTAGGTATTTTTCTAGGTATTTTTGAGCAAAAACCACCTGTGATTGAATAAATGTAAAGTAGAGCTGTTTAAAGTCACGCTGTGGAACATTCCAGAGCAAGGATGTATCCATAGAAACAAAAAGGTGATGGACATTCCACCAGAAAAGTTACACAGTGCACCTTTAAAGGTTCTATATTACACAAACTGTCTCTTGTGCAGCTTTTAGTCATGTTCTAACACTGTGTCCTCCTCAAAAACACACCTGGAGTTGTGTTTGTTTCATTCACATGTTTGAGGAACTCTTTATTATTCGTCTGTTCCACCTTGTGATGTCACAAAGCGGTAGTTTTCAATTTAGCGTCCAATTTTTCCCTTTAGTTCAGTAGAGATTGACAATTCCAGGACTGAAATGATCCAAATGATTCTAGTGAAGGTGTGTGGAGTTTAAAAACACAGTGGAGCACTTCCTGTGTCACCACATGATGACAAGTTGTTTGAGAGAAGAACTCAGTCTAAATGTGCAGGGTTTGTGCTTTGAATGAAACGTGAATGAAACAAACACAACTCCAGGTATTTGCGAAGAGGAAAGGACATTAGAACATCAGAAAATTGTGTCATACTTCCCCTTTAATGTCAGCATACTTTTACTCCTACTTCAGTATAATTTGTACCACAGTAACAGTACTGTTACTTGAGTGAAAGTTGTACTTCCTCTTCCCGCTGTGAGTGACAAACGCTTCGCATGACAATATGAAAAGATTTGGACATTTGTGTTTCTTGCAGCTCTTCAGACCGGATTCAGTTTGTCTCGTTTTTGTTATTTATTTCATGTTTTGTTCTTCACATTCACTTAAAATTATGAATCAGATGTTACGTTTCAACTGGTACTTGAGGAATTTCTTAGGCCACGAATTTGTACTTCTACTTGACATCGGGCGGATTGACAAACTGATCGGTAAAGCTGGTCACGTGATCGGCTGTGAGCTGGAGACATTTGTCACAGTGAGGGACAGAAGGACACTGGACAAACTGCTCTCCATCATGGACACTCCTGCTCCCCCACTGCACCAGACCATAGAGAGACAGATAATACTCCCTACAACTGTTTATACCTGTGATTGGACATCTTATTTGATATTTTATTACTTATTTTTCTATTTTATTCTGATTTGTACATACACTATACACTTATTATTTTTTATTTTTATAATTATGTCTCATTTGACAGCGGTCTATTGCTCTTTTGTTGCTATTCCTTTTTTGTTCTCCTCTGTTATACAGCGCTGTAAAAAAAATAAGAGACCACTGCATTTTTTGTGTGAAATCAGCATCTCTACATGTATTACAGCCATTCCATTCCAGCGTCTGTTGAATTCCAACACAAACACAAAGCTGAGCTACTTCAGTTCTTGCACCAGGAGTGGAATAAAGTCACCCAAGAACAATGTAAAAGACTTGTGGAGAGCACAAGCCTGGGACTAAACCAGGTCTGAACCAAGACTAAAGCAGGTCTAAACTAGGACTAAACCAGATCTGAACTAGGATTAAACCAGGCCTAAACTTGGACTGAACCAGGGCTAAACCAGGACTAAACCAGGTTAAAAATGGGACTAAACCAGGATTAAACTAGGATTAAACCAGGACTAAACTAGGATTAAACCAGGTCTAAACTAGGACTAAACCAGATCTGAACCAGGACTAAACCAGGCCTAAACTTGGACTGAACCAGGGCTAAACCAGGACTAAACCAGGTTAAAAATGGGACTAAACCAGGACTAAACTAGGATTAAACCAGGACTAAACTAGGATTAAACCAGGTCTAAACTAGGACTAAACCAGATCTGAACTAGGATTAAACCAGGCCTAAACTTGGACTAAACCAGGGCTAAACCAGGACTAAACCAGGTTAAAAAATGGGACTAAACCAGGACTAAACTAGGATTAAACCAGGTCTAAACTAGGATTAAACCATGTCTAAACTAGGACTAAACCAGATCTGAACCAGGACTAAACCAGGACTAAACTAGGATTAAATCAGGCCTAAACTTGGACTGAACCAGGGCTAAACCAGGACTAAACCAGGTTAAAAATGGGATTAAACCAGGACTAAACTAGGATTAAACCATGTCTAAACTAGGACTAAACCAGATCTGAACCAGGACTAAACTAGGATTAAATCAGGCCTAAACTTGGACTGAACCAGGACTAAACCAGGTTAAAAAGGGGGACTAGAGCACTCCAAGACGCATGAAGCCTTTAAAAATAAGGGTTATTGCTTCTGAACTCTTCTTAAGTGTAAACATTTGTATTATGTTGTTTTAAAATGAATTTGATCTTGTTTCTTTGCATTGTTTGAGCTCTGAAAACATCTGCAAATAAATGCTCTAAACAATATTTTTATTTGGAATTTGGGGGAAATGTTGTCAGTATTACTGTACAACATACCTATAAGTAGTAAAATCTGAAAAACTGATCATTTTGCAGTGGAGCTGTATGTTATATTTGATGAGTGAGCTACTGTACTCAAATCATTTCTGTTGTGGATCAATAAAGTTTGTCTAAGTCTACTATGACTTTGAAGTAACACTACAAACAAACCCAGAGAAAGCAGGCCGCTCCCCACACCTGTGTAGACCTTCTCTGTAAATGATTGTATGTGATAAGCCTGCAGTACTTAAACCCTGTGAGCATGTGGAGCTTTGAAGAACCATGGCTCCCCACGCTCCTCTGACCCTCGTGACCCTCGTGACCCTCACCCTCCTGGGCTGCGGACAGGCCGAGGAGAAGGAGAAGGTGTACCTCCAGACGGCAGGTCAGGCCTTCAACAGTCGCAGCTACAGCTCCATCCTCACGGTCTCCAACGGGGAGAAGTTTGGAAACTGGACGTGGCCTGAGATGTGCCCAGAGAACTTCTTCGCGGTCGGCTTCAGTGTCAGGGTAAGGGAAGAGGGGGGTCACTTTCTGTATTCGCCTTATTCGGCCACGCCCACTTGCCCCTAAATGCTCCCAAACCCTGGTGTGTTGTGGTGGCACTTCCGGTTAAACACTTCCGGAGAATTTGGGAAATGTTCTGCAGCGAAAACACGACGTGGACATGGACACAGCGGCGTCCTCACGTCAAAGTCAAATATTGTTTTCGCAATTCATTTTGACAATATTTTTTGTAAATTTTGACTCTCAGTTTTGTTTAAGTCCTGGTCAAGTTTTAGTTTTAGTAAACAAAAGGTGATCAAGTCATATTTACAAGACCAAACAGTCGACTGAAAAGAAAATCCTTTTTTTTTTTAATCTTTAAATTTAAATCTTTTTTGTTTTGTTTCCTTTTGTTGTCTTTGACCACATAAGATTTGTCGCACTATCCAAGTACTACAGTCTAACTCAAGTACCAGGCAAATAAAGGTTTAACAGTGGCACCTTTTCTTTTTTTCTTGTTTTAATGATGTTTGTGTGATCCCTCAGTCCAGGCAGGATCCAGAACAAAGGACAAACTCATTTCTGTAACTGGACAAAGCTTTTTGATCAAAGAACACAAACACACCACAAACACTCCACAAACACTCCACAAACACACCACAAATACAACACAAATACACCACAAATCAGTGTTGTATAAAGTACTGGAAAATCAAACTCAAGTAAAAGTATAGGTACCGCTCCCAAAAATGACTTTGGTAAAAGTCGAAGTCACTGACTGAAATGTTACTTGAGTAAAAGTCTTAAAGTATCTGGAACTTCTTGTACTTAAGTATGACAAGTAATGTAAAAATAAATGTACTCAAGTAATGTAATTAAAAGTATCAAGCAAAGACAGTCTGAATTTAATATTTTTTAATGTTCGCCCCCCCGCCAAACCGTTGTTTTTTTTAAATAACAGTGCTGAAAATAAGGCGTACATAACACAATTGAAGGAGTGTTTTTGGAGGAAGTGGGTTTTTTGCAATTGGGCCCTTAATTCTACTGTAAAACACCATGTTGGGCTCACCCATGGTAGTTTTGTGTCATATGGAGCACTGTCGAAGATATTGGGTTTGGTGATATCCATGAAACACCGTCCTATGAGCAAGTAAATGCAGGCACAAAATACGTTATTTGTAATGTAATAATTATGGTACGGTAGCACTAATGATGTGTAGTAAATGTTCTTGTCTTAAAACATCTGGGTTGTGTGGGGATGTTGATTAAACTAGCTGCATGAAACCAACAGGTGTAGGCTGATTGTCATGCGCAAGTAGAGAACAAGCCCAGGCACGTCCTGACTTCCTTGCATCAGTAGAGGTTTTTTTTGTAACGAGTAACTAAACAGCACATTGAAAATGTATCGGAGTAAAAGTATGCAATTACATTTGGAAATGTAATGAAGTAAAAGTAATCTTTTTTTTTAAAACTCAAGTAAAGTACAAAGTCTCCCAAAATGTACTTAAGTACAGTAGTGAAGTATTATTACTTCGTTACTATACAACACTGCCACAAATACACCACAAATATAACACAAACACACCACAAATACACCACAAATATAACACAAACACACCACAAATACACCACAAATATGCCTATATCTGCCTGAAGGGGGTGCTCACTACACTGAAATGACTTGTTCGTAGAAGCTCCTTCCTCAGGGGCCCCTGTGGTAAGATGCATTTGCCCCAGTGGATTTTTTTGTGTGTCTCTTTTGTATCTTCATGAGGCACCAGAACAGAGGCACTGGTCAGGGCTTCGTGACCATGGCGATACAGCCTCCTCCTCCGCTTCCTCCTCCTCTTCTTCCTCCTCCACCTCCTTCTCCACCTCCTTCTCCTCCTTCTCCTCTTCCACCTCCTTCTCCTCCTCTCTGCTCCTCCGGTCAGTGACATCATTACACACTGAAGGTGGAGCTGTGTGTGTGCAGGTGGAGTCAAACCAGTACGGCTCTGACGATACGGCTCTCAACGGGATCCGGCTCATCTGTGCCAAAGACGAAAACCGCAGCTTCCTGTACACCGTGGAGTCGCACACGGGATAGTGAGTACCACAAACACACCATAAATACACCACAAACACACCACAAATACAACACAAACACACCACAAATACACCACTCATACACCACAAACACCCCACATACACCACAAACAACCCACAAATGCACCACAAACAGACCATATACACCACAAACACACCACAAACAACCCACAAATGCACCACAAACACTTCACAAATACACCACACATACACCACAAACACCACAAACACCCCACATACACCACAAACAGACCATAAGCACCACAAATACACCACAAACACACCATAAACACCGCAAATATAACACAAAACACCACAAACACACCATAAGCACCGCAAATATAACACAAAACACCACAAACACACCATTAACACCGCAAATATAACACAAAACACCACAAAAACTCTACAAAAACGCCACAAACAAACCACAAATACACCCCTAACACACCACAAACACAAATACACCACAGACATACCACAAATACTCCACAAACACACCACAAACACACTTCAAACACATCACAAATACTCCACAAAAACACCACAAACACTTCACAAAAACATCACAAACACTTCACAAAAACAAACACACAACAAACACCACAAATACAACACAAAAACACCATAAACACCACAAACGCCATAAATACAACACAAACACTACAAAAACACCACAACCACCACAAATACAACACAAATATTTATTTTTATTTTATTTTATTGGTTTATTTGACAGGGACAGTGTACATTAATTAACATATATGTAAATGTACCAGAATTAGCCAGTTGTCCCTGGACAGATCTTAAAATGATCTTAAAATACAACACAAAAACACAATAAACACCACAAACACCATACATACACCAGAAAAACACCATAAACACACCACAAACATCACTGCGGGGTCACATGTAGGATAGTGAGTACCACAAACACTCTTGTGAATCATGAGTTTAATCTGACATATATCTGACATGTATTACCAATAAATAATTAAAGATCTCCGTCACTGTTTTGTCAGTTACATTTACAAACGTCATCATCGCCTTTAATGTTTTGTCTTATAAATTCTCTCCCTTTGTCTCCCTCAGTTTCGGGGACTGGTCAGATCCTCAGTACTGTCCGTCCGGGGTCCTGATCTCCTTCCAGCTGCGCGTGGAGCCTCACCTGGGCCTGTTCGGGGACGACACCACCGCCAACAACATCAGGTTCCGCTGCAGCAGTAACCCCACGCTGGAGGGCCGGGGCATGGACTGGGGCGAGTACGGGCACTGGAGCTCCGAGTGCTCCGAGGGGGGCATCTGCGGAATCGAGACCAAGATGGAGGAGTACCAGGGCGGGCTGGACGACTCCACGCTCAACGACGTGCGCTTCCACTGCTGCACCAAGAGCCCACAGGTCAGAGAGAGGTCAAAGGCCAGGGAGAGGTCACAGGACACACAATGCACACATTAGGAACGTTTTTAGATGGTTTACAAGAAAAAATACCAACTTTAAAAGGTGCATTGTGTAACTTTTCTGATGGAGGGTCCGCCACCTGTTTTTTCATTGCTTTACCTGGAATGTTCCACCGTAGGATTTTAAACTTAAACTCTCCATGGATACAAGGAGGTGGAGCATGTTACAGGTCAGATCTTTGTTTTTTAAAGGTGATACTTAGCTGACCTTGCCTCAAGTGGAGGAGTTCAAGTATCTCGGGGTCTTGTTCACGAGTGAGGGGAGGATGGAGCGTGAGATTGACAGGCGGATCGGTGCAGCGTCGGCAGTGATGCGGTCGCTGTACCGGACCATTGTAGTGAAGAGGGAGCTGAGCCGAAAGGCAAAGCTCTCGATTTACCGTCAATCTACGTTCCTCCCCTCACCTATGGTCATGAGCTCTGGGTAATGACCGAAAGGACGAGATCGGAGATATAAGCGGCCGAAATGAGTTTCCTCCGCAGAGTGGCTCGGTGCTCCCGGTGAGGAGCTCAGTCACACGGGAGGAGCTCAGAGTAGAGCCGCTGCTCCTCCACGTGGAGAGGAGTAGCTGAGGTGGCTTGGGCGTCTGTTCTGGACGCTTTCTGGGCCTCCCGGGCCCCGGGGAAGACCCAGGAGGGACTATGTCTCCCGGCTGGCCTGGGAACGCCTTGGGGTGAAGGAAGTCTGGGAGTCCCTGCTTAGACTGTTGCCCCCGTGAAGAGGAAGAAAAGAAATGGATGGATATTTAGCTGTATAATCACCTTTAACTGAAAAAAAGGATATAGAAAAGTAAATAACATTTCCATGGAGACAACCAGGTGGCAGAATCTGGACCAGAAAAGTGACATAATGCACCTGCCTATTACACCAACTATGACAAATGTGTTTAGATGCTTAGTCCCACTTTAAAGACTCAAACTGCGCTTTTGCAACAGTTTTACTAAAGACACGAGCATCACTTCATCCAGGAGTTCCTTGACCATCAAAAATAAACAAAATGTATCTGAGAATTTTAACTAAGTATTAAAACCCTTTGGTGAGTTTGACATTTTCGTAACAAATGTTTGTTTGTGACAGTGAGGACCAGACCAGCGAGAAGACTGAGCACGCTCCGATCTGTGAATAAAACTCTTACACAAAAACCACTGTGTGAATATACGATTATTTTATCAACCGCACAAATGTGTTCAAACATATACTGCAGTAAACATGCCCTGAGAAGGACAACAGCACCTCAGCTGACCAGCAGAAGAAATCATTACCAAAAAAAAGGTAAGAAAATTGAAGTTAAATATCAGAATCACAGTAAAGATTTAGTTAAAATAAAATAAACTTGTATTTCTCGTTCTACGTTTGAAGATATGATTTACAGCTCTCTGCTGACATCAAGTGGCTGGACATGAGATTGCAAATGTCTCTGGGACTGTCTGAATATTAAAGGCATAGTTGTTGTTTTTTAATGTTTATCTGTACATTGTCACCTTCAGCAGTGTCGTCTATTAACACTGACTTTCCTCTGACTGTGTCCTGTGAGCCCAGTTCTGCAGCTCACGAAAGTAGTTCCGGTAAGTTAGCGGGGGCATTTAATAAAGCTTGTCTTTTTCTCAAAACAATATTTGTAGAAAAAAGTGATATATTTGTGTCACAAACAGTTTGCGAAAAATTCAGCAGTCGGAATCGCTTGGTGTTCTTTTCTCTCGAGTCGTATCACTGCACGCCTATTATTATTATTATTATTAGCTTGTTCACTTTTAAGTGGATGTTTACAAGTGAACAGGCTAATAATACTAATACCTCATATAACTCTATAATTGCACCATATCTGATGTTCTGTGTGGAAATTTGGGGTCGACATGTAAAACTCAGTAAAACAGTCGGAGCATCCAACTCATTATCTGTTCAACTTAAAGTGTTGAAAATGTGTGATATTGTTGAATTAAGTCTCCTCAAAGTCATGTATAAAGCAAAGTGCAGAGTGTTTCCTGTAAATATTCAAAGACTGTTTGAGATGAGAACAAGAACTACAATTTAAAGGAAGAAGAATGACTTTATTGATCTCACACAGGAGAAATTGTTCTCTACATTTAACCCATCCTGTTATTAGGAGCAGTGGGCGGCACATGACAGAGCCCAGGGACCATCTCCATGATCTTGTTGCTTAGTCTTGGTTAGGACCTCAGCTGGAGGATTTTACCTATGGTGCATGTTTTGGGTTGATGGGGGAAACCGGAGTGCCCGGAGGACACCCACCCAGACACGGGGAGAACATGCAAACTCCACACAGAGAGGCCCGGGCGACCCAGGGATCGGAACCTTCTTGCTGTGGAGTGCTAGCTACCGACATGTAACCGACATGTAACCGACAGGTTTAAAAAAAAAAACAGATTCTGAACCGAGGTTATGGAGCGAAGCATCACTGTGAAAGGAGTTAATTTATGGAAAAGTCTTGACAAAGAAATCAAAGGATCAAGTACAATAAAAAACATTTAAAAATACATAAAATCCAGTGTAATGTGTATGTATGAAAAAGAAAACTAAATTGTGCTTAAAAATAAAGGTTTCTGTTTACAAATGATTAATAATTGTGATTGAAATGGAATGTATTGATGAAATGTTTTATCGTCACTATCGGTGTTATTGTCTGGAAAAGGGAAGAGGGGCAGATAACAGAAGATTACTCTTCTTTCTGCTCCTTTCATTCAATTTTTGTAATGTTTTCACACTGATGTCTTTTTATACTTTAGGAATAAACAAAAATAAAGATCCATAATTGTTTCCTCTGTCTGTTAAGACTGTAGGAAAAAGGCGTATTTGTAGACCGCATATGTGTTTTCAGACGGAGGTGTTGAATAAAACATTTTGTCACAGAAAGTTGTTTTGTCATTGCAAACGTCTGAAGACTGAAGTTCACATTTACAGGTCTGTGTGATCCCTGTAGTTTTCCCATCTGTGTTGGTACATCCTCTTATGAAGAGGCCGTTTTGTTTCTCCAATATCACACTCCTCTGTATGGAAAAGTCTAAAGTGTCCGTCATTGTCCCTGTGTGTGAGGAGGGACACCAGGAGCCGCCCACTGTGGCTCAGAGTTCAGGAGCCTGATCATATGGAGGACATGGACCACACGGCGGACAGAGGACATGGATTGTATGGAGGACACAGGGGGACATGGATCGTATGGAGGACACGGGGGACATGGACCACACAGAGGACACCGTGTAGAGAACATGAGGTTTTATTAAACTCTGAATTAAAAAACAAACTGTTAGAAGCAGCAGTGCAACACAACAAAGATCCAAACACAAGACTCTTCTGTACAACATTCAGTCACTACAGCGTCACAGTACTCTACTGTACTAGTACTACAGTACCCTACTGTAATACTATTACAGTACTGCAGTACTCTACTGTACTAATACTACAGTACTGTTGTGTGACTTTGTGCTTAGGCCAGTGTTTTTCTACATCTACAGTCTGAGCCTGAACCGTCCTCAGACACATGAATGCAGTACTCTGTGTACTCAGTATTCAGAACTTAAATTAACACCAAAACAACTATTGGATTCACGTCCAAATGCAGTTCAGTCAAAGTGAATATGAACACGTCACAGCTCCAGAGCATCTGTGTACAGTCACTGAGGTACTCCACATGAAGTACTCTGCTCTGTGCGGTACTCCACATGAAGTACCCTGCTCTGTTTAGTACCAGTGTAATACTCCATAAGAAGTACAGCTCCAGTAAGGTACCAGTGTGGTACTCCTCAGGGTGGAGCAGTCCCTGAGGCCCAGGAGGAGGCCGTTTATCGGGGCTTGTACAGTGAGGGCCTGCAGGTAAAATCACTGTCACACAGTACAAGTAAAGTACATGGTAAAAGTACTTCATGGTTAAAACAGGTGCTCCTTTGCCCCTCCCCCTCCCCGTCCAGAGCTCACGAGGCTGGGCTCCTACACGACGGTCTGAGCTCCTCCAGAGAGGAGACCCCAGACCCGCTGAGCCGTCACCTCCGCTGCAGAGTCTGAAGAGTCTTTTGTTTATAAAAGAGTTGGACGAGCCTCAGTCTGAGTCACTGGTGTCTGATGAAGACGAGGCAGATGAGGAGGAGGAAGAGTCTGAGCTGGAGCTGCTGCCGCTGAGGCGGGTGGGCTGTGGCTCCGGGTCCCCTGCACCGCTCTTCTCCCCTGCACACACAAGTTCAGGTTTAGCCAGGTCACAGTAGCTTTCCATGTTTACAACAGACGGATGGAGGATTATCAACACCAACATGTGGCCCCCTCCAGTACGCCCATCAGGCTCTGATAAAACAGGAAAACAGTGTGTGTGTGTGTGTGCGTGTGTGTGAGAGACGGTGATACACACCAGGCCTGAAGCGTATTAGTGTTGAAGTGTTGTAGTAATGTTGAAGTGCTGTAGTAGTGTTGAAGTGCTGTAGTAGTGTTGAAGTGCTGTAGTAGTGTTGAAGTGCTGTAGTAGTGTTGAAGTGTTGTAGTAATGTTGAAGTGCTGTAGTAGTGTTGAAGTGCTGTAGTAGTGTTGAAGTGCTGTAGTAGTGTTGAAGTGCTGTAGTAATGTTGAAGTGTTGTAGTAATGTTGAAGTGCTGTAGTAATGTTGAAGTGTTGTAGTAATGTTGAAGTGTTGTAGTAATGTTGAAGTGTTGTAGTAATGTTGAAGTGCTGTAGTAATGTTGAAGTGTTGTAGTAATGTTGAAGTGTTGTAGTAATGTTGAAGTGCTGTAGTAGTGTTGAAGTGTTGTAGTAATGTTGAAGTGCTGTAGTAGTGTTGAAGTGCTGTAGTAGTGTTGAAGTGTTGTAGTAATGTTGAAGTGCTGTAGTAGTGTTGAAGTGCTGTAGTAATGTTGAAGTGTTGTAGTAATGTTGAAGTGCTGTAGTAGTGTTGAAGTGCTGTAGTAATGTTGAAGTGCTGTAGTAGTGTTGAAGTGCTGTAGTAGTGTTGAAGTGTTGTAGTAATGTTGAAGTGCTGTAGTAGTGTTGAAGTGTTGTAGTAATGTTGAAGTGTTGTAGTAATGTTGAAGTGTTGTAGTAATGTTGAAGTGCTGTAGTAGTGTTGAAGTGTTGTAGTAATGTTGAAGTGTTGTAGTAATGTTGAAGTGTTGTAGTAATGTTGAAGTGCTGTAGTAGTGTTGAAGTGCTGTAGTAGTGTTGAAGTGCTGTAGTAGTGTTGAAGTGTTGTAGTAGTGTTGAAGTGCTGTAGTAATGTAGAAGTGCTGTAGTAATGTTGAAGTGCTGTAGTAATGTTGAAGTGTTGTAGTAATGTTGAAGTGCTGTAGTAATGTTGAAGTGTTGTAGTAATGTTGAAGTGTTGTAGTAATGTTGAAGTGTTGTAGTAATGTTGAAGTGCTGTAGTAATGTTGAAGTGTTGTAGTAATGTTGAAGTGTTGTAGTAATGTTGAAGTGCTGTAGTAGTGTTGAAGTGCTGTAGTAGTGTTGAAGTGCTGTAGTAGTGTTGAAGTGCTGTAGTAGTGTTGAAGTGCTGTAGTAATGTAGAAGTGCTGTAGTAATGTAGAAGTGTCGTAGTAGTGTCGTAGAAGTGCTGTAGTAATGTAGAAGTGTCGTAGAAGTGTCGTAGTAGTGTCGTAGAAGTGTTGTAGTAGTGTCGTATGTGATATAGGTCTGGTACCTTGGTTCTTTGAGGGCTTCTTGACGATGTTGAGCTGTCCGCTGACGTCCTGCAGCCTGCGCTCCAGCTCCCTCCTCTTCTCCAGGGTCAGCTCCTCTTTAGACTTGCCCACACTGGAGCTTTTGCCTGAAAAAGGTATCACAAAGGTATCACACACATATATATATATATACACATGTGTGGTACCTGTGTGGTGGGCGTGGTGGTGGTACCAGTGTGGTGGTTGTGGTATGTGTGGTGGTACCTGTGGTGGTACCCATGTGATGCGAGAGCTTGCGTGGCCTCTTCCTCAGACAGGACAGCACGTATCGTTCCAGCTCCTTCAGGGTGGAGGGTTTGAGTGTTTCGAAGTCGATCTCGATCTCCTCGGGGTTGGTGTCCCTCAGGGCGGGTTCTCTGCTCTGGATGATGTGGACCACACGCCCCAGCTTCTCCCCGGGCAGTTTGTTGATGTCCAGGCTGAGCTGTCTCTTCTCATCGTAGGTCATGGGCACCAGGTCATCCTCCTCCTCGGAGACGTAGTGTGGCAGCACGGGGGAAGGCAGCACAGGCGGATACAGGGGCTTCTTGGAGACGCTTCTGGAAGACCACGTGGAGGACAGTCAATGTTAAACATGGAGAAGGCAAATGACTGGAACACAGGAGCTCATGTTAAAATATAATAACATTAGTTTGAAAAAGTGGTAATAAAATTAAACCAGACCAAACCTATTCTGCAAAATAGACTTTTCAGAGCTTTTACCATAATTTCCAGACTACTTTTTTGTCACATTTTGAACCCTTCAGTTTTTCCGATGTAGCTAAAATAGACAGATTATTTGTTTATGAACACAACAGATGAACGCGCAGCCTGAGTGCAGAAACGCCACCGTCTGTGGGGTGAACATGGAGTTCCAGAGTTATCGAGCCCTGTCGTCAACACAGTTTGTTTTAGTGATAAAATAAGTTCTGACGCTTAAGCGTGAGTGGGACACAAATTAATCTATGTGTTAAATGGAGGTGACGCGTAAATGACGAGAAGAAACGTCTCAAACTTCAGTAGCCGAACATCCACTCATACCTGATCGTAACTCAACCAATTATGTATTGTCGAGAGCGGGATTCGAACTGCCAACCTTTGGATAAGTGTACAATTTTTTTCTTTTAAAATGTTGTTTTTTATATTACATTTATATTCAGGTTTATATTCAATAGTCTGTAAATTACGGTAAATGTGATATGATTGTTTCTCCTCACCACTGACCCTGAAGTTGTATTTGGAGTCTTTAGCGGATGTTTAAAGGGACAGTGTGTAGGATTCGTGGCGCATAGGTGGTTACTAGCTATTCCACTTCCTCTTTTGGCTATGGCAGACCTCGAGGGTCACCCGGACGCGACGTAGCGCCGACATCGCGCGTGCACGCGCACGAACCGCGCACCGCTGTATACATAAAACGCGGTCCCCCGTTCACTTTTTTTTTTTCTTTTCGCATGAAAACACACAATCCCGATCATGATTCATGACAATCTACACATCAAATGAAACCTTACAGTCTCCTCTTTTTGACTATGCAATTCATTTCCCTGCAAAACAATCACTCCCCGAGCACATGGGGCTTTTATACAGAAAAGCACAAAACTTAGCTTACTTAGCTTACCTTTGAAGGCTTTGCACAGGTCAAACTCTGTATTTCATCATAAACTTGGTCTCAATCTGTCCATAAGGATCCAGCGAATAAAATCCAGTAAAACAATTTAGTCCAAAATACGTGTTATATCCATTACGATGTGTGATCCAGCAGCATGCTCCCCCCTCCCCCCCTCCCCTTCCCCTTCTCTCCTTCGCTCCTGGCTGCATATGGGAGCAGAGGAGCGAAGGAGAGAAGGGGAAGGGGAGGGGGGAAGGGGGGAGCCATATGCAGCGCGGCTGTGCAGCTGTTAGCAGGAGCCGAGGCGAAGGATGAGCCCAAATGTCCTTCTGCGGCTCTCGTATTCAAAATGGCTGCCTCTATATGGGGAAGATCCCCCTTTTATGTGACTATATCTAAGTCCAAAAGAATACTTTGATTTCATGATGGAAGTGAAAAGGCTTGGAAAACAATGTATTTTTGAATGGGTATCTTCAATTTCAGTAATTAACAGGTAAAAATCTTACACACTGTCCCTTTAAGCAATCTTTAATCCTTTTTTTTTTTTTTAATTCCTTCTCCAGTTTGAGGTTCTTAATGGGTGATTCTCATAGGTTTGGGCAGCTTTGTGTCATCATTTTGATCCAAATGTAAAAAAATGCTCTGCTCTAGTGTGATGTGCAGCTCCACAGGAGGGGGCCACAGAAGTTTTCAAATGCATATTCAATCATTCTATATGAATATAACGTTTTAAAATGTCCAAATTATAACATAACCCCAGATACGAGGTAAACATGTTCAAATCAAATATAGCTTTTACTGATAATAATTCTAATGCTGATTCATTCTTATTTATAAGAGCTTTTCACAACTTTCAGAGACGAGACAGAAGCCTTCACAACAATGTTGACAACTCGCATTACAGTGACGGCAAAACTCCGCTCTGAAAGTTGTAAAAAGCGCTTGTGAACTTACAAGTGTGAATAACTAGGATGCTCAGAATGCTTCAGATACCTGAGGAATAACTTTGGACCGCTGCCATATTTTAAAGTAACTAAAATCAGGTATAGTAACTCTAACTCAGCCTATTTAAAACGGGTATCTCGAAAATTCTGGATCTTTCCTTGTGTATGCAGTGCTGTACTCACTTGGTGCGGCTCTTCTTGGGAGGGGCCCTGTGGCTCTGGGACCCCTTCACAGATCTGCTCTTCTTACTGGGCAGTTTCCACTCCTCTGATCCGGCCCTGCTGCGCCCCCCCCGGCCCCTCTTGCCTTTCTTCTTCTTCTTCTTGTCTCGTTTGTCCTTCTTCTCTCGTCTCCTCTTGGGTTTGACCACGGGCCCCTGGGACAGAGCGGCGAGCTGCTCGTGCACGGCCCTCAACTGGGGACACACAGACGGTAAATGGACACAGAGAACACGCCAGAAGTGACATCGACTCCAACTGAGTTGGCAATGAAAGAACATCACCCCTCCCTCTGGACCTGCTGCTGTGGCCTTGTCATTTTGGTTTTAAAATGTTCTACCGCTCTACATGATCCTGTTTTTTATTTTTTTATTTTGCCATTTTGTCAATTGTAAATCAATTCTTATTCCTAATATGGAACTCCAAATTCCCTCCTATAACTGCTAACCTCGTGAGCTTCATTTAGCTGGAGCTGGGCTCTGTGGGAAACGTCCACGTCTTTACACAGTCTATGGACAAAACGGAGCTGATACATGATGACCAATATTTGTCCTGATGCTGTGGCCGCCAACTGATATTTGCCGATACCAATACTTTCAATCAAAAATGAACTTCATTTTTGTAAAAATAACAAAATGTTTTTTTTTTTTTTTACATGTTTGTCTGTATGTTCCACATACGTACTTATAAAAGCTATTTTATTTTCATTTTGACTCATTCGTCTGTTCAAAAGGGGCAGCAGCCAATACCGATAAAGAATTGGTATCGATATCAGCCAATGACTGAAGTGTAAAATACATGAGACTGTCTCATGTGAGTGCTCGGGTGAACAAAAGTATAAAAAGTCAGATACTAATGGATACTAAAATTGGTACAGTGAACCCTCGCTGTATCGCGGTTCACTCTTCGCGGCCTCGCTGTTTCGCGGATTTTTTTTTCCAATTTTTTTTTTTTTTTTTTTCCAATTTTTTTTATAGTGTAACTTTTTTTTACAGTGTAACATTCTGTCCTGCGCCCTGATTAGCTAAGAGACTAGACCAGGACTAAACCAGGTCTAAAGCAGGTCTAAACCAGGACTAAACCAGGTCTAAACCAGGACTAAACCAGGACTAAACCAGGTCTAGACCGGGGATGGTAGGGACAGAGTCTCTGATTTTCTTCACGAGAGCGCCTGGGTGACAGGAGGTGTGGCCTTTGTTTACTTGCACGAGCCATGGAAGAGAGTGCGAGCCGGACCATGGAAGAGCCAAGAACATGGACGGGCCTGCGGCGTCCGGGGGAGCCGCAGCGGGGCGAGGACACTCGCGCGCACAGAGGAGACAGTGGGTCTTTTCCCCTCACGAACCCGACCCTGTCCTAGAGAGCTGTGGAGTATTGGCGACGCATTGATAGCGGTCTGATTTTGGAGCCGGGGTGAAATGCAACCAACTCTTGTGAGCGCAGGTTGGTCTTACCTGGTCTTGTGGTGCTCAGAGGCGTCTGTTAGCGGTTTGGCACTGTTAGCATTGGCTTGAGTCTTGCCCAAAATGATATCCAGGTCGCTTTCCACTCGACTTTCGCACATGGCATGGATATGTGGTACCAAAACAAACACACGTGTCCGCGCGCACGTGTCAGCGCGCACACGTGTCCGCGCGCACGTGTCCGCGTGTCACGTGCCCCCCCCCCACTATTAATATATTTTAATGAAAATCTACAAAAGTTTGAGTGTTTAAACAAGAGAAAAATGTTAATACCAGTCTCAGAAAGGTGTATAATGTGTCTGGTGAAGCGTTTTCAGCCTTAAAACATGTAGAATAATTGTAAAATATAAAATTGTCCTACTTCGCGGATTTCACTTATTGCGGGCTATTTCTGGAACCTAACCCCCGCGATAAACGAGGGTTCACTGTATTGAAATTAGATACTCATAGCATTTATTGATACAAAAAAAGTCCCATTGACAGGATAGAGCAGAACCTTTCCTCAATGTCTTTAGAACCATCTGGAGCTGGATCAGAACAGGTTTAAGAACACAGACTAGTACACGCCCATGGACCACTGAGGGATTCCACAGATATAAGGACTCGTGGGAATAGAACAGAAAGTACGACCCTTTACTTCTGAACATTCTGTTGAGTAAAACTCGAGCAGCAGAGCTGGTTCACCTGTGTGCACACTTGGTCCTGGAGCTGGGCCAGCCTCTGGGCCCTCTCCTCTTCACTGTCCTCGCTGGGGCTGCTCTCGCTCTCCTCCGTCTCTGTACTGGGCTCACTCTCTGAGGACGAGGAGGAGGAAGAGGAGGAGGAGGAGGAAGAGGACGAGGGCGGGGCACTCAGGGAGGTGGCGGTGGACTCCAGCACCGGCTCGTCTGGGATCTTGGCGAAGCCGAACTCAAACACGTCCTAAACACACACACTTCACAGGTCAGTCTGGACCAGGAGTTGAGGTGTCATGCTCAAAGGTACGCAACCATCAACTATTTTAGGTCAATAAGCAGTTAAAGCGTTGTTAGATGAAGTACTGTTTCTAGAATCACATTTATCGTCATACATCCTGTTTAAATCTATACAAAGATGTGAGACTGTTTACAGACGTCTCACAATGATCAAACTTGTAGGATAAACTAAAGTCATGCAACACAACTAGATCTGTTTTTGGAAACGTGTGTTAAGGAAATAAATTGCTTCAGTAATTCACTGGTATCAACTGATAACTAAAAACTAATTGGTATAAACTTTGGCTCCATCTCCATGGAGACAAGCGTATATCCATCTCTAATTCTGAGCATGAGGTTTGTAAAGAGCCAGAGCTGTAGCACAGGGGGTCAGGGGGTCTGACCTGCAGCTTACGGGCCATGGCCACCACGTCGTGCCCGGGGGGGTTATACTTGTAACAGTTGGAGAACATGAGTCTGACGTCACTGGCAAACTGCTGAGCATCACTGTACTCACGGCACTCCATCTTTCTCTGGACACAACACAAGAACAGGTAAGAACCAACCAGTGAAGGGACCGGAGGAGCTCTATTCACAAACAAACGACTTTAAAACATAATTTAAGACGAACCCACAATGTCACTGTGCCAATGGAAGGTCCTGTTAACCGTTTAACAATTATAAAGAGTTTATATCCAAAGGTTTGGTTTGACTAAGAGACATCACTGTTCTGTTTGTGTCCCTCACAGGAACAGTCTGAGGCTGTGTACACCTTCCTGTGTACATGACATAATCCGGAGTAAATATTTTTCTGAGCAGACAGTGTGTACCTTGATGGTGCTGAGGTCCATGGGGCACTTTATGATGTCGTGGTAGTCGTGGAGCTGTAGGGCCACAGCGTCCACGGGACTGTAGAAGGGCCAGGCGTACAGAGCGTGTTTCTTGGAGAGCATCTCCTTGAGCAGCCCGCTGCAGTAGCGCAGCCGTGTGCTCAGTTTGCCCTTCCTGGAGGCCTGGGGCTGGATGGAGTCGGGCAGGTCCTTTTTGGGGGGTTTGATGGGGCGCCCGCTGCCCACTCTGCGCCCGGGGCCCCCCAGCATGGACTGGATTAGGACAGGACTTATTCCAGACGGAGCGTCCAGGCCCTCCAGGTGGGAGAAGGGGTGCAGACCCCCCTCACGGCCCCGGTGCCCCCCCTTCCCCAGGCCCACCATGTGCGGCTCTGGGGCCATGCTCACGGACAGGCCCACGGTGGAAGGGGTGGTGGTGTCCGCCTTACGCTTCACGCCCTTCTTCTGCAGGGGTCAGAGGTCAGAGGTTAGTGTGCAGAGGAGGTACATGCAAGACTCGTGTGTGGCGTACCTTGGTGGTGGGCTGTGGGTGGGGCATGGTCAGAATGGGGGCTGGGGGCAGGTCCTTGGGCAGGACTGTGGTGGGAGAGCTGGCCAACATGGAGTCCCCGGTGTCTGAGGAGGACGGCGAGTACGCCGACTGGGACACGGCTGGCACCTGCTGAGCTCTGTTGCCTGGAACAAAACAGAACAAACGTGTGAGAGACTTTACCTCCACCTCCTGACGTCTCTCAGAGTCTAAGTCTCACTGCTGGCGCGTCGGCCTCGTCCCCGGCTGCTCCTGCTGCGGGGAGCGGGAGTGGGCAGCTCGATCTCCTCCTCAGGCATGTCTGCAACCTTCTGCAGGAAGATCTTCTCCAGGGACTGGGCCATCAGCACAATGTCATCTGTGGGCTGTCACACGAACGAGAGGAACCAGAGCTCAGACATGTGTTTAGAGGGAAGACCTGTCACAGCTCAGAGGAGAGAGGAGGAGAGAGAAGAGCCAGAAAAGGAGAGTGGAGAGGGAGCAGACAGAGGAGAAAGAAGAAAGAAGAGGAGGAGAAAGGAAAGGAGGACACACCTTGTTGTAGATGTAGCAGTTGGTGAACATGGTGCTGAAGTCCTGTATGCACTCACTGGCCTCGTGGTAATAATTATTCTCCAGGCGTTTTTTGATGGTGCCCATGTCCATGGGCTGTTTGATTATTGTGTGATAGTCCTGGACACATAAACATGAGATAATCCAACTTTTACTTTGAAACTTATCATTAAATCAGCTCAACTCTAATAAACAAATAAACACAGTAAGAAAAATAAAGAGTTTAAAGACGGGCTGTTTACACTTCACACTTCTATGGGGGATTAACTCTAACATCACATATTTAGATCACCATGTTTCCTTTTACTGATTTGAAATGGCTAAATTTGGCAAAAACAATGTTTTAACATGTTTTATAAGTTTAATTTTGTTTTTGACGCTCCCTCCTTTGCTCTCCGCTCTGTCACTCCCCGTTCAGACCGCCATCACAACACAATCAGCATGCATCCCGCTAATGAAACTACTGCACATTAGATCAAAATATCATATCACAAAGAGTATTTTACTAAATTTATTTTATTTTATTTATTTTAATTAGGACAATGCATATTAATCAACATGTCAACAAACAGCATCAATGTAAATATGCCGGAATTAGCACAACAGCTGCTTTCCATCCGTTGTCCTAAGACAGGTCAGATCAGAAGAACGTTTAGAGGAACACACAGAAGAGACAGAAGACATGACGGTAAGTTCACCACAACCGACCATTCTCTGAGTTTAAGAGGCCCCGAGATGAAGAACATCTACCTGTGAGAGCATGTTTGATTATAAATTATTTTGTTGGAGTTTTGTTGTTTGTTTAGAGGAAGAAAACCCGTTTGTGCGACACATTTGACATTTTCACTGTTTTGAGGATTAAAATGTCTGTGTTTATATGAACTTTGCACAAGACGTGGTTGAACAAAGACTTTTAGCATCACAGCCATGATTTTGCCTTTATTTTTTTATTGAACTGTGTCAAATCGATTTGAATTGTATTTATATTTATTTTTATTTATTGAGATATGTATCGTATCGTGGTATGCATCGTATCGGCAATCTCTAAATGATCCCCAGCCCTGCTGCACCTCACATCAGGTTTGTGAAGTTGCTGTGTACAGTTTTGTGTCATGTTTTTGTACATTTTTGGAGAACTGTTAATTATGTGAACATGCATGGATGACAACTAAAACCTCTTCAGGCAGGTTTTTGATCAGAGAAGAACATAAAGATGGTACAAAGCTCTAAAAAGTGAATTTAACATTAATACCCCCTCTTTAAAATGTTAAAAATCCTGCATATTTCAGTTCAAGCCTTCTGGAACCCAAGCGCCCACGTACCGGCAGATTGAGCCTGTAAGCATCCACAGGCTCGCGGAAGGGCCAGGCGAACTGGTGCTTCCACAGAAACCGAAGCAGCACGTGGTGGAGGTACTGCAGCTGGTTGGTGAGGCGGCCTCCACAGCCGGGGTCCTTCACTGGGAGCTGGGGAGGGGCCGGGGGCGTGTGGGCGGAGGACAGGGGCAGGAAGGGCCTCTCGAAGTCCTCGTACAGCAGAGAGGGCTTCCGAATCCGTTTCGCGCACTGCTCCATCCCGTCTCCGGACAGCCCCACAGGAACGCTGGAAACACATGGTGATGTTAGTGAATGTCCCGTAGTGTGCTTTATCCGGGCTTCACTTTTAGAGGTGAATTAGAAGAATGCTACAGATGCTACAGAACTTAAAGATATTAAAGTGGGAATAAGAAACAAACTCCACCCACAACCACATTTCAAACAGGATTCCCGCTCTTCGCTGACAAAATTTCAAAACTTTTTCATGACAAAGTGAATTTTTCATGACTTTACGGCACCATACATGTGTAGAATAAAGGAGAGTTAACATTTTTTACAACCTGAGCCTTATTTCGGTAATAAAACAAGTTGTTTTAGTCACCCATAGCACTTTGGTGTCATATGGAGCACTTCCAGAGATTAGCGATAGCCGTAGCGCGAGCGGTCTCCAAATAACACAAACTTTAGCACTTTTCAAATCATAGAAGCTCAATGTCTTAGTCTACGCTTTCGTTTGAGTCAAAAGTGGCCTGTAATGCGAGATTATCCATAATTTAGAGCTTTGCGTTTCATGTTTGGGTCCCGGGAGCTGAGAGCAAAATAAACTGACTCCACACATGTGCACTGGCGTCCTCATCTACTCGAAACTATGGATAAATCTCAGATTACAGGCCACTTTTGACTCAAACGAAAGCGTAGACTAAGACATCGAGCTTCTATGATTTGAAAAGTGCTAAAGTTTGTGTTATTTGGAGACCACTCGGGGCATATATTACATGCTGGGGGCATATATTATATTATATGCCCTGAGAACTCGCTACAGCTATCGCAAATCTAAAACATCTCTGGAAGTGCTCCATATGACACCAAAGTGCTATGGGTGAGTAAAACAACTTGTTTTATTACCGAAATAAGGCTCAGATTATAAAAAACGTTCTCCTTTAACATATGGTCTAAATATGAAATGTTAATGCCCGGCTGGTGCGTACGTTTGGAAATAATCATAAAAGCCTAATGAGAACTTAAAAGAACGCTATAGTGAGTGAAAGAGATACAATTTCATGACTTTTCCAAAACTTTCATTGAATTTACAAAATTCCATGACTTTTCGAGGCCTGGAAAATGACATTTTCAATTTCCAGACTTTTTCCTGGATTTTCATGAGAATCCTGAATCAAGCTGCTAAACTGGGCGAGGTCTGGGGGCCTAAAGGGGGAGGAGGGACGGGGTCTGGAGGTCTAACAGTTCTCCACACTTCAGACTCCGCCCCTGCAGCCAGGTGAGCCATCAGAAACACCCGACTGTAATCAGGGCTGTCATGTGCGCTGTCATAGTACATGAAACTGCACCATGACACAAACTACCGTCTGGGATATCGTCAGGCAGATGGATGATCCTTAGTAACAACGCACCTGATTGGTCCAAACAGATGACTGAATACTTTCTACATTAGTTATTACATGATAAAAGGCCATTTAAAATTAATAGATTATATTTTACAGCCTCAATATATTTTGCAGATTTTACCAAACAATTATGACTCAAAGAGAAAACACCAGCACCTGTTACATGCATACTCAATTTTTTATTAATATCTGATTTTTCTAAAATTATTTAAATGAAATCTAAATAGCAAATTCATAAGAGTGCTTTCTAATAATTGTCCCACATCACACTGTGTAGTTTACATATCATTGAAATAATCTTAAAGGTCCAGAGATTAAGTTTAAGTTTATTTATTTAAAAGGGACAGCGTGTATTAATGAACAGCTAGTGCTGTAAATACACCAGATTTAGCGCAAGGCTAGTTTCCATCTGTAGTCCCACAGAACAGGAGTGAAAGTCGATAAAACACAAGGTACAAAACAGGTAAAGACAACAATGAAAACATGACAACAGAAGCAGTGACAGAATCAAAGCAGGACACAACAGTTTTACAAGGATTTTGAGTTAATAGATCTAATACAAAAGTGCTTTTAGTTACATGAGGTAGTTCTAGTAGTAAAGTGCCTTCAGTTACATGAGATCAGATTATAATCACATTTTGGTGCATGTGAACATGGACAATGACATTCTAAGTGGAATGTAAAAAGGCGCATTCAGGAGGCATCTCGTGTATTACAATTTCCTTATTTTCTGCATGAATTGGGAACATCTTTCGATCAAGGAACTGAACATAAATGCAGAATTCAGCCACCAACTTTTACGGTCCTGGGTTACGACTTTATAACAACCTAACCCGGTTAAGAAAACAGAAAACACCACAAATGTAAATACAATTAGTAATTACACGACTACAAGGACGTCCAGTCGATTATGCGACACCGTGGAGCTGTCAGCGTGCACCTCGTGGTTCCGGGCCCCACCCTCCTGATTGTAAACAAAACTACCTGCCACGCTGTGACGTCAGCGTCCAAACGAGACTGACAGACACAGATTTCACAGAGAAAGGTATTCCTGCAAAAAAAAAAAAAAAAATGTATGTGTTGAACTTGCTCCTCATCCCATCAAAATTTCAGATCCATTGCCGTAAATTTTCTAGTCAGAAACCCAAATTTGTTGTATTTCAGTCTCTTGTCCTCGTATAAAAAAACTGCAATTTATTGCACAAATCCCAAAGCCATGAAAACAAAAGCACTGTGTGGAATTTGAAATATAAAATGTGAATGTATTAATAATTTCTCTAGATTTGTATAATGCAGAAACTGCACATGCTGAGAACTGTGAATATGAATTCTTAACATTCACAGATTTTATTTACGTTTTACTGTGTGCAGTGTTTTGTTTTTATTATTTATCTGCAGAGGCTGCAATAAAAACTAACATTAATATGGATTATGTGTATGGAGCAGGACCATAGGATAGTACGATAGAAAAACAGAATATAAATGTGCAGTCTGCAGGCAGGAAAAAACGTGATTAATCAAAGCAAATTTGCACTCATTAGTGATGAATGAGTGCGAGTTAAACTAGGACTGGTGAGTGTGTGTATGGATGTATAAAGATGAATTTTTTTGAATGTTTTTTAGAAATAGCATAGTGAGGGTCGGAACTTTATCTGATAAGTATGCACAGACATGCATGATTATTCTTATGCACTGGTCTATTACCCATTTACAATCTCTGTCATAGTATATTTAATTAACATCAACCTGTCCCGGGACTACAGGTGGGAATTAGCATTTTTGCTATAATCTGGAACCTGCATCTTTCTTTAGAGACCAGCACCCCCCCCATCTTCATCAACAACGCTGAGGTGGAGCAGGTCAGCAGTTTTAAGTTCTTTGGGGTACACATCACTGAGGATCTGTCCTGGACACTACATACAGACACTGTGGTTAAGAAAGCCCGACAAAGACTCTACCAGTGTTGCCAACTCCCCAGCATCGGAAGTAGCTATTGGCCCGCCCAGAAGTAGCTAAAAGTAGCTAGACGAGCGAGCGGTCCAATCCAAACGTGAGAGCGGGGCACATCCTAACCTTCCTTACCCCGTGACACTAACCTTTTATTGGTGTTGTTATTACATATACTTGTTTGTTTTTTATTTTTTTATTTGGTTTTTATTTTTTAGATATTTTTGGAGCTGTAGTCCAAGATCTATAGCTTGCTTTTTTATTTTGTGCTGTAGTTTAACTAAAGCTTTTTATTTATTTTTTATTTTTTTGTGCTATAGTGGGCAAACTATAGCTTTTTATTTTTTGTTTTTTTTGGTGCTAAAGAAGTAGCTTTTTTAAACTTTTCTGTGCTGTACAACTAGCTTTTTCCCACTCCCGTCTGTACTTTTGTGTATACACTTTTGGTTGTGGCATTGCGATTGAATACAAGAGGAGAAAAAAGAAATGCTCTAAAGAATGAGAGGGATATGCACGTGACGAGAGAAACTGAATGACAGAAACAGAGAGAGGAATGACCAGACTCCGAGGCGATCTGACGAGATGGGAGGGAGCAGAGGAGAGACTGGTGTGCGTCTCTCTTCCACTGCCCCTCTCTGTGTCTCTGTCTCTTTCTCTGAACGGGGAAAGAGAGAAAACGGCGCAATTATTTTTTTCCCTCTCCCGCGATCTTGGAGCCTCTGATCACCAAAAAAAGTCGCTAGATTTGTCGCTAGTCGCTTTTGTCTAATTTTCTCGCTAGGGGGGTCCAAAAAGTAGCTAAAAATAGCGACAAAGTCGCTAAGTTGGCAACACTGGACTCTACTTCCTGAGGAAGTTGAGGAAGTTTGGTGTGAACACCAGCATCCTCACAAACTTCTACTGATGCACCATCGAGAGCCTGCTGACGGGCTGCATCACAGTGTGGTACGGGAACTGCACCGCTCAGAGCCGCAAACCACTACAGAGGGTGTTGCGAGCGGCAAAGGACATCACAGGCAGCAGTCTCCCCTCCATCCAGGACATTTACCACAGCAGGGGTCTGCGTAAGGCACGCAGCATCACTAAGGACCATACTCATCCGGCACAAGGACTCTTCCGTCTGCTACCCTCTGGTAGACGATACAGGAGCCTGCAGCACGCACAAAAAGACTCAAAGACAGATATTACCCCCAAGCTGTCAGACTACTGAACTCTGGATAATACTCTAAATAATACTGAACTCTCAATAATACTACACCAAACTACCTTTCATTATGCATAGTATGTTTACTGCTCTATATGAATGTATCATGTTTGTTACTACCTCACTGTAAACTACTGTTACCTGTGCAATAATCTGTGCAATAACCTATGTGCAATATTTATACCATACTATGTGCAATACGAAATCCACAACACCCATACCACACCATATTATGTGCAATCTGTGAAATACTTACACCTTATTTGAGCTTTGATTTAATCCTACCTGCACCTTCGTACATTGTACCTTGTATTTTTATTACATATTTTACTATATTGTTTATTATATATTTTATTATATTGTTTACTTCTTCCCCTGCACTTTTGCAACACTTTTTTTTTTACCATGTACTATTATTGCAGTTATTAGTACTTCTATCTTAGTGAGTCAACGATTCCTCTGATCCTAAGCATTTCATTGCATTGTTGACCCTGTGTTGATTCTGCATATGACAAATAAACAATCTTGAATCTTTATTTATTTATTAAACGTGCTAATTTAGATTGTAATTAATTTAGTTTTTTTTTTTTATCTGCAGAGGCTGCAATAAAAACTAACAAGACCACAGACTGTATGATCGAAAAATAGAATATAAATGTGCAGTCTACAGGCAGGAAAAACCGTGATTACCATTAGAATAAACCTGTCACCTGCGCTGTAATGAATGAACACCAAACCGTTAATTTTTTATTTTGTTCACCTAATCCTCTTTAACGATTGTGTGCATGTTATGAACTCATAAAGCTTTTAACTAGTCAACAGAAACGCCAAATGTCCAATGCAAAAATGCAAAAATGAAGCCCGGACGCCGAAGAACCGAGCCCGAGCTAAGCTAACGCCTCCCGGCCAAAACAGAGCTGACGTTAGCGGTCGGTCTCGGTTCCCTCCCCCGGGATAACGGCCCACAGAGGCGGGCTGCGGGGGCATCTACCCGTGTCTACCCGTGTGTACCCGTGTGTACCCGGGGCGCCCTTACGTGTTGTGGGGCTGTTTTCCGGGAGGCTCCATCCAGCAGCGGCTCCGGGTCGACTCCGGTTCGTCCGCGGCTCCTGCGTTGCCCAAATGGCGCCCAAACACTTCCGCTATGCGCCATTTGTACCTGTCACGTGGTGCTACCGTGTGCTTCCTGTCACGTGACGGGAACTCGGTAGATTGATTATTGCCTGCCACCAGATATTATAATTTGTTTTTTATTATCTTCTGTTATTTATTGATTTATTTATTTATTAAACATGCAACTTTAGTTTTTTAGTTTAATTTAGTGTATTTTTTATTATCTTCTGTTATGTATTGATTGATTTATTAAACATGCAAATTTTGTTTTTAGTATAATTTAGTTTATTTTAATGTTCTTCTATTATTTGTTTATTTATTTATTAAATGTGCTAATTTAATTTTTTAGTATAATTTTGTATATTTTCATTATCTTCTATTATTTCTTTATTAAACGTGCTAATTTAGTAATTTAGTATAATTTAGTATATTTTTATTATCTTCTTTTTTTTATTAAGCATGCTCATTTAGTTTTTAGTATAATTTAGTATACATTTTTATTATCTTCTATTATTTATTTATTTTTTAAACATGCTAATTTAGTTTTTTCTTTTTTCCCTCAAATATCATAATTGAGTATTAAATGCAATTACGTTGCCAAAGTCCCTGCCTAAAATGTACCTAAATATCAAACTGAAGATTAAAAAACAATAGTTCTTTGTTATTTAAATGTGTTGTATTTGATGTATGTATGTATGAATGGGCTTGTACCTGATTTCTATTAATTGTTGTCAAGATAAATGCTCTTTACATCATGTATTCATGTCATGGTTAAAGCTACTAAAAAGGAAATTAAAAAGAGCATAAAACAATCTCTACATTGTGCATGGCATTTCTCAGGTAATCACTAATTCAGACACTAGTGACTGTCACAGACACTTGTCACGGTGCATTTTCAAGAGTGACATTAAAGTCCGGTAGACATGGGTTAGACTTAGACGAACTTTATTGATCCGCAAGGGAGATTATTTAACCCTCTGAGACCCAAGCATTCATTTCCTGGATGAAATTTTTTTAAACCTCTTTAACATGTTTTTCCTAAGCCTCTAATGCAGAAAATAATTTGTTTTATCTTTTTTCTTTTTTGTGAGGAATCTGTGGAAATGTTGGAAAATTGCAACACTGGGCTTTAGTGGTTACCAATATTACAACTTCACATTTAATAAAAGACAACTTTGTATTAGTTTTTGCTCACTACATAAAATCAAAACATATTTTAAAATTATTTTATTTTTATACACAACAGCACTAAGTGAACATGAGAATGTTTTGAACTTTTTTTTTTTAAACTCAAAACTTATATTTAATACAATAATCCTGTATATGAACAAGAACATTAAATGATGTGCTGCAGGACTGTTCTCTTTATCATGTCACTCATCAAATATGAAACTGAAGAAAGCAGTTTTTGTCATCTGTGAAGCACAAGCGGACATCGCACTCCATGCAAGAGGTGGATGTGTACCCGCTCTTACCTGCACGGGCCTCTTTTTTTTATCTTTATGAGGAAAGTGTCCAATGCCGTCCTTTCGGAGTGTTGTACACTATCTTTTTAGCACTTAGTGGTGATCTTTCCTCATCTACTGAAGGTCTACCTCTCTTTACGGTGTTATTTTGAGGCAGAGAGCTGTACCTGCAACTGTCTCCTGTTCAGCACTTGATCAAAGATCAAAGATGAATGATCAAAGTCAGCTTTATGTCAATGCTGCCATATGTGTTCAACAGTGAAACGAAATTTCATTTCTCTCTGGCCAGGTAGTGCAAACAGACTGTACAAAATACAATATAAAGATGGAACAAAACAAAAAACTAAAAAATCTAAGACAAAAATCTAAAATCTAAAATCTAGAATCTAAAATCTGAAAGCAGTGCAACAGAATAAATACCTATTTACAGATGTCCAAAAATGTGCAGTGTGCATCAAAAATGTGCAATGGAAGATGCAGCAGTGAAATGGTAATGTGAAATAGAATGTGCATTGAAGTTAAGATAAAAATAAATGTGCAGCAGTAGGGGATCTGCAGGGTGTGCCAAAAGATGTACATGTACCACCGTTTGCACCTCATGTGCAACTTGTACTTGGCTGTGAAGGAATCCAGCAAGTCGATCCCACCAATGAATTTATTGTACATCTTCACAATTGATGGTCTTCTCACTTCAGTGAGGTACAGGTTAGTACCAAGGGAGTGTGCAGGGTAAGCCTGCTAGATCTGAGCTTGGCATATCAGGAGATACGGTCATGAAGCTTGCATCAACACTACCTACAGGGTAGGGGTGGGTATTGGCAAAGAAGTAACGATTCAATTCGAATCACAATTCATATGCCACGATGCGATACTATCACGATGCATCACGATACTTGAATTATTGCGATGCATTGCAATATATTCGACATACTTCAGTGAAAATGTACCCAAAAAAAAGAGGATAACTTAAATATCAGTGGCTGTGTATCTGGGTAGTGTCTTCAATTGATACATAACTCTGAGCAACTGAATTCATAACTGAATTTATTAAATAACAAAAACAAATAAACCAAACCAATAACAAAAAAAGTGCATAGGATTTTTTCTAAAACAAAAAATGATGTTCAAACATTTGCCATTTTGGAGGTAGCTACCATCATAACAAACAATACCCTTTCACAAAGAAAAAAAAAGAAAAACTAATAATGAATTTATTTATTAATATTAAATTATTAATTAATAATAATAATCATTTTTGGCATCAAGAATCGATGCAGTATATTGTGAAAATTAGTATCGCGATGCATTGTCATGACGATTATTTTGCACACCCCTACTACAGGGCAAAAACTACAATGTGTATGCAGACAACTTTTTCACCTCTGTGCCACTGCTTGTTAAACTGCTCGAGTGTGGCATACACTGTTGGCATTGTTCGTCCTGGGCGTGTGCCAAGCCTCAGGTTAGCAGAAGAGAAGAAGCTGAAAAAACAAGGAAGAGGAAGCTTTGACTTCAGAGTGTCGGAAGAACACAACATCTGTGCGGTGAGGTGGTATGATCACCGGTCAGTCACACTTCTCTCCACTTTTGATGGCCCAAACCCAGTCGACAAGGTTGCACGGTGGAACAAATCCATCAAGTCCTTCACTGTCCTGAAAGGAGTGGCCCGTGGCTTTAAGGTGGAGACATTTAATAAATAAAGACATTAAGCTGTCTTTAAGCAGACTGAGGTCCACTCTGGCTCTCCCGTCTGTTGGTACATCCTCTTGTGAACACCCACTTCACAAAGGTTAGGGATTCTCTGTGGAAAAGGTGCACCCTTTGTAGCCCAGTGTTGTGTTTTTGCAACATTTACATAAATCACTCTAAATCATGTGTATTATACTTTTTTAAAAATATATTTAACTTTTCTAACACGAAACATGTTATGAATGAAAGAAAAATATATCCCTCCAATATTAAAAATTTCCCTCCAAAAATGTTGTATGATGCAGTGCAGAGTGGGGTGCTGGGAAATGCAGTTTTTGTTACATTCAGTCAGTGTGAGGCACTACTAGACAGCTTTAAGTAAATGTTGCTATTCTGCAACTGTGGGTCTCAGAGGGTTAAACTAAACTATACAGAAACAACAGCATGACATTATTAGACAGTAGTTTCTGTTTCACAGCGCAAAATCACAGTTGCAGAAAGGTCTACGTGGGCAAGGATTAGCTTCAAACTATATTATGTTTTATTGCATTTCCTTCAGAATCAATACAGTATCTATCGGTTTGCTATCTGTCTTTGTTCCTCACTCAATTTACACACCTTTAATTGCAAAACTCATCCTGTTATATAATATCCTCCAGACAGCTTGAAAGTTCCCCAAAAATCCAAGGTATTTTTAAGTAGAACATATTTATTTATTAAAAATAATAATAATATTACAGCGTGATCTTTCTCCAAGCAGATTGATTTTTTTTAAAGGTATAAAACATTACACTAAAAAACACATAAGCCTTCTTTGGATTTGTCCATGTTCCACATCATTTTAAATAAACATACTAGTGTCACAAAGGTCACATATGCAAAAGGTGCTTCTACTGCATCTACTACTACTACTACTACTACTACTACTACTACTACTACTACTACTACTGCATCATCATTCAGTTGGTGGTGTTTCAATAGTAATAGTAAAACTGTCTTAAGAAGAAGGCAAGAATTTGAAAGTCTTCAGTAATATTTTAAATACAACGTCGAATATCACAGAAACTAGTGATGTGCAAATCAGACCAAAACATACATAACATTTCAAATCTGGTGTCTGATCCTCAATATTATAATAATTTAGTTTTATTGAAGGTCTTTAAAAAAAGTTACAAAATATTCTCACTTTTTTTTTTCATATTGTGGAACTAAACACCAAAACAAATGTATAAATCCAAGTGCTGCCTTCAGTAGCCTCTGCTACACACGACTGCCCTGATTACAGTCAGGCGCTGCAGGGGCGGAGTTTGAAGTGTGGATACCTGTTCTGTGCGTCTGTAATCTGGTCCGTCAGAATATGTGGAGTCTAAGCAACAGAGCTGTGAACAGTGGAAGCTTAACTTTTTTTTTTTTTAAGTGACAAGAACAGGCTGCAAAACAAATAATTTTATATGCTAATTTTTCTTGACTCTTTTCCAACAGACATGATCTAAAAACTACGATTTGCCATTTTGAATGAATTAATGAATGAAATGTGGTTGTGGGCAGAGTTTAGTTGTTTAGTCCCACTTTAATAAGTTTTTTTTCCCTTAAATCCCGCAGCAGATAAGGAGCAAAAGACATACTTATTATATTCTAATATCTACCCCCATGTTAATATAGTCCATTTCAAACACAGACACTCCCAGGTCACAGGTGTCAGGTCTCAACTCTGCTCCGTTTGTCTCTGGAAACCTTTGCTCTGGTTCTCCACCAGCTCGGCGTAGTGTCCCTGGAGCCCCATCAGGTCGTCATGGCTGCCCTGCTCTGGCGCTGCCCCCTGGTGGAGGTACACGATGTGGTCAGCACTCTTCACGAGCTCCATTTTATTGGAGATGAGCAGCACGGTGCAGTGGTCGGGCAGACTCAGCACGGCTTCATGAACCTGGAAACATCAGATATAATAGAGGTTATGATTCTAAATGTGTAATAATGAATATACTCGACTTTAAAAAAAACATTAGAGGAAAGTGGTACAAATTTGGATCAGATTAAGATGACACAGGTGTTTGGAACCGAGTGGACCGGGGGTAAGGAGGGGTGTAAGTGGTGTAAAGGGTGTAAAGGGCATTGTAGACTCAGGGCCCAGTGCAGGGAGGGGCCCCTCTCAAAGTCTGTAATGTGCATTTTGTCTGGACCCACCAGGAAGATAAGTACCCAGGGCCACACCCCAATTGAAGAGCAGAAGATAGAAGTACAAAAAGAAGTACATTATCTTTTGAGTTAACATACACGAACATTCACACAGACAGTGGCTCCTTCTTTTCTGCATCACTCGAGGAAAAACAAAAACTAAAACACAACACTACCCACTCCAGTCCATCTTTCCCACAATCAGGGAATAATTTAGCTCCATAAAATGCTCCTTTATAAAAGAAAAATACATTTTTATCTAACTGTACACTGTATCTGTACATGAATGAGGGCCTGCTCTAACCCGTCCCTGTGCCGCTGGCTGAATGACCATCAGTGTAAAGGATTACTCTAATCAGATTACATTTTTAGTGACGCAGCAATCTTACTGTTTGCACTGAGTAAATAGATTGCAGCTATTTACCCTAGTACAAGGGTGGGCAATTATTTTTCCCCAGGGGCCAAATGAGAAGCAGAAAATATTGTGGAGGACCGGGCCAAAAGTTTGAAGTCTACTCTGGTTATTGATTTTATTTCTACGTTGAAATCAGTAAATGGCATTGTTTACAGAAGTTGGTAAGTTCTGTGTTATTATTAAGTAATGAGAGAGTGAGGTTTTACAAAAACTGAATTTATTCAGTAAAATAATTCAAAACTATGGTAAACGTGAAACATTTGTAACTCTTTTTCAGTCACATTAACCCCACAATGTTTCTGAGTTTAACTTTCTTAACTTTGTATTAAGACACCACAATGTCTTTGTTTGCCAAATAATATAATACAAGATATGTCAACATTTTTGTCTAACTGTCAAACTGTGTAGAAAAAGTCAAAGTTAGCATGTTTTAGTGTTTTTTCTTGATCAGTAAGAGAAATCTCGCCTCTGTTGAGATTTAACAAGTGCATCAAAGTCAGGTTCATGTTTGAGGTGGAGATGTGAAGCACGTCCGACAGATGATCATCAGTACAAATGCATTATTGTACAATTTTGAAAGTAGGTTTTATTTTCTTAATTCCAAGCAACCTTTCGCGGGCCGGTCAGAGACGGCCCCTGAGCCTTGAAATGCCCGGGCCTGCGCTAGTAACTTTTAGAAGTGTGGTAAAACAGTAAAAGATCAGCTGTGAACCAAAACTACAAACATGTGGGTTTATAGAGGACAAAACCTAATCACTATTTGAAATCAGGTTCTATCACAGATGTGTAAAGAATTCAGCCTTTTATTAAGTTGGTTCCTGAGCTGTAACTTAAAGTAATTAGTAATCAAATTATCTGTGTGTAGAATCCCTCAGTCTTCCAGGCAGAATCCATGGAGAAATGGAGAAATTCAATTTGTCAACTGGACTAAAGTTTATTTGGTCGAATCTGTTTCTCAGCTCATCCAAGCTGCTTCTTCAGTTCTGGTTTGAGAGGTAGGTTGAAGAGACTATTTTAGTCAAAAAGAGTATCTTTCCTTGAACAGAAATGGAGGTCATTTCTCTCCCATCTATAATTCTATCCTCAAACCTAAATCAAAACAAACAAAGAAAACAATATGGCGGCTGGTCAGGTCCAGAGGTGTGAAAATACCCATTATGGCTCTGAATGGTTCTGCTAACATGACCCACACTCCACTCCCACTGCAGATCTAATAGGTCCACCTAACTAACACAAACTGTAAATAAGTAGGTGTGGTAGTCTCAGAGTCATTTCAGTGTAGTTAGTGCCCCCTTCAGGCAGATATAGGCAGTGTCCACCAGCGACTGACCAGAACTGAAGAAGCAGCTTGGATGAGCTGAGAAACGGATTCAAGCAAATAAACTTTTGTCCAGTTGACAAATTGAATTTCTCCTCTTCTCTTTTGCTAATCAAATTACTTAAAATAGATTAATCAGAGTAGTAAGAAGATTAGTGTGACCAAAGTGCCTGAACTCCCTGAGTACCTTCTTCTCCGTCTCTGCGTCCAGGTCACTAGTGGAGTTGTCTAAAATGAGGATCTCAGGGCGTCTGATGAGAGCTCTGGCGATGGCGATCCTCTGCTTCTGTCCTCCTGAGACCTGACCGCCCTTCTCCCCAGCGTCTGAGCACAAAGCACAAAACATGTTACAAGCTTCAGAAGATCGATCATTATTATTAAACATGTGGTGTTGCTGTAACAGTTACAGAGAACATGAATGAAACAGTTGGAAATCAAGAGAGAAAACCAGAAAACCACATGCTCTGAAATGAATCGCTCCTGTGAAAGAGCCGAAAGTCCCATCGTATTATCCGAATCATGACAAAACGCCAGCACTGAAGGCGACTAAGGACTTGCCTTGTGCTGATTGTGACACTTCTCTGAAGGGGGTGTGACTTAACATGGGGAGCAAAGGGATTGGGGACTCTTGAAGCTTTAGTGTGTTGTTTTTATAACATTTTCAAAACAATAGAAGGAAACATGTTGATCTAAACCAGGGGTGTCCAACCAGTCGATCGCAGTCTACCAGTCGATCGCAGGCAGAGTGTCAGTTGATCACGTATGGATACGTTCAGACTGCAGGGCTTAATGCTCAATTCCGAGCTTTTTGTGAAATCCAATTTTTTTGCAAGGTCGTTCACATTTCCAATTAAATGTAACTTGTATGTGATCTCCAGTGTGAACTTTAAACGCCCCAAAAGTGTCCCACATGCGCATTGGAGGACATGACGAGGTCACGTGCAGCGAGCGTGCTCAGTGTTTACGGAAGTCGCCTAAAGTGCGGAGTCGCAGCCAGGGATTGCTATGTGCTTCGCTGCTTCACTGACACAGAGTTCATATACTATTTTCGCATGACGAGAAGAACGTTTGTGTACGCCTACTTGTACCACTCTCGCTGGAGGAAACACACCCAGGTCGGATGAACGCGACCTGGCCGTTCAGACTGAAGTCACATGCCAAAAGATCGGATATGTATCAGTTTTAGGACCACATATCTTGGGCTATGTTCACACTGCAGCCTGAAGTGACCCAAATTCGATTTTTTTGCCACTATGCGACTTTAAAAATACCCCCCCCCCCCCCCCAGTTAAAAAAAGGTTGAGCACCCCTGATCTAAACGTTATGTGTTTGCAGTTATCACCCCATAGAAGTAAAATAATCCCTCTTTAGTACAGTTATGTTCACGAGACAAACCTGTGTCATATCCGTCTGAGAGCAGCTTAGTGACGAAGTCATGGGCACAGGCCAGCTCCGCCGCTCTCTTCATGTCCTCCTCTGAGGCCTTCTCAAACCCATACGTGATGTTCTCCTTCACCGAGCGAGCAAACAGCAGGCAGTCCTGGCTCACCACGGCCATCTGACAACACAAGGAGAGAGGGAAGGGCATCCTGAGTAAAAACCACGGCACAATTCAGTGCTCTTTATTCATCATTACCTTCTGGTGGAGGTACTGGCTCTTGTAGTTCTGCAGTGGCTCTCCGTCCAGCAGGATGAGTCCCTCCTGGGGCTGGTAGAACCTCTCCAGGAGTCTCACACAGGTGGTCTTCCCCGAGCCGTTCAGACCCACCAGAGCGTTGGTCTTCCCCAGGAGGATCTTAAAGGAGGCGCCCTGTTCCCACACAAAGGACCATGGAGATTACGGAGACGTACAGAATAAAGAAACATGTAGAATATGAAGTAAAAACCACAGTATGTGACTTTACATGACTTTACAGGTAAACTTTATGACTAAAACAAAACGTTGTTTATAGTTGGTTGTGTTTATTGAACTGAAAAAAACAAACAAACAAACTCTTAAGCGGGCTTGCATCTCCACAAACCTGACTCTTATTTGACCCGGAGAGCGTCCTCTTGCTTGTTTCCATGGAAATGTTGTCATGTTGCTATTATATTCCACAGTGTGACATAAAACCTGTGTATCTCCATCGAGAATGTTCTGAAGTATGGGTTTAACTTTCTGTTTCCACGGAATCATGCAGGCGATGTGCCACCTCCACCTCCAGAAAGTTACATACTGTAGCTTTTATGTTATTACATTTCTGAGCTGCTGCGGACTAAACACGTGTGCAATGTTCATGTAAAAACAGAGTGGATCTCACAGGCCGAGCTTTAGTCATGTCTAAAAGGCAATAAAACGCTATCATTTGTACAAGAATCATTGACGCTACATGTGATACACATGATTGACAACAAACATGATGATAAAACATAAACATGATTTATAGATCGCCCTCCCCACCACATGGGTGAACTTACCTTCAGCACCAGACTGTTGTCATCCATTTTGCCGTTGTAGGAAAATTTCACATTTTTAAACTCGATTTCCTTTTCCAGTTTTTCTGGGGCCAGAGTTCCATCTGGAGGGATCTGAGGAACCCGGTCTAAATACTCAAAGATCTTCACTGAGCTTCCGATGGCTTTCTTCACCTCAGGGTAAACGCGCATGACGGCCTGGAGAAGACGAGATGGAGGACAGACACAACTCTCATGAGGGACCTGGCCTGAGATGAGATGTTATGTAGTGTTGTGTGGTATTATGGACCCACCTCCACAGCTGAGGTGAACTGCAGCTCGTACAGGACGAAGGACACCAGGTCTCCTCCACTCACGGCCCCTCGTGTCACCAGTGTACCTCCATAGTACAGGATACACACCTTCAGAGCCAGAGTGGTGAGCTGCACATACACGAGAGGAAAGGTCACAATGCACAATGAGAGTGAAATACTTTAACACGGCGCCCACTTTTGGACCCTCACCCACGGTTCAGGAGCTGCTGATTCAAACCGACTTTCTCCTGACAAAGCTCCAAAACAACAAGGCCAAGAGTCTGATACAGGTGATACATGTTTAGAACTGGAGGGACGTCTTATTTTACAGCTCCTCATGAAGAGCGCACGTCTGCACTTTGTGACAAACACTTAAGATTTAGATTTAGACAAACTTAGACAAATATTGATCCACAAAGAAAATTATTTGTTCAGAGTTTAGGTGTAGGCCGCTCTTCTAATCATGACATACTGAGGAGGGAGTATGTGTGGGCCTCCTAAGAAATAGATCTGGACCGGCGTGCTGGCGTCAGGTGGACAGGTGCCACATGGCACTGGGCAGCGTTGGCACTGGGCAGCCTTGGCGCCACACGGCGTCCTCTGGCTGTAAACGAACCACAGGCCACATGAAGACTGTGTGACAAATCAAGTCCAAGCACCTCGAGATGCACTCACATCTGAGATGAAACCAAGACCCGTCTTGATTACTACACAAGGTACTCACACTGTTGGCCTGAGGTACTTCAGGGTACTCTTGAGGTACTCACGCTGTTGGCCTGAGGTACTTCGGGGTACTCTTGAGGTACTCACGCTGTTGGCCTGAGGTACTTTGGGGTACTCTTGAGGTATTCGCGCTGTTGGCCTGAGGTACTTCAGGGTACTCTTGAGGTACTCACACTGTTGGCCTGAGGTACTTCAGGGTACTCTTGAGGTACTCACACTGTTGGCCTGAGGTACTTCAGGGTACTCTTGAGGTACTCACACTGTTGGCCTGAGGTACTTCGGGGTACTCTTGAGGTACTCACACTGTAAGTCTGAGGTATTTTGGGGTACTCTTGAGGTTCTCATGCTGTTGGCCTGAGGTACTTCGGGGTACTCTTGAGGTACTCACACTGTTGGCCTAAGGTACTTCAGGGTACTCTTGAGGTACTCACGCTGTTGGCCTGAGGTACTTCGGGGTACTCTTGAGGTACTCACACTGTAAGTCTGAGGTACTTCGGGGTACTCTTGAGGTACTCACGCTGTTGGCCCAGGTGGTCCCTGCGTAGGCGGCGGCTTCCTTCTTGTTGAGGGCGTAGGTCTGGTCCAGGCGGTTCCTGTAGCGCTCCGTCTCGCCCTCCTCGTTGGCAAAGCTGCGCACCGTCTTCATGTTGGAGAAGGTCTCTGTGGCCACCTGGTTCGCTTTGGCCAAAGACTCCTGGACCTGAGTACCAATGGCCTGAAAAGAAAAAACAAGATACACAATTCTGTGAAAGTGAGAAGAACTGGTGAGCAAGTGAGAACATTTATTTGAGAGGAACGTGTCCAACAGCACAAATCTTCTCACCTACTGTAGTTCCAGCTCAGTCAGATTAAAAACAGACAGTTTTGTTTCATTCACACACATTTGAGTAACTCTTTATTATGGGCTCAAATGCTCTGTTCCACCTTGTGATGTCATGAAGCAGTAGTTTTAATTAGTGCTGTCAGGTGATTAAAAATGAATAAAATTAATTAAAATCAAATAATCTAATTAATTACAGGATTTGTAATTAATTCATCTAATTAATCGTATTTTAATCTATGAGAGAGAGAGCGAGAGATTGAGTTTGTCAGTTTTCTGTGGTCACTTTGCTCATTCGTTTCCCAAATTCTGCGAGCGTGGTTTGTTGGTTTGGTGAAGTGCGCTCACACTCGCTCTATCACCAGTAACAATGGAACTTGTCCAGACGTGTTTATCGTTTAAATGATGAGCAGCTTCGGTGATCGGAAAATTCTTTTTGACAAAAGCTCCAAATCACAGCGTTCTTGTTGATTGTTCCGTCTTCGTTTTTTTTATAAACTTGCCGTTCAAAGGCCTTGGCAGCGATTTGCTCGCCGTATGCCAAATTTAAAATGCGCACGCACTGAATTGCCACTCATAATTAATTGCGTACATTTTTATAACGTGTCAATTTGCAGTGCAATTAATTAATCTAATTAACACGTTAAACTGACAGCCCTAGTTTTAACAGATAGACAGTAGAGGCAAGTCCAGGGCAAATGATCTGAAACAATCCAAGTGATTCTAGTGAAGGAGGATGGAGTTCAAAAACACAGTGGAGCACTTCTTGTACGACCACATGACATCACACAGTAGAACAGTGTTTTCAGATTGAGAAAATAACTAAATCTGCAGGATTTGTGTGTTAAAAATGTGTGAATGAAACAAAACTCCAGGTCTGTGACGAGGAAACGGCATTAGAACAAACAGTAGATCTAACGTGAATAACAGAGCTTCAGACAGAGCAGTGCCTCTAGATAGCGTCACACCCCAAGTATCAGTTATATCAGTTATTTGATCGGTCAGAAGAGCCGGTACCTGACGGAAGTGGCCGATGAGCTCCGGGACCACCCAGATGACGGGCAGAGCCATGCATGTGAGCAGCGTGAGCTTCCAGGACTGCCACACCATGAAGGCCAGGATGAAAGTGAAGCGGGCGGAGTACCACATGAGCAGACTCAGCTCAGAGCTCAGAGCCTCACTCATGTCGTTGGTGTCTGTGGTGATACGAGACACCAGCTCCCCTAAAAAGCAAAAACACAGGCTTGGGATTAAAGCTGCATCGTGTAACTTTTCTGCTGGAGGGTCCGTCCAACGCTTTTCTCCATGGAGATGTTATTGCTTTTCCGGAATGTTTCACAGTGTGGTGTTAGACCTTTCTATCGTCATAGACACTAAACAAGACAAGTTACAGGTCAGATCTGTGGAGAGGCAACCCCGCTCACAGTCAGAACATTTTATATCTGTTTTACTATTTTATTTCTATGTTTTCTAGACAATCGTAAAATTATGTCTTATTTAAAGGGATATTCCAGGATTTTTGACATGGGGGCTCATTTCCGAGTTAGCCAGAGTGTTACAGAGATGTGGAGACACTTTTTAGCGAATTTCATGCAGTCCTTCCAGCTGCAGAGTTTTCAGATGCTAGGCTAGTGCAAGTCAACGCTAAATGGTAGCCGGATTTTAATCAGGCTTACCCACTCCATAGTGCACCCAAAACAAGTCAACTATAACGCCAGACTGTCGATGCAAATGTCTGTGTTGATGGAACAATTTTAGAAATATAATCAACCTTGTAATTTAAAGGATTTATGTCCTTATGCAACAGCGCGTTTTTCCCCCGATCTAGCTAGGCATGGGCGGAGTGATATCACCTTGCAGTTAGGTTTCCAGCTGATATTTGTTTACCTTCAGCTGTCGTCGTTAGCCGTAGCAGTACAGTACAGTAGCAGGGCAGTAGCCTGCCCTGTTCTACAATCCAGACATGGCCACGTTTGGAGGTCTCTCCGATGCTTGGAATATACAGACGAAGAGTTGAGAGAGATGGATGTTGAAAGGGCAGAACGCGAGAGAGTGTCGATGAGTTAGCCCCCGCTACAGCTACAGAAAACCGGGTTGTTGCATTGTTTGTTGGAATGAACGATCAATGCGGGGCTGTCTTTTCAGTTCCGTGCTCAACATGAATGTTCACGGGCTAGCAACAACTTTATGAGCGTGCATGCCTTTTGACCAGCACGCTAACATAACGACAGGAGCAAGCTTGGGTAAAAAAGGTATAAACCTGTTCTTCATCACGGGACCTTGCGCTTGGAAAGACAGATGGTACTGCAGTGGTGACTAGGCTTTCCAAGGGATTTGGTGTAGTCGTCTGGTCCGAAATGATCACTGCAAATCTTCTGTTTATGTAGCGTCTCCACCGGTGTGTTGATGTCTAAGCCAGCAGCTACAAGCCACAGTCGCGTCCTTTCTCGATCGTGCACCGGAAAGCTGTGAAAACTTTGTGGTGCCCACCTGCGGGCTTTATTTGTACATTTTTGAAATGCACACTGAAAAACCATTTTGCCCGGTAGTTCTTTTAAAATTCACCTCTTCACTCTGTGGTCTTCCTTACTACGTCTTTTCTCGCTTCTCTGTTTACGTGATTGGTCACTTCACAACCAACTAGAGTAAAGTAAAACTCCGCTGCTGCTGCGAAGCTAGTCCCTCAGATATGGAATGATTCATGCTATTCGCACTCAGTTTGATTTCAAAAATTACTCAATCAACATACATTTACATCGACAGTCTGCCGTTATAATTGACTTGTTTTGGGTGCACTATGGAGTGGGTAAGCCTTATTTAAATCCGGCTACCATTTACCATTGACTTGCGCTAGCCTAGCATCTGAAAACTCTGCAGCTGGAAGGACTGCATGAAATTAGCTAAAAAGTGTCTCCACATCTCTGCAGCACTCTGGCTAACTCGGAAATGAGCCCCCATGTCAAAAATCCTGGAATATCCCTTTAACACCAGTCTCTTGCTATTTTTTCTCCTTATTTTGAATGTTTTATTCCCATTTTATATTTCTTTTCTAATCGTAAGGAGGGTTTGAATCGGACTTAAACGTGCACGGATGACTCTAAAACCTCTTCAGACATATTTTTGATGGGGGAATGTTATAACAAAGAGTTGGTTTTGCACGATGCCCCCTCTTTAATGAAAAAGAACATGTTTTTTCTTTTGTCTGCAGCAGCCGTCCTCACCGGTGGTGGTGGCCTGGAAGAAGCTGATGTCCTGCTTGAGCACGGCCTGGAACACTTCTCCCTGGACGATGGTGTGGACATGGCTCATGGTCACGTTGTACATGAGGTCACAGAAGAACTCCAGAAAAGCACTGAAAACAGCACAAGAACTTTAAATGAACGTGTTTTTGTTTTTTGACATGATCAGAATCAGAGCTGGTGCGAATATTCAACTGAAAAGGTTCTAGTTGGTAATAAAGTCTTTTGCAAAGGACAAAATATTCTGTGTTTTAGAGAAAAAAAAACCTTGACAGTTGCCCCTTTCATTCATTTAATACTTTGAGCTCGAGTTGTTTACACTCTGAACTTTTTAAACTCGTTTTTTCCCCAAACTACAGAACGCAGAATGAGCGTCACATGACTCTCTCATGTGGGTTGCTGGTTCAAATCTTAAATCCAGTGAGTTTAAACCTACAATGTCTCTGATCTGAACAGTGCCTCCCTAAACCCCTGAGTCAGTGCTAGGGCTGAACGATCTATCGTTTTAGATCGAAAATCACGAACTCAGACAACACGATTTTGGCATCGTTAAAGTTGCTTAAATTGTTAAAGATCGTTAAAGTTTTTTGCAGTGCTCCTGACTGACCCAGGTTTTGTTTCATTAACTATTTCACACATGTATGCCGCCTGGCCCGCCTCCCTGCCACGCTGCGAAACCCACCAATCAGAAGCAGCGTGCTGCGTGTGGACAGGTCACGTGTTCGACTCCAATCAGTGAAGCTGGTCATCTATTTCAGAAATGGCTTCAGCGGGACCAGAAGCAGAGTCAGGGGTTTTGAACCCAAAGAAAAACAACACGTCGGTAATTTGGCAGTATTTCGGTTTTGAGGCTGCAGACAAACATCAGAAACAGGTGCATGTCGTGCTAAAGTCGCCACATCCAGTTGAAACACAACCAATTTATACCACCACTTGAAAGTTCACAACTTGCATTTGCATAACGAGTGCATGGCGAGAAAGTCCAGTGAAACGTCTAGTAAAAAGTGATACTCGGGCCAAACAGACCAGATTCCAGCTACTAACTCCATATGACAGAAGCAGCCGACAACGCCAGGAGATAACGACTACCGTAACACATTACACTGCCAAGGAAATGGTGCCTGTAAACACGGTGACCAAAGAGTCGTTTAAAAGTGTCTGCACGATGGATAAGAGTTATATGCTTCCCCTCTGTTGTTAGGTGACAAACTGTTAGCATAAGGCTAGTTTACATTACAAATGCTATAGAAAGGCTACCGCGATTAGCATCGCTATATTTAGCATCGCTATATTTAAGTTAAGTTGCATTGTATTTCATACTTTTGTTATAAAATACAACAATCAATCTCCTTGAGCCTTAAAGGACTGACCTTGCACCACTTTAAAAGACTTTTTTTGCTCTACATAAGACACATGCTCTTTTAGTTCTTCAGGTGTAATAACTGCAGCCTGTTTCTTTTTAATAAATAGGACTACATTTGACTTTAGTTTTCATTCTTGCATTACAGTTTAGTGGAATTTAGTGTTTGAATAGTATGATGTAAGTTTCTGTGATGTTTGCAAATGTTCATGTGCACTGAAACGTAATTTGAAAAACATGAAATCAAAATCGCAATATCTGCCGGAAAAATCATAATTCAATTTTTTTCTTAAAATCGTTCAGTCCTAGTCAGTGCTAGTGCAGAATTCTGGAGGTTCTGAGCTTCACATGAGCCTGTCCAGAACGTGAGACTGCGAAGAACCTGGACATGTCTCTGTCTGCAGGTTCAGGTGTGACACACATACACAGTGCCTTTGCTCATGTGGTGGTGTGGAAGTGATGCGCCCCCTGCTGCTGAGGGCGTGTGCCCCTCACAGTGCGCAGTACCTGGCCACGGTCATCAGGGCCATGTGGGTGATGGCCTGGGTGAAGGCGTCTGGAGCCTCTTTGTTCATGATCCAGTCTGCGACCCGGCCGGTGTACTGAGGGAACGCCATCTCACCTGAGAAACCAAACCAACAGTCCGGACTTTCATCTCGTTTATGCGCCGTTTGGTAAATGTTTAAGTCAGTGTATAAAACAGACATAAAAAAGACCTTTTCAGTTTGAGGAACTTAATAAAATCAGATCTAAACTAGTGCTGTCAGGCGATAAAAAAAAAAAAAATCAAATTAATTACAGGATTTGTAATTAATTAATCACATTTTAAGAGTGAAATGGAGAGAGAGAGAGAGACTGCAAGTGAGTGAGTGAGCGAGCGAACGAATCCACTTTCTGATTGAGTTTTTCTGTTCACTTTGCTCATTCATTTCCCAAATTCTGCGAGCGTGGTTTTGCGAAGTGAGCTTACGCTATCACCGGTAACAATGGAACTTGTCTGGACGTGTTTATCGTTCAAATGATCCGTCAGGCTGGAGCAGCTTCGGTGATCGGAAAATTCTTTTTGACAAACCTTCAAATCACGGCGTTCTTGTTGATCTCGCCGCAGACCAAATTAAAAATGCCTGCAGTGAATTGCCACTCATAATTGATTGCGTTAATTTTTATAACGCGTTCATTTGCAGTGTAATTAATTAATGTAATTAACGCGTTAAACTGACAGCCCTAATCAAAACATGATCAAACATCTGGTTCCAAACTAATAAGGGTCAAACTTACAGAACATATGCTCTTTAAGGCCCTGTTTACACGTACACTGGTATTTTTAAAAACAGAGACATTTCCCTTCGTTTGTACCCATCTTTTACACGCAAACGGCGAATTTGCCTCTGAAAACGAATCTTTCTAAAAACTCCAGCTAGAGTGGAGATTCTGGAAAACTACGGTTTGGCGTTTGCGTATAAAGTGAGATAAATGGAGTTTTAGGCAGCTGACGCACCAAAAGTGTGATTCTGATCGGCTTGCAGAGCATACACCTTCGTTTTCAGAGGCGAAAAAAGATGGGTACAAACGAAGGGAAATGTCTCTGTTTTTAAAAATACAAGTGTACATGGAAACGTGGCCTTATTTTAGAAAACGGAGGGAGAGAAATATTCGTTTCTCAACATACCCGGCGATGTGTAAACGTAGTCTAAAGGGCCCATGTTACTCTATTTTCTGATGTTCTTTTGTTGTTGTTGTGTTTTGTTTCACTCACACGTTCAACACACAAACCTGTTTTTCTCTCACACAGAAAACACTCTGTTCCACCTTGTGATGTCATCATGTAGTGATACAGGAAGAAGTGCTCTACTGTGTTTTTAAACTCCACACACCTTCACTTGAATCATTTGGATCATTTCAGTCCTGGAATTGCCGATCTCTCCTGAACTAAAGGTAAAAGGAGCTGTTCACTTGGAAACTACCACTTGATGACATCACCAGGTGGAACAGAGCGTTTGGAGCTGTGGAGATGTAGACAGACTCATTCACATGTTACTCAAACATGTGAATGAAACAAACACAACTCCAGTTCTCTTTTTGAGGAGGAACATCAGAACACAACTTAAAACTCATTTTCAGTACTTTCACTTTCGGACTTCGTTTCCCCGCTGCTGTGACGTCACCTTAGATTCGCCGCACTTACCAAACGAGGAGAGAACGACCATGACCAGCACGGCGGAGAACCTCCAGGAATACGGCCGCATGTATCCCAGGAGCCTTTGCATGCGGCGGTCGGCCTGGGCCTGGTCGGGAGGGGCGCGTCTGAAGCAGGAGTGAAGGGAGCGAGCGGTGGAGCGGAGCAGAGGGAGAACATGGCGGCTCCAGTAGACCCAGGCCAGAGCTGTGACTCCGTAACCCTGCAGCACCTGCACAAACACAACGCACGCAGTTTAAAGCTGTACTGTGGAACTTTTCTGCTGGAGCGCCCGTCATATGTTTTTTCTCTATGGAGATGTTGTGGCTTTGTCTGGAATGTTTCACAGTATGGCATTAAACCTTTCTGTCTTCATGGAGACCAAACCAGACCAAGTTACAGGTCAGATCTGTGGAGAGGTGACCCCGCTCACAGTCAGAATGTTTGTTTATCAAGGTATTTTTAAGCTCTAAAACCACCTGTGATTGAATAAATGTAAAGTAGAGCTGTTTAAAGTCACACTGTGGAGCATTCTGTGTGTGTTTGTGTGTGTGTGTATATCTGTGTGTGTATAAATGGATGTGTGTGTATAAATGGATGTATGTACAGTGTTGTTTGTTACAGATTTATGTTTTAAGGCTGTAAACACCTCACCACACACATTATACACTTTTCTCAGACTGGAATTAATGTTTTCTCACATTTCTTTAACACTCAAACTTTAGTAGATTTTCAACAAAAAATGTATTAATAGTGACGCGTGTATTTCACAGCTCTGCCTTGGTGGAGGCATCTTTTACCGAGTGTGCACTCTTTTTCTTTTGGGGCGAGAAGATTCTTATAAACAGACATGCCACCAGTGACGGACTGAGCGGTCTGGCATTTGGGCACATGCCACACACCTTGGGCCGCAAGTACGAGACCGTGCAGAGTCTGCACCAAATACCTAGCGGGTGGGCTGCGGCAATGCAGCCCACCCGCTAGGTATTTGGTCGTTAGCCGTGGACGCGGTCCTGAGAAGAAACACGGTCCGGACACTGCCAGCCTCGGCCTCGTACTTGCAGCTCCAGGTGAGACGCATGTCCTCGCGCCGGTCATGCTGCTCTATCACGGATTTTACCACGATGAGCAGGTGCACGTGTCCGCGCGCACACTTCTCCGGGTGGTTAATGCGCATCCGGAAGTAGCTGCAGTGTTTCCGCAGAACGAACCCTCCCCCGTCTACAGGGCCACTTGTAGGTGCAAGATGCCAGGGCCATTGTTTTTATCCCAGTAAGTCACTGCATGCCACCTTCGATTATATTTGAGAACGTTTCGTCGACATTGTGGGTTTTGTCGGGGAGAAAACTTGCAAACATACACCACTTCAGAGTCACACTGCGATCGAACATTTATATAAATTTGGCTGAACACATTTTGTACTGTACAGAAGACACGGAGGAGAATGACGGACAAATCAGCAAAGGTCTACATTCCCTCAGCCAATCAAGCATATATATATATATATATATATATATATATATATATATATATATATATATATATATATATATATGTATATATATATAGATATATATGTGTGTGCGTGTGTTTGCATGTGTGCGTTTATATGTGTGTGTGCGTGTATATATGTGTGTGTGTGTATTTATGTGTCTGTGTGTGTGTGTGAGCATGTGTGTGTGCAGGTGTGTGTATATATGTGTGTGTATGTGTGTGTTTATATGTGTGTGTGTGTGAGCATGTGTATGTGCATGTGTGTGTTTATATATATATATACACTCAACAAAAATATAAACGCAACACTTTTGTTTTTGCTCCCATTTTTCCTGAGATGGACCCAAAGATCTAAAATTCACTCCAGATACACAACACTACTTACCTGGCCAGCCAAATTATATCTCTCTGTATTTCCTATACACCGCGATACCATTTGGACACTCTCCATCCACTCTCGCTCCTCCGGTTCCAAACCGACTCCGCGATTCTGATTCGTTCAAAGATGGTGACGTCAGTGCACCCGCCTTTGCCCGCAAAGTCACTCTTAGGCAGCGGAAGTTCCGCCTCAGTTTTGAATCAAGATGGCGCAATCTCTGATTGGTTCACTTAGCTGTCTGTCTACGCGCAACCGCAGCGCATTCTGTGGATCAAACGTTACCAGACTCACTCGCTGGTACAGCGATGAGTCATGGATTCTTCCAGGCAACAACACTACCATTTCTCTCAAACATTGTTCACAAATCTGTCCAAATGTGTGACAGCGAGCACCTCTGCCCCGCCGAGACAATCCACCCCACCTCACAGGTGCGCCACATCAAGATGCCGATCCGACATCATGACCAGTGCACAGGTGCGCCCCAGACTGCCCACAATAAAAGGCCACCCCGAAATGTGCATTTTTTTTTTTTTGCTTTATTGGTCTGGGGTCTGGGGACTCAGAACCAGTCAGTATCTGGTGTGACCACCATTTGCCTCATGCAGTGCAACACATCTTCTTCGCATAGAGTTTATCAGATTGTCAATTGTGGCCTGTGGAATGTTGGTCCACTCCTCTTCAATGGTTGTGCCAAGTTGCTGGATATTAGTGGGAGCTGGTACACGCTGTCGTATACGCCGGTCAAGCACATCCCAAACATGCTCAATGGGTGACATGTCCGGTGAGTATGCTGGCCAGGGAAGAATTGGGACATTTTCAGCTTCCAAGAATTGTGTACAGATCCTTGCCACATGGGGCCGTGCATTATCTTGCTGAAACATGAGGTGATGTTCATGGATGTATGGCACAACAATGGGCCTCAGGATCTCATCACGGTATCTCTGTGCATTCAAAACGCCATCAATAAAATGCACCTGTGTTCTTCGTCCATAACAGCCTTTGAAGAGGAGTGGACCAACATTCCACAGGCCACAATTGACAATCTGATAAACTCTATGCGAAGAAGATGTGTTGCACTGCATGAGGCAAATGGTGGTCACACCAGATACTGACTGGTTCTGAGTCCCCAGACCCCCAATAAAGCAAAAAATAAATAAAAATAAAAAAATAAAAAAAATATGCACATTCCGGGGTGGCCTTTTATTGTGGGCAGTCTGGGGCGCACCTGTGCACTGGTCATGATGTCGGATCGGCATCTTGATGTGGCGCACCTGTGAGGTGGGGTGGATTGTCTCGGGGGGGCAGAGGTGCTCGCTGTCACACATTTGGACAGATTTGTGAACAATGTTTGAGAGAAATGGTAGTGTTGTGTATCTGGAGTGAATTTTGGATCTTTGGGTCCATCTCAGGAAAAATGGGAGCAAAAACAAAAGTGTTGCGTTTATTATTTTTGTTGAGTGTATATATATGTGTGTGTGTGTGTGTGTGTGTGCATGTGTGTGTATATATAAATGGAGGATAGATCTTTGTAAAGTGTCTGATCTCCATGTCTCTGGAGCAACACTGACCCTGGTCCAGGCGTGGCAGCTCCACAGCTCGTCCAGCATGGGGCACCCCAGGACCCACAGGAGGCTGACATACAGGGGGAAGTGGAAGCAGAGCACGGCCACAGTCCGGAGCCCCCGGGCCCCCCGCGTCCAGGAGGGGACCCCGGGGAACGAGGCGCAGAAGAGGAGGAGCACGGCCGCACGGACCGCACTCCCCGCCCACAGACACGCCCACGGGTGGACGCACAGGAACGCCGAGCGCTGCACCAACCTGAGCCCAGGGACCAGCAGGAGGTCCAGGCACACGCACAGAAACATGCCCGGCAAGGTCATCCTGGAAAAACGAAGACTGGAAAGACAGAAGAACGTCAACAGAGAAAATTAAAATCTACTTTAAAAGGTCCCATGACATGGTACTTCTTGATGCTTTTATATGGCGCCTTAATGGTTCCCTAATACTGTAAATTAATCCTTCTTCAAAATCAACATTCAGTGCATTAGAAAGACACATGTACACGGTCAAAGTCATAATCTCTCTGAACAACTCATTCTGAGCTTTGTTGCTTGAATGCAAATGAGAAGGACAGAGATAGGGTTAGAGGAGCGGGTGGGGGGGGCAAATGCACCGCTGGAGCACTGCTCTGTGCGCTGTCTCCCACTTCCGCGTTTTAAGCGCGAAGGAAGAAAGGAGAGGCATTTCAATGAAAAAAACACATTTTCACATTTTCACAGAAAATAAAATTAAACCACTGCTGTTTCAGAGGTCCAGAGGGTCGGGTAAAGGACTTCCGAGCCTAGAAACACTTGCACGTGCCTCCAGGCAAATAAAAAAACGCATTTCGCATTGCGTAGCTCCTCCGCAGTCCAAACTCTCTGGGCGTGATTTCCAGAGACAGCGGGTGGAGATCCAGACAGTGGTGGAACTGCATTTGCATTCTTCTTTTTTCTGTTACGTAACAAAGTTGCCTTGTTCAGAATCGCCCGTTTGAGCTGTGTTTTTTTCAAACGCAGAAAAGGATCGCAAATGCTCAGTTTACACATTTCGCAACTTTTAGCCATGGGGGGGGGGGGCCTAAACAGGGTAGGGGAGCTCACATTAACATTCAAAAACCTCAGAAAGTGAAAATTTCATGCCATGGGACCTTTAAAACAAGAAACAGCAACAACAACCAGCAACAACACACACACTGACTCATCACAACTGTGTGTGTGTACATGTGTGTTTGTGTCTGTACATGTGTGTGTCTGTACATGTGTGTGTCTGTACGTGTGTGTGTCTGTCTGTGTGTGTCTGTACGTGTGTGTACATGTGTGTGTTTCTGTGTGTTCTGCAGATCTTTGTATGAGTGGGAGGTTTGATTCTCTTTGATTCCAGGATTCCAGATTTTGGAGTAACTCGTTACAAAGAAAAGAATGTAATTAGATTACTAAAGCAGGTACAACTGAAAATAGAGTAATCAGATTACAGTTACTTGCCCTGTGAACTTTCAGTTACTTTTCCCTGCCAAAGGTCAAAGGTCACTGCAGATCTTGTGGTAACTAGTAATTAGATTATTAAATCAAGTGTTCAGTAATAGGCAGTCTGTGAGTCCCGGGCTCCTGCTCCTGTGGAACTTAAAAGTGAAAGTAAAAAACTTTCCAGAGGCGTCGAAGAGTCAAATCCAAAGAGCCTGAAACTAAAAAACTCCAAAAGAGCAGAGAGTTGTTGTTGTGTACTGCTGTTGTGTGTGTGTTGCTGTGGGTGTTGTTGTATGCTACTGTTCTGTGTGTGTGTTGTTGTGTACTGTTGTATGTTATTAAGTGTGTGTGTTGTTGTGTACTGCTGTTGTGTTAAGTGTGTATTATTGTGTGTTGTTGTGTGTTTTTAAGTGTGTATTATTGTGTGTGTTGTTAAGTGTGTATTATTGTGTGTTGTTGTTGTGTTTGTGTGTGGTTAAGTGTGTATTAGTGTGTGTTGTTGCAGGGCTGTGTCACTTTTACTTTCTCCCTCGCGCCTCTTACTGGAAACAGTTGAAACATAAAGTTTCAGACTGTAGACTTTAAAACCTGCAGGACTCAGAAAACAGTGAAACAGTGAAACAGTGAAACAGTGCGTCTGCTGGAGCTTTTGTTTCTTTCCACGTGTAAAACAGAAACATGAAACGCCTGAAGTGAGAGACGCACGACACAAACCTCCACAAACCTCCACAAACCCAAACCAGACAAACAAACCGTCTGTGCGCCAGAGTTTTCCCGCATTCTTACAGCGCAGATTCAAAGTTAAAAGTTAAACTGGTGCAAAGTTCACCTCACCGTCCAAAACAGAAGCAAACCCAACACCAGCCCAGAGCTCCAGAGCTCCAGCCCAGAGCTCCAGCCTTTAGCCACAGTTGTTTTGTGCGTTTCCCTGTGAATTTAGAACAAACTCTCTACGTCACTTACTCTGGTCTGTGTCCCCGGGGCGTCAGAATCAGAAAACACAAGATTTTGTTTCTTGCTCCAAACGCAGCTCCTTCTCCAAACGACGCGCTGCTTAGACTGACTCCGGGTCAAAACGAAACTGAAACTTTACGCATGGTTCGGGCAGCGGGCGGAAAGTCCCGAACTGGAGCGGACAGTAACACAAGCCTGACGCAGGGCTCTCAAGTCTCACGCTTTGAGAGTGTGACACACGCAATTCGACGAGTTCACACGCTCACACGCCACACATGTTATTTCTCACGCTGAATTTTTTTTAAGCAATTCAAAACTGTAGCCACTGTTCACAGCACTTCTGTGCCCAGAAAATCGGTAAGATAATGCAGGCACCGCGCGTTTTCAGCGAAAAAAAGTCACTCGCACACCAGTACTCGAGTTGAGCGATCAGCTGTGAGGCCGATCACTCACAGCTGATCGGCCTGTTCCCTGATCAGCTGATATTTACGCGGCATTTCCAAGAGAAGAAGAATCCTTAACTTGCTACGTTAATGCTACGTAAGAAGGAACTCTCGTCTCGGGACACGGGATAAGTTCGGGATATGTCCTTTTCTCCGGAGCTCCGGATTATTAAAGGGACAGTGTGTAGGATTCGTGGCGCATAGGTGGTTACTAGCTATTCCACTTCCTCTTTTGGCTACGGCAGACCTCGAGGGTCACCCGGACGCGACGTACCGCCGACATCGCGCGTGCCCGCGCACGAACCGCGCACCGCTGTATACATAAAACGGTCCCCCGTTCACTTTTTTTTTTTCTTTTCGCATGAAAACACACAATCCCGATCATGATTCATGACAATCTACACATCAAATGAAACCTTACAGTCTCCTCTTTTTGACTATGCAATTCATTTCCCTGCAAAACAATCACTCCCCGAGCACATGGGGCTTTTATACAGAAAAGCACAAAACTTAGCTTACTTAGCTTACCTTTGAAGGCTTTGCACAGGTCAAACTCTGTATTTCATCATAAACTTGGTCTCAATCTGTCCATAAGGATCCAGCGAATAAAATCCAGTAAAACAATTTAGTCCAAAATACGTGTTATATCCATTACGATGTGTGATCCGGCAGCATGCTCCCCCTCCCCCCCTCCCCTTCCCCTTCTCTCCTTCGCTCCTGGCTGCATATGGGAGCAGAGGAACGAAGGAGAGAAGGGGAAGGGGAGGGGGGAAGGGGGGAGCCATCTGCAGCGCGGCTAAGCAGCTGTTAGCCGGAGCCGAGGCAAAGGATGAGCCCAAATGTCCTTCTGCGGCTCTCGTATTCAAAATGGCTGCCTCTATATGGGGAAGATCCCCCTTTTATGTGACTATATCTAAGTCCAAAAGAATACTTTGATTTCATGATGGAAGTGAAAAGGCTTGGAAAACAATGTATTTTTGAATGGGTATCTTCAATTTCAGTAATTAACAGGTAAAAATCTTACACACTGTCCCTTTAAAGACCGTGACACGTGCATACATGGATACGAGTGACCGCGTTCTTATGGGTGAGTCAAATCAGATTATTTCTGCATCTATTTCGGCACTAAACCAGAACTAAACCAGGACTAAACCAGGACTAAACCAGGTCTAAACCGGGTCTAAACCAGGATTCAACTGGGACTAAACCAGGATTAAACCAAGACTAAAAAAGGTCTAAACCAGGACTAAACCGGGACTAACCCGGCACTAAACCAGGTCTAAACCAGGACTAAGCCAAGACTAAACCAGATCTAAACCGGGTCTAAACCAGGACTAAACCGGGACTAAACCAGGACTAAACCAGGACTTAACCAAAACTAAACCAGGTCTAAACCAAGACTAAGCCAGGACTAAACCAGGTCTAAACCAGGACTAAGCCAAGACTAAACCAGATCTAAACCGGGTCTAAACCAGCACTAAACCAGGTCTAAACTAGGACTAAACCAGGTCTAAGCCAAGACTAAACCAGATCTAAACCGGGTCTAAACCAGGACTAAGCCGGGACTAAACCAGGACTAAACCAGGACTTAACCAAAACTAAACCAGGTCTAAACCAAGACTAAGCCAGGACTAAACCAGGTCTAAACCAGGACTAAGCCAAGACTAAACCAGATCTAAACCGGGTCTAAACCAGCACTAAACCAGGACTAAACCAGGTCTAAACTAGGACTAAACCAGGTCTAAACCAGGACTAAGCCAAGACTAAACCAGATCTAAACCGGGTCTAAACCAGGACTAAACCGGGACTAAACCAAAACTAAACCAGGTCTAAACCAAGACTAAGCCAGGACTAAAACAGGTCTAAAACAGGTCTAAACCAGGACTAAACCAAGACTGTGTGTGATAACATATTATCCTGTGCATTATTGAATGATAATATGGAGTTTTAGTTATAAAAGCATTTCCATATTAACAAAGTACCTTCTAATTCTGCCCTGCCCCCATCCCCCCGGTTTCATTTTATAACTCGACTACTGCTTGCCCCCCCCCCGGTCCTCGGGAAAAAAAGTCACTCGCACCCCCACCCCCCCTCCGCAGAAATCTCACTCCTAGCAATCTTCAAAACTTGAGAGCCCTGCTGACGCAAACTGACGTAAAGTACACAGGGCCAATCGGAACATCTGCTGAGAAGAGAAGCGCACACCTCATACGGAAAAATGTAGTAAAGATTAATAAATTAAGTAATGGTGGGTTTAACGTACTAGATTTTCAGACTTTACGTTCCTCTTTCAAAATAAAATGGATCAAAATTTCATATTCATTGTTGTAAATTTTCTAGCAAAAACCCCACATTTGTATGTATGTATATAGAGTAATGCATAATGTGTAAATTGCACATGCTAAGCCCTGTATATATGAACACTTAAGGCTAAAAAAACAAACTGTTACTTTACTGTAAAGTAAAACTTTACTGTTTATACAGTTTTTTATTGTTTTTACAGTTTTTCTTTTTTATTGTTTTTACTGTTTTTACTATTTTTCAGTTTTTACCATTTTTATTGTTTTTACACTTTCAAGTGTGATTTAAAGGTCCCATGGCATGAAATTTTCACTTTCTGAGGTTTTTGAACGTTAATGTGAGCTCCCCAACCCTGTTTTGCCCCCCCCCCCATGGCTAAAAGTTGCGAAATGTCTAAACTGAGCACGCTGCCAGGGGAATCCCTGATTACACAAAACCAGTGTTGAAACGGGCGAGTTCGGACAAGGCACCTTTTTGACGTCAGATCGGCAAATGCAGCTCCAGCCCCTCCCTCTGTCTCCGCGCAGCGTCCCTGTATATCCCGCCCATAGAGTTTGGACTGTGAATGCGCTACAATGCGAAATGTGTTTTTTTATTTGCCTGGAGGCACGTCCAAGTGTTTCTAGGCTCGCAAGTCCCTTACCCGACCCTCTGGACCTCTGAAATACCAGTGGTTTAATTTTATTTTCTGTGTAAATATGTTTTTTTTCATTGCAAAGTCTCCCATCTGTCTTCCTGTGTTAAACACGGAAGCGAGCAGACAGCGGTGCAGAGCTGCGCTTCCAGCGGGGAAACCCCCCCCCCCCCCTCCTTAGCCAATCTCTCTGTCCTTCTCATTTGCATTGAAGCAGCAACACCCAGAATAAAGCATTTTAGACACATATCTAGCCTCATGAAGACTGTCAGAGTCATATCTCATGCAGTGAGTGTTGATTTTGAAGAAGGATTCATTTACAGTGTTAGGGAACCATTAAAGGAAAAGTAACGTTATTTTACAATCTGAGCCTTCTTTCGGTAATAAAACAAGTCGTTTGACTCACCCATAGCACGTTCGTGTCATTTGGAGCTGTTTGGTGAAAGTTATGTTGTAGCGTATCCGTTAACATGAGTATTCGGGGCATTACTTTGCGGTCTCCAAATAACACAAACTTTAGCACTTTTCAAATCATAGAATGGTCAATGGTCACATCTTTATATAGCGCTTTTCCACCTTCAAGGCACCCAAAGCGCTTTACAACAAGGAATCACTCACCCATTCACACACACATTCACACACCTGTGTACGCAGACACTGGTGGGTTAAGTGCCCAAGGACACAACAGCAGCATTCATCTGTGGGAGCTGGAATCGTACCAACCAACCTGTGGGTCAGTGGATCCGACCGCTCAACCACTGATGTTGATGTCAAGAGCGGGATTTGAACCGCCAACCTTTGGATCAGTGGACAAATGCTCTACCAACTGAGCTACTGCCGCTCCGAGATTTAGCCATAGTTTCGAGTAGATGAGGACGCCAGTGCGCATGTGCGGACTGTGCTATCAGCTCCCGGGACCCAAACATGAAACGCAAAGCTGAAAACTATGGATAAATCTCGGATTACAGGCCACTTTTGATTCAAACGAAATCTTACATTAAGACATCGGGCTTCTATGATTTGAAAAGTGCTAAAGTTTGTGTTATTTGGAGACCGCAAAGTAATGCCCCGAATACTCATGTTAACGGATACGCTACAACATAACTTTCACCAAACAGCTCCAAATGACACGAACGTGCTATGGGTGAGTAAAATGACTTGTTTTATTACCGAAAGAAGGCTCAGATTGTAAAATAACGTTACTTTTAATTTAAGGAGCCATATAAAAGCATCAAGAAGTACCATGTCATGGGACCTTTAAAGTGTCCAGTGTTGGAGTTTCTCTTATTGATGATGGGAGAGAGTTCCCGAACTTAGAGCCTCTGACTGAGAGACACTTTGTCCCAATGTAGAGCGTCTGAGTGGACCTCACAGTTCCCCCGGGGTCTGTGTGGACCTCACAGTTCCCCCGGGGTCTGTGTGGACCTCACAGTTCCCCCCAGATCTGTGTGGACCTCACAGTTCCCCCAGGTCTGTGTGGACCTCACAGTTCCCCCAGGTCTGTGTGGACCTCACAGTTCCCCCGGGGTCTGTGTTTTAAATATAAAACATCCATATTTAAAATGAGCAAAATTATAAAAATTAAACAAGTTGTGCTTATCTAAAATAGTGCAGTGGTGAGCTGAGAATGGTTTCTTGTTCGATATTTTCAGTTTTTTAAAAAGTGATTCAGTTGGTTTGAGTGTTGTGTCGTGGTTCTGCAGATCTCTATATGAGACAGAGTCATAGAGTGTAAAAACATTCGTGCCGCATAGAGTCATAAAGGATCTTCTAAAATTCATTTAGTTAAAATCAACAGTTTTAGTGAGGAGCTTCATGTGTTAAGTGTGTATTAGTGTGTGTTGTTGTTGTGTTTGTGTTGTTAAGTGTGTATTAGTGTGTGTTGTTGTTGTGTTTGTGTTGTTAAGTGTGTATTAGTGTGTGTTGTTGTTGTGTTTGTGTTGTTAAGTGTGTATTAGTGTGTGTTGTTGTTGTGTTTGTGTTGTTAAGTGTGTATTAGTGTGTGTTGTTGTTGTGTTTGTGTTGTTAAGTGCGTATTATTGTGTGTCGCTGTTGTGTTTGTGTTGTTAAGTGTGTATTAGTGTGTGTTGTTGTGTTTGTGTTGTTAAGTGTGTATTAGTGTGTGTTGTTGTTGTGTTTGTGTTGTTAAGTGTGGATTAGTGTGTGTTGTTGTTGTGTTTGTGTTGTTAAGTGTGTGTTAGTGTGTGTTGTTGTTGTGTTTGTGTTGTTAAGTGTGTAGTAGTGTGTGTTGTTGTTGTGTTTGTGTTGTTAAGTGTGTATTAGTGTGTGTTGTTGTTGTGTTTGTGTTGTTAAGTGTGTATTAGTGTGTGTTGTTGTTGTGTTTGTGTTGTTAAGTGTGTATTAGTGTGTGTTGTTGTTGTGTTTGTGTTGTTAAGTGTGTATTATTGTGTGTTGTTGTTGTGTTTTTAAGTGTGTATTATTGTGTGTGTTGTTAAGTGTGTATTAGTGTGTGTTGTTGTTGTGTTTGTGTTGTTAAGTGTGTATTAGTGTGTGTTGTTGTTGTGTTTGTGTTGTTAAGTGTGTATTATTGTGTGTGTTGTTAAGTGTGTATTAGTGTGTGTTGTTGTTGTGTTTGTTGTTAAGTGTGTATTAGTGTGTGTTGTTGTTGTGTTTGTGTGTGTTGTTAAGTGTGTATTAGTGTGTGTTGTTGTTGTGTTTGTGCGTGTGTGTGTGTTGTTGTGTATTAGTGTGTGTTGTTGTTGTGTTTGTGTTGTTAAGTGTGTATTATTGTGTGTTGTTGTTGTGTTTTTAAGTGTGTATTATTGTGTGTGTTGTTAAGTGTGTATTATTGTGTGTTGTTGTGTTTGTGTGTGGTTAAGTGTGTATTAGTGTGTGTTGTTGTGTTTGTGTGTTTGTGTGTGTGTGTTGTTAAGTGTGTATTAGTGTGTGTTGTTGTTGTATTTGTGTGTGTTGTTAAGTGTGTATTAGTGTGTGTTGTTGTGTTTGTGTGTGTGGTTAAGTGTGTATTAGTGTGTGTTGTTGCAGGGCTGTGTCACTTTCACTTTCTCCCTCGCGCGCCTCTTACGGGAAACAGTTGAAACATAAAGTTTCAGACTGTAGACTTTAAAACCTGCAGGATTCAGAAAACAGTGAAACAGTGAAACAGTGAAACAGTGAAACAGTGCGTCTGCTGGAGCTTTTGTTTCTTTCCGCGTGTAAAACAGAAACATGAAACGCCTGAAGTGAGAGACGCACGACACAAACCTCCACAAACCCAAACCAGACAAACAAACCGTCTGTGCGCCAGAGTTTTCCCGCATTCTTACAGCGCAGATTCAAAGTTAAAGTTAAACTGGTGCAAAGTTCACCTCACCGTCCAAAACAGAAGCAAACCCAACACCAGCCCAGAGCTCCAGAGCTCCAGCCCAGAGCTCCAGCCTTTATCCGCAGTTGTTTTGTGCGTTTCCCTGTGAATTCAGAACAAACTCTCTACGTCACTTACTCTGGTCTGTGTCCCCGGGGCGTCAGAATCAGAAAACACAAGATTTTGTTTCTTGCTCCAAACGCGGCTCCTTCTCCAAGCGACGCGCTGCTTAGACTGACTCCGGGTCAAAACGAAACCGAAACTGTACGCATGGTTCGGGAAGCGGGCGGAAAGTCCCGAACTGGAGCGGACAGTAACACAAGACTGACGCAAACTGACGTAAAGTACACCGGGCCAATCGGAACATCTGCTGAGAAGAGAAAAGCACACCTCATAAGGAAACATGTAGTAAAGATTAATAAATGAAGTAATGGTGGGTTTAACGTACTAGATTTTCAGACTTTACGTTCCTCTTTCAAAATAAAATGGATCAAAATTTCATATTCATTGTTTTTTCTAGTCAAAAACCCAAATTTGTATGTATGTATATACAGTAATGCATAATGTGTAAATTGCACATGCTAAGCCCTGTATATACGAACACTTAAGGCTAAAAAAAAAAAAAACTGTTACTTTACTGTAAAGTAAAACTTTACTGTTTATACGGTTTTGTTTTGTTTTTTACAGTTTTTCTTTTTTATTGTTTTTACAGTTTTTTCTGTTTTTATTGTTTTTCTGTTTTTACTATTTTTTACTGTTTTTCTGATTTTACTGTTTTTCTGTTTTTACTATTTTTCTGTTTTTACCATTTTTATTGTTTTTACAGTTTTTTTTCTTCATGGACCAAACTACAGGACAGTGGTGCGTTCAGGTGCATTTGGTACGTGTGGGAATTTTACAATTTTACAATTTACATTTCATAGTTGCATTTTAAAGGTGCACCATGTAACTTTTCAGGGAAGGGGTCCACCACAGACTTGTCTCCATGATGATGTGATTGTTTTGTCTAGAAAATTCCATATTTAGCCTTTACTTACCTCTGTCTGTTCAGTTACAGATGTTTAAATTGTGATTAACCCGCGCGTTTCTGTTTATAATGTAAAAGAAAGGCAAAAACAAAAAGATCATTCTGCTGAATTAGACGAGGGGCTGGGATTAAATTTGTTTGTTATTTATTCTTTTGAAAGAAGGTAAATTGCTCACGGCCGAAAATAAATAAATAAATATTAAAAATACTGTGGGACATTACAGTCAAAGCAAAGACATCTCCATGGAGACGAGCAGGTGGCGAGCCCTCCGCTAGCACTTTGAGATTTCTTTGACATGTAAAGTGAAAAATAATGAAAGTGTAGGATATATTTTATTTGATATTTGATTTTATTTCTATTTTACTCTGGTTTGTACATATAACTTAATATTTTTAATTTTTATAATTACGTCTCAAAATGTTTATAATTATGTCTCAAAAGCGACGCCACTTTATTACGTCACTAATTCTTCCCTCGTGCATCAAAGTGCCACCAGGGGGCAGCAGAGCGCGGTTCTGACCTCCTGAGTTTATGAAAATACGACATTATTTCACCTTTTTTACACGTGAACATGACATTTACACACAGTGAGACATGACACGAGTGATGTTTTTAATTCATTTAAGAACAATTTACTGTACTATACTTTTTTCTGTCATAAAAACGTCAAAAAACAGAACCAGCTCATTTTAAACCTTTTTGCAGTGGTCCAAAGTTCTTCCTCGCCTCCTTACGTGTTCAGAACATCCTATTTACTCACCAAGATGAGTTTATAAGCACTTTTCACAACTTTGAGACCAGAGTGGAGTTTTTCAGTAAAGCTAAACCTCGCTAAACACCCAGTATGATTTCCCTAATTTTCAGACAATAAAACCCTTCATATTTATTTTATTTATTCTTTTATTTAATAGGGACAGTGCAGATTAATGAACATCTACAACACTTCAGTGTAGGAATACTCCAGATTGTAGCAAAAATGCTCATTTCCATCTATCGTCCCTGGGCAGGTGACGCCACAGCAAAAACAACAAAAATAAGTGACAACAGCAGCAGTTAAACATTAAAAGTGTCACAAGTCTGGTTTTCCTTTAGTCGCTGTTTCAAGTGTGATTTAAAGTGTCCAGTGTTGGAGTTTCTCTTATTGATGATGGGAGAGAGTTCCAGAACTTAGAGCCTCTGACTGAGAGACACTTTGTCCCAATGTAGAGCATCTGTGTGGACCTCACAGTTCCCCTGGGGTCTGTGTGGACCTCACAGTTCCCCCGGGGTCTGTGTGGACCTCACAGTTCCCCCGGGGTCTGTGTGGACCTCACAGTTCCCCCGGGGTCTGTGTTTTAAATATAAAACATCCATATTTAAAATGAGCAAAATTATTAAAAATTAAACAAGTTGTGCTTATCTAAAATAGTGCAGTGGTGAACTGAGAATGGTTTCTTGTTCGATATTTTCAGTTTTTTAAAAAGTGATTCAGTTGGTTTGAGTGTTGTGTCGTGGTTCTGCAGATCTCTATATGAGACAGAGTCATAGAGTGTAAAAACATTCGTGCCGCATAGAGTCATAAAGGATCTTCTAAAATTCACTAAGTTAAAATGAACAGTTTTAGTGAGGAGCTTCATGTGTTTCTTAAATGTCATTCCAGTTTCACCCTGTCCAGATTTCTGAATTCTACCTGTTGTGCTGAATAACTCAAATTTGTTTAATTACCATGGTAACTGTATGATTGTGATGCATAATGGTTTATGTTTCATATTCTAACTGTTCCCATCTGAAGGTTTGTAAAGGAGCTCACTGGAGGAAAAAGGATGGAGATCCCCGTTTTAAAACAATAGATCGACCGCTCACACACGCAGGGACACGCAGTGGACACAGGGACACCGAGTGGTCACAAATACACCGAGTGGACACCTGCTGGACATTTCTTTGGTCTATTTAAGGAGCTCTTCACACTCGGACTGACCACTGCTGCTCTTTGAACTTAAACTGTTTCCTGCGTTTCCTGCCCACTCACATGTGGTCAGCAGGGGGCAGTCCAGAGGATCCATGAGCTCCTCCACACCAAACCTGAACAAAACCAGAACAAAACCAGAGCAAAACCAGAACAAAACCTGAACAAAACCAGAACAAAACCAGAGCAAAACCTGAACAAAACCACAGCAAAACCTGAACAAAACCAGAGCAAAGCCAGAGCAAAACCAGAACAAAACCAGAGCAAAACCTGAACAAAACCAGAACAAAACCTGAACAAAACCAGAACAAAACCAGAACAAAACCAGAACAAAACCAGAACAGTTGCACCTGCACCAGTCCCGGGTCAGTGCTAGTGCAGCCTCTGCAGCTCAGGGAGGTTCTGAGCTTCACATGAGCCTGTCCAGAACCTGAGACTGAGACAAACTGTGACGTGTCTCTGTCTGAAGGACGTGTCTCTGTCTGGAGGACGTGTCTCTGTCTGAAGGACGTGTCTCTGTCTGAAGGACGTGTCTCTATCTGGAGGACGTGTCTCTGTCTGAAGGACGTGTCTCTGTCTGGAGGACGTGTCTCTGTCTGGAGGACGTGTCTCTGTCTGGAGGACGTGTCTCTATCTGGAGGACGTGTCTCTGTCTGAAGGACGTGTCTCTGTCTGAAGGACGTGTCTCTATCTGGAGGACGTGTCTCTGTCTGAAGGACGTGTCTCTGTCTGAAGGACGTGTCTCTATCTGGAGGACGTGTCTCTATCTGGAGGACGTGTCTCTGTCTGAAGGACGTGTCTCTGTCTGGAGGACGTGTCTCTGTCTGAAGGACGTGTCTCTGTCTGAAGGACGTGTCTCTGTCTGGAGGACGTGTCTCTGTCTGGAGGACGTGTCTCTGTCTGGAGGACGTGTCTCTGTCTGAAGGACGTGTCTCTGTCTGGAGGACGTGTCTCTATCTGAAGGACGTGTCTCTGTCTGAAGGACGTGTCTCTGTCTGAAGGACGTGTCTCTATCTGGAGGACGTGTCTCTGTCTGAAGGACGTGTCTCTGTCTGAAGGACGTGTCTCTATCTGGAGGACGTGTCTCTGTCTGGAGGACGTGTCTCTGTCTGGAGGACGTGTCTCTGTCTGGAGGACGTGTCTCTGTCTGAAGGACGTGTCTCTATCTGGAGGACGTGTCTCTGTCTGGAGGTGACGCTCTGGAGACACAGGTTCAGTTGTGATCGTAGACCAAAGGCTGCACACTTCTTTTAAAGTCTCATGTGTAACTTTTCTGGTTCGTGTTCGGACAGTAGAATATTTTGCACCTGTAATGAATAAAGAGGGGGTGATATACAAAATAGACTCGGAGCATTTAATGTCATCAGAAACATGCCTGAAGAGGTTTTAGGTCATCCAGGTGTGTTTGAGTAATTTAGCGATCTCTCTTAGCTTCATAAGCAGGATGTGTGGTGATTGTGCTCAGAAGGGGGAGTGACTGAGCACAGAGAGCAAAAGGATGGAAGACTGAACGGAAACTTATTAAACATAATACTTTGTTTTTGATGAATACAGCATTTTCTAAACATCCATCCATTTTCTTCCAGAGCCGGGTCGCAGGGGCAACAGTCTAAGCAGGGACTCCCTTCACCCCGGACACTTCCTCCAGCTCCTCCAGGGGGACCCCAAGGCGTTCCCGGGCCAGCCGGGAGACATAGTCCCTCCAGAGTGTCCTGGGTCTTCCCTGGGGCCTCCTCCCTGTTGGACGTGCCCGGAACACCTCCTGAGGGAGGCGTCCAGGAGGCATCAGGAACAGACGCCTGAGCCACCTCAGCTGCTCCTCCCGACATGGAGGAGTGGCGCCTCTACTCCGAGCTCCTCCCGTGTGACTGAGCTCCTCACCCTATCTCTAAGGGAGCGCCCAGCCACTCTGCGGAGGAAACTCATTTCGGCCGCTTGTATCCGCGATCTTGTCCTTTCGGTCATTACCCAGAGTTCATGACCATAGATGGGAGAGGAACGTAGATCGACGGTAAACCGAGAGCTTTGCCTTTCGGCTCAGCTCCCTCTTCACCACAACAGTCCGGTACAGCGACTGCATCACTGCCAACGCTGCACCGATCCGCCTGTCAATCTCACGCTCTATCGTCCCCTCACTCGTGAACAAGACCCCGAGATACTCCTCCAATTTTCTAAACAATAAAAAGGACCATGGTGATCTAAATATGTTCCGTGTTACAGTTAATGTTCCAGTATAACATCCTCTGTGTTTTGTCTTAAACGTAGCCTAAAGTTTAAGTCCGTAAAATTTCTACTTAACACTTAAAGTGTTGCCAAACAGCAGCCGCAGATTTGAAATGTAAAATGACGCACTGAGCCCTGCTGACCTTCTATTCTTATGCACACAGTCACAGGAAGTCGTCCAGTATCCTGTGGGCTGTGAGAACGACCGGGCTGTGGAGGCGCTCAGTCCTGGACCTGATCTGCTCTGGTCCTGGGTACAAACTGGTCTGGTCCTGGTCTGGTCCTGGTCTGGTCTGGTCCTGGTCTGGTCCTGGTCTGGAGCCTCAGGGGGACATGGCGGGCCGTTGGTCCCTGAGGACGTTCATTCTCCTGGGGCTGAGCTGGAGCAGCGAAGGTAAGAAAATCACATGGAGATCATTTTATCATAATAGTTTCAGCAGGTACTTTAAAAAGCTGTTTTATAATTTATAGAAACAGGTTTTCACGCTCTGCTGCTCCGTCTCAGTGGCCGAGCGTGATGATTCAAAACAATATTTTTATTGAAACAAACATATTAAAATGTAAAATGTGCACCATGACCACAAAACTGAAAGCAGACAGGGACTAAAGTTGGACTAGACAAGTACTAAAGCCAGACTAAACGGGTCTACATCAGGACCAGGGTAAAACCAGGACTAAAGTGTGTAACTTTTCTGGAGGAGCCTTTCTCCGTGAAGATCCTATTGCTTTGTCTGTAATATTCCACATTAGTCCTGGACCTGGTCTGCTCTGGTCCTGGGTAGGATCTGGTCTGGTCCTGGTCTGGTCCTTCTCCTGGTCTCCCCCTGGTCTGGTCTGGTCTGGTCTGGTACACGTCCAGGTTCTTCTCAGTCTCAGGTTCTGGACAGGCTCATGTGAAGCTCAGATCCTCCAGAATTCCCTCCCTGAGCTGCAGAGGCTGCACTAGCACTGACTCTGGGGCCGTTCAGATCAGAGGCATTTTATGTTTAAACTCACTGGATTTAAGGTTTGAACCAGGAACCCACATGAGAGAGTCATGTGACGTTCATTCTGCCTTCTGATCCATAAATAAACAGCGTCAGGTCCAGTGTTTTTGTGATTAAGAATAAATCAGAATTAGAATTGTTTTCAGCTAAATCTGTGTTTGATTTGGACACGTTTAACTCATGGGGACACAGTTGGGTGAAGTTTCTGAAGTTTTACGTAAATCCTACACACAGTTCCTTTAAGAAAACATGACTTGTGTTTGGTGACGTCAGAGTCTCACGAGGTGATCAGTTCCAGTGGAAACTCCTTTAAAATGGGACAATTCCTAAAAAAGTTCATTCACTGGTGATGCAGAAAGCAGCAGAACCCAACCACAGCTGGAACAGTCAGAGTATTTGTCTTAGACTTAGACAAACTTTATTGATCCACAAGGGAAATTATTTGGGTACAGTCGCTCACTCATCCATATAATATATAACAGAGGGGAACAAAAAATAGATGGGGAAAAAAGAGCAAGAGACCAGAGTCAAATGAGACATAATTATAAAATAGTGCTGTCAGGTGATTTTAAAAATTAATCTTTTGTGATTGTGAGTGAGCGAGCGAACGAACCCACTTTGCGATTGAGTTTGTCAGTTTTTCTGTGGTCACTTAGCTCATTCGTTTCCCAAATTCTGCAAGTGTGGTTGTTGGTTTGGTGGTTTGTTGGTTTGGTGGTTTGTTGGTTTGTTGGTTTGGTGGTTTGTTGGTTTGGTGGTTTGGTGAAGTGCGCTCACGCTCGCTCTATCACCGGTAACGATGGAACGTGTCCGGACGTGTTTATCGTTCAAATGATCCGCCAGGCTGGAGGAAAATTCTTTTTGACAAAAGCTCCAAATCACGGCGGTCTTGTTGATCGCCCCATCTTCGTTCTTTTGATTAATAAAGTTGCCGTTCAAAGGTCCTGGCAGCGATTTGCTTGCCCCACGCCAAATTTAAAATGCGCATTAAATCACCACTCATAATTAATTGTGTTCATTTGTATAATGTGTTAATTTGCAGTGTAATTAATGTAATTAATGTGTTAAACTGACAGCCCTATTATAAAATCTGAAAATAAAATAGAAAAATAAATAATAAAATATCAAATAAAATATCCAATCACAGGTATATACAATTGTAGGGAGTATTATCTGTCCCTCTATGGTCTGGTGCAGTGGGTGAGCAGGAGTGTCCATGATGGAGAGCAGTTTGTCCAGTGTCCTCCTGTCCCTCACTGTGACAAATGTCACTTATTCCCATGTTTTTATGTAATAATCGTTTTATCTATTAATCATTATGTGCTGTATGTATTTAATTTGAATTAGGACAATGCAGACTAAAGAGCTTACGTTACACAAAATGGAAACTAATGTTTCCTCCTCAAAATCAGACCTGGAGTTGTGTTTGCTTCATTCACATGTTTGAGGAACTCTTTATTATTCGTCTGTCTACATCTCCAAAGCTCCAAACGCTCTGTTCCACCTCGTGATGTCATGAAGTGGTAGTTTTAAAGTGAACAGCTCCTTTTACCTTCACTTCAGTCGAGATCGGTGATTCCCGGGCTGAAATCGTCCCAATGATTCTCATCAAAGTGCGTGGAGTTCCATATTTAGATCATTTTTTGTTTTGAAAAGGCTATATTCACTGAAAACATCGTATTGACATGTTTTCACTTTAGTTTTTGACCCTTTGCTCCCTGTGTTGTCACTCCCCCTTCAGAGTTCACATCAGCGTGCGTCCCGCTAATGAAATGTCAGGAAATTTCAATTGCGTCGCACAGTTTTGTATCATGTTTTTGTATTTTTATGGAGAATTGTCGTGTTGGTGACGTAGGCTTGTGGGCAGAGCTTTGGAAGGGTTCGAATAGGGCCCAGGAAAGATTGCTAGATGACTCAAACATGCATGGATGACTCTAAAACCTCTTTCAGCATGTTTTTGATGAGGGGACAACGTTATAAAATGGGAGAAAGCTAAAAATGTCACATAATGTCCCCTTTTTAAACAGTTCGTCAACAGCAGAGACATTATTCCCGTCTCCATTGTGTTTCTGTAAATGATTGGACCTCCATTGTGTTGTTTAATCGCCGCACGCCCACGCACCTGCCGCAGCCACCGCCCCCTCCACCGGCCCCTCCACTGCCCCCCTCTACCGGCCTCTCGACTGCCCCCTCTACCGGCCTCCTCCGCCGACCACTCCACCGCCCCCTCCACCATGGGCCCATTGTCAACATGACTCCGCCCCGCTCGACCTTCAGCCCGCCCCCGTCCGCTCTGTTTCCTGTTCATTTCTGCCGGATACTTCCTGTTTGTGTCAAGACCACTTCCCTATTCCCCCTCCCTGTAACGGCCTGACCTCTCTGAGACCAGACCAGAGACCAGACCTGAGACCAGACCAGAGACCAGACCAGAGACCAGACCTGAGACCAGAGACCAGACCAGAGACCAGACCAGAGACCAGACCTGAGACCAGAGACCAGACCAGAGACCAGACCAGAGACCAGACCAGAGACCAGACCTGAGACCAGACCAGAGACCAGACCAGAGACCAGACCTGAGACCAGAGACCAGACCAGAGACCAGACCAGAGACCAGACCAGAGACCAGACCTGAGACCAGACCAGAGACCAGACCTGAGACCAGAGACCAGAGACCAGAGACCAGACCAGAGACCAGACCAGAGACCAGACCTGAGACCAGACCAGAGACCAGACCTGAGACCAGACCTGAGACCAGACCAGAGACCAGAGACCAGACCTGAGACCAGACCAGAGACCAGAGACCAGAGACCAGACCAGAGACCAGACCAGAGACCAGACCTGAGACCAGAGACCAGACCTGAGACCAGACCAGAGACCAGACCAGAGACCAGACCTGAGACCAGAGACCAGACCATAGACCAGACCTGAAACCAGACCAGAGACCAGACCAGAAACCAGACCTGAGACCAGAGACCAGACCAGAGACCAGACCAGAGACCAGAGGCCAGACCAGAAACCAGACCTGAGACCAGAGACCAGACCAGAGACCAGACCAGAGACCAGAGGCCAGAGACCAGACCAGAGTTCAGACCTCAATCCACCCTGAGATGAGGGCGTAGTCCAGGCCGTAGTCCAGACCAAAGACCAATGGGCATGACCTCACTGTTTTGAGTCATGCTAATGCTTCAGAACAATAAGAGCTGCGTCCGTTTATACTCAGGGCTCCACAGAAGACAAAACATACATTTAAGTGGAGACCAGAGTCCAGACCAGAGACCAGACCAAAGACCAGAGACCAGACCAGAGTCCAGACCAGAGACCAGACCAGAGTCCAGACCAGAGTCCAGACCAGAGTCCAGGTCTGACCCAGTGGTTGGTCTGTTATCGCTGCTGTCTCATTGACGAATGGGGTCTGACACATTAGGACTTGTGTAAATAACTGGACATGTGTCCAGTGTTTTTGTAGCTAAGAATAAATCAGGATTACATTTGTTATCAGTGGAAGTTAAATATGGTTTAGGTCAGACGGAGCACCTGATCAGGAGTCAGTGCTAGTGCAGCCTCTGCAGCTCAGGTTCTGCTTATCACCTTTTGATGTAAATAGAAGAGTTTCAGTGAGAGTTTGTAGAACCTCATTCATTGATCCCACCAGTGTCTTCATCAAACATGTATTCTGACCCCACAGCTGTGTCCAGTGACCCCTGGGGCCAGTGTCCAGTCAGCAGGAAGTGCAAGGACAAGTTTGGAGATGGCACCTGTGACAAAGAGTGTAAAGAGCCCGAGTGTCTGAGGGATGGCTTTGACTGTGTCCAGGAGCGGCCAGTCTGCAAGTGAGTGTCCAGCAGGACCTGTGTGAAGGCCCAGGACCCTGGAGTTTTGTTTCATTCACATGTTTGAGTAACTCTGTGTTATTAGTCTGTGTGCTCACAAAGTGGTAGTTTCAACACTTTTTACCTCTTGTTCAGTAGAGATTGGAGCTTCCAGGGCTGAAATGATCCAAATGAGAGAAGAACTCAGCCTAAATACAGGGTCTGTGTGTTAAACATGTTTGAAGGAAACAAAACAAAACTCCGGGTCTGTTTGTGATGAGGAAACTAAAGATCAAAAAATAGCCTAATATGAGCCCTTTAAACAAATGATTTTGTTCTGCCCTTTGTTTGAACTGTCACATTTCTGTATGTTTCCTCAGCCCAGGCCACATCCAGTACTGCCGCAATCACTACGGCAACTCCCACTGTGACCACGGCTGTGACAGCGCCCGTTGTGGGTGGGACGGGGGAGACTGCCTGTCCCAGCAGACCCCCGTGTGGGCAAAGGGGACGCTCCTGGTGCACACCCGGCTCCCCCTCTCTCAGGGCACCTTCACAAACTCCTCTGTGCTGTGGGCCCTCAGCGTGGTGCTCCAGGCCCCCCTGAAGCTGAGGGGGGCTGCTCCCTTTGGCCCCTCCAGAGACCTGTTCCACTACGGCCCTGGGCAGCTGGAGGAGATCCTCAACCAGGCCACGGACAGCGACGCTAACGGGTATGTAGAGTCCAGCCAGAGGAGGAGAGGAGACAAAAAATACACTCAAGTAAGAGAAACGTTACTACAAAATAATATTACTCCCAGAAGTAAAAAGAAGTGGTCAAAACATTACTTAGGTAAGAGTAACTTAAAGAGTAACTGTGTGGACGTAACATCTGATTTATAGTTTGTTCTTGGAAGGACAATGCACAAAATCTGTCTACCCTTCAGGTCTGGACTGGGAAAAAAAAATGGCTCTGGCATTTTTGGCTTAGACCGGCCCCTCATAATTAGCAGAGCACAATGGACAGATTTATGTTTGTGTTCCCCGAAGCAAAGTATTTTACTATTGTTATGTCTAGGAATGCACAATATATCAGCATTAACATCGGTATTGGCCGATATTGCCAAAATTTTAACATATCTGTAGTGGCCCAATGTGTAAAACTGGGCCGATATTAACGACCGATATTTGTCAGTACTATAAATACCAGATTAAGAGTGCCATGTCTTTGTGTTAAAAGACATCAATATTTCATAAGATCAATAAGTTAGTTAAAGATTATAAATAAGTTCATTTCATATTTGTAAATTGTCAAAAAGAGTTAGGTAAAATCAGAGTGAGAAATCTTCACCTTTAAGAATCATTCTATTTTGAGTAAAGAGTGAGCGTTCCTGTGTTAAAGTCCGGTCTGTTTTATACAAATTAAGCATGAAGACGGCTCGTGTTCACGCTGAATATGTTTTTAACCTCGGCAAACTTTCGCCTTTGTGACTATTTTATGTTAACAAGCACTTTGATTAAGGTGATGTATATATTGCATTTGAACAAGTAAGACCTGAACTTGTGGTTTCACGGAGCTAACTGTTTAAGCTAGCTACTCGTATTTTGTTCTTTGTTCATCACATGTACTACGAAATTAGTAATGTGCCTTCTTTGTTCTATGTTTCAGTTACTACATAAATATATAAGAGACCTCCATAAAACAAGAAAAGTACGCCTTGTGTACGGAGTTTTTCTTTATTGGTTCTCTGGCTGTCTAGCCTCACATAGGTTTAGTCCACTGTCTGTATTGAAGATGGACCAATGGGACGCCTCCTCTAAATTGTGGGCCGGACTCTAAGTAAAAACAAACAAACAAACAAACAAACAAAAAAACATGTCAGCCCACCGGAAAAATGCCCAGTATGCCCGATTACCAGTCCAGGCCTGCTACCCTTGGTTAATGGTGGCCAAAACCCACATTTGAAAAAAAAAGTAAGGTGCACTATTTAAGTAGAAAACACAAACAACCACACTATGCCATTCGAGAATAACTGAAAGCTACTGGCTGGTAAGCTCAACTGGTAAGTCACTGACTTTCCCCCCGGGGGTTGTGAGTTCGAATCCCCCCCGGCAAGAAAGGGTTTATGCTGAGTCAGCACTGTAGTTATATTTTAAGTAAACGTAAAATGTAAAAAAACGGGTAAAATGAGTGTTTTGTTTTTTTTAATGGCAAAGTGATGCACTGGACATTATAGCACCTGTAAGAAATGAAAACTACTTTCACCACTGAATAAAAGTCTACTATTATCCTGCCAAATCCGCTCACACTCGTTCACTTCTTGGGTTTGTTTTAAAGGAGAAGTAACATTTTTTTACAATCTGAGCCTTATTTCGGTAATAAAACAAGTTGTTTTACTCACCCATAGCACTTTGGTGTCATTTGGAGCAGTTTCGTAGATGTTGTGTTGTAGCGGTATCTGTGAACGTGAGTGCTCGGGGCATTTGGTTACGGTCTCCAAATAACACAAACTTTAGCACTTTTCAAAACACATAAGATCACTGTGTCAGCGTAGACTTTAATTGAAGTCAAAAGCTGCCTGAAACCCGATATCCAGCTATAGTTTCATTTGATGACGTCATCATAGAGGACAGCACGCATGTGCGAATTCCCAGCTGTCAGATCTCGGTACAGTCCGAAAGAAGCTAAGAAGACGAAAACATCTCCGCTTGAGAAAATGGTGTGAACATGCAAAAACAAAATGACATCTTGGACGAAGTTGAGCTTTCACAGGCTTCCGCATCAGAATCCTGATTTATTGAAAATGTGGCTACTTGCTTTGAGAATGGACCCAAACATAACAGGGAAAGCTGTAATACGTCTAGACCATTGTGCTTGCAGTACTCACTTCAGTCCGGACGATTTTTTTCCAGCAAAGGAAAAGAAAGAAGGCCAGCGGTTTCACGGCTCTGAGAAGTAATACGAAAGCGATGGCTGTTCTCTGCGCTTCATTCTTTCCATATCCATTCTGTCTCATCATCCGTATACTCAGGCACAAAATAGGGACGGCCATCATACTCAATTAAGTCCTCTTCAGTCTCAAAGTCTGAATCTTCAGCCATGTCTCGCAACAGAAAAGTAAAGTTCAGAGTTAGCTAAAGTTATCTTCTTTCGGACTAGCGGTGTTTACCTGCTAAACAGCTAAGTTCACACATGCGCACTGTCCTCTATGATGACATCATCAAATGAAACTATAGCTGGATATCGGGTTTCAGGCCACTTTTGACTCCAATTAAAGTCTACGCTGACACAGCGATCTTCTGTGATTTGAAAAGTGCTAAAGTTTGTGTTATTTGGAGACCGTAACCAAATGCCCCGAGAACTCACGTTCACGGATACTGCTACAACACAACATCTACGAAACTGCTCCAAATGACACCAAAGTGCTATGGGTGAGTAAAACAACTTGTTTTATTACTGAAATAAGGCTCAGATTGTAAAAAAAAAACACGTTAATTCTCCTTTAATACAGTAGATGTATTTATCTGGTGGACATGTTTCAGCTGCTGCATCTTCAGAACTGTCCCTGGTGTTGGTGACGTGTCGTATATCGGCTGTTGTGACCTCCTGTGGGTGTTGTCAGCCTGATGAACCAATCAGGTTGCTCAAACTGACCGCGCCTTGGGTGACCCTAAAAGGGCATGAAGCGCCCGACAGATCATTCGGGCACTCAAACCCCTCCACCACGTTAAGGTGGCGGTTCAAGGGGATCCCAATCCATAATATGTTTATTTGTGAATATACAACATATCACTCCAACACTGGTGACAGTTCTGAAGATGCAGCAGCAGCCAAAACATGTCAACAGGTAAATACGTCTCCCACTGTATTGTCTGAAGGTTGTGTACACAAGTACACAAGAAGACATAATGAATGTTTTTGGAGCTCTCACTCGTGTTGACTTGTTTCTGTGCTGTAAATAAGTGTTTTCTAAGGAACATGCACATAATCGTGTGTGTGTGTATGTGTGTGTGTTTGTGTGTGTGTGTGCGTGTGTGTGTGTTTGTGTATGTGTGTGTGTGCGTATGTGTGTGTGTGTCTCTGTGTGTGTGTGTGTCTGTGTGTGTCTGATTGTGTGTGTGTTTGTGTGTGTCTGTTTGTGTGTGTGTGTCTGTTTGTGTGTGTGTCTGTGTGTGTCTGTGTGTGTGTTTGTGTGTGTGTCTCTGTGTGTGTGTCTGTTTGTGTGTGTGTGTCTGTGTGTGTGTCTCTGTGTGTGTGTGTGTGTGTGTGTGTGCATGCGTGTGTGTGTGTGTATGTGTGTGTGTGTATGTGTATGTGTCTGTTTGTGTGTGTGTCTGTTTGTGTGTGTGTCTGTGTGTGTGTCTCTGTGTGTGTGTGTGTGTGTATGCGTGTGTGTGTGTGTCTGTGTGTGTGTCTCTGTGTGTGTGTGTGTGTCTGTGTGTGTCTGATTGTGTGTGTGTCTGTGTGTGTGTCTGTGTGTGTCTGTTTGTGTGTGTGTTTGTGTGTGTGTCTGTTTGTCTGTGTGTGTGTTTGTGTGTGTGTCTCTGTGTGTGTGTGTGTGTGTGTGTGTGCAGGTCCCTCTTGGCCCTGCAGGTGGATAACAGGCCGTGCTCCTCGCTACCCTCGTCCTGTTTCCCGTACAGCACGGAGGCCGCCTCCTTCATCCGAGCGGTGCTCCAGCTGCAGCCGGCGCTCAGAGGGACCCTCCACGAGCTCCAGACCGTCATCAGCCTCAGGGGCCTCCGGGAGGAGCTGGGGAGCAGGGACCAGGAAGAGCTCACCGTGGAGGTCAAAGGTCAGCCTTATCCTCATGTTCACTTCCTGGGGTTCATTTAAAAATACTTTAAATTCATACAGACGTGTGGTACAGTCGATATACAGTATGGCCCTCATTATGAAAGGTCAATTAGGCTACGTTCACACTGCAGCCTAAAACGAACCAAATCTGATTTTTTTCTCCCCTATGTGACCTGTATCTGATCTTTTAATGACAGTCTGAACGACACAGATTTAATTTTTTCAAATGTGACCCAGGCCACTTGGATATGTGGTCCTAAAACCGATACATATCCGATCTTTTGACATGTGACTTCAGTCTGAACATTCATCCAACCTACCCGTACTTCCTCCCATGAGAGTGGTACAAGTAGGCGTTCACAAATGTACATAAATGTTCTTCTTGTCACACGAAAATTTTGTATGAACTCCGTGTCCGTGAAGCAGCGAAGCACATAGTAATCCCACCACTCTTGGCTGCGACTCCACACCCACACGTTCCTCTGTATGGAGGTTGCTGCCACTGCCCCACAAAACGCCATGGCCAACAACCTCGCTCTTCTCCTTCTTAATCTCCTCTTTAAAACAAATGTATTGTCCATGTGCTGCTCCGGTAGGACAGCAACTTTAGGTAGGACAGCAACTCAGCTATGAGTGAGCCAGATGCTCACTCATAGTGTCCATGTTTACTTCCGTAAACACTGAGCACGCTCACTGCGTGTGACGTCATCGTGTTCTCCAAGGCGCATGTGGGACACTTTTGGGAAGTTTAAAGTTTAAAAGAGAACCTGGAGGATGTGCCCATTGTGCATGTTTAAGGGCCCGTACACACTACAACGTTTTTTGGTGGAAACGGAGAAGTTTGTATTTGTTTTTGCCTTTCGTCCACACGGCGCCGGCGTTTTGAGGGGGGGGTTCCAGAGTGGAGAAATCTGAGAATGCCGAGGGTCGCTTTGTCGTGTGGACGAGCACACCGCAGCTTTTGGAAAACGATGACGTCGCAATGCCGTTATCATCTGCAGGCAGATGGCAGGACTCCCAGTCGACATTCTGCTGATACTGACGTGTTTTGTAATCCAAGGTAACTCGTAGAAGTAACTCCACTTTGTCGTCGGTCCAAACGAGAGAGTCAGCATCATTATTATCTTCTTGTGTTTGTTTTTTTGCGGAAGAGAAAGGACTTTATGCACATGCGCTCTTTGTCGTATTGCGTTTCCGGTGGCTCTGGCTGTTTCCTGTTTACAGCGCCACATATTGGTGTGGCATATGTATTACACCGTTTACACTCAATGCTCCGTTTTCGTCTGGACGTGAATATTTACTGATCTGACACATGTGTGGAGCCAAATTTTTTTTAACCCGCATAAAAAAAAAATATCCAGGAGCGTTGTCGTGTGGACATGGAGACTGGTGCAAACCTATCAGGACCCTCACAGAATGTGCCCAACCTGCCAGGGAAATGAACTGGAAACTTCTGTGAGGAAAGTGCTAACCACTCTGCCACTTTACCCCTGTGGTCAGATCTTGTACATTACACCTTTACACTATAATATTGTTTTTTGTTTTTGGAATAAACAGACCTAAAGTTGTATCTTTGACAGCCCCCATGGCGTCGTGGATGTGGGCGGTGGTTGCCGTGGCGATGGCCATGCTCTTGCTCCTGAGCGTGGCGGTGCTGATGGTGATGAGGAGGGTGAGACAGCGAGTGCACACGGGGACCACCCACAGCGGCACCCAAGGGACCCGCAGCCTCTCCATGAGCTCCCGTCACCCCAAGACCAAAGCCCCAGTCTGGGGAGGTCCAGCCTCTGTCCAGGACCCCAGACTGCACTTGACCCGGGACAGGGACAAACTGGGCCTGAGGAAGAAGAAGAAGGCGAAGGAGGCGGAGAAGAGGCGGAGACGTGAGCCGCTGGGGGAGGACGCCATGCGCATGAGGTCAGGACAACGCTGTCAACAACTTATGGTCAGATGTTACATTAACTCCATAAAGATCATTATAGTGACACATCATGACCATTGTGTGCTCAAATGAGCCTCGTTCTTCTTTCAAAAACAGAATGGACCGTAAAACAAAAGATGATCTAAATCTTCCTAAGAACAGAACAGGTCCATTGACGTCCTGTTTAAAACCGCAGATATCAGGAGCCCCACCCACTCCCTGGTCTGAACATGGTGCCGGTTTAAGTGACCGGGCCGAGCTCTGGTGTGTGTTGAGTTTATCTTTAGTGGCTCGGTTCATCATGTACAGCTCTTCTCCCACAGGAAGCTGTAGATGTGTAGAATCACCTGTTGAATGTGAATGATCTTTACATTTACGAGTGTCACATGACCACACAGTTTCACATGACCACAGCCTGTGAGGCGTGAGCTTGAATGATCCCAACACCAGGTTGTGAGGGTTACTTTAGAAATGTATTCTGTTACCGTTACTAGTTACCCCTTAAAATACGTATTTAAAAACGTAATCCAAGAACCATAATATTAAAATAATGTAACTTGTACTTTTGGACGACTTAAACACCAAATATCCGAAAACAACAAGAAAACAATAAAATTACTTACTTTTGTGCATAATAAAAGAAACTGAGGAAAGGTCATTTGAACAGTAGCTTATAGTCCTACAATGAAAGTACACAAATCTTTTTAAAAAATAAAATAATGTCAAAATTTCCACCTGCTAAATGTGTTCTTCTCGGTCAAAGCCAGGCCAGTTGCGAGTTTGTTCCATAGCACTGCGATAGTGTGCGCGCATGTCTGTACGACAGTTTGTTCTGTTTTCCCTCCATCTCCAGCTTTAAATGAAAAAATGTAATGACATAAAATGCTTTCAAATTATAATCCTGCTAAATAATCCCCATTTTCACTAAATGTGCCTGTAATCTGAGTACATCTTCTTTCCTTGTAACTGTAGGGGAATACAATTTGGGTTTTTTTAACCTTCTTTTTGTATCCTTTTACTTAACGCCATTCCTTGTATTCTGTTACTCCCCAAGCCTGTCCCTACATCTGTGAGTGTTTGTGTCTCAGATCCCTGAGGAGGGAGCAGGACATCGGCAGTGACACAGACGTGACCCAGAGCTCCATGGAGGACATCAGCCGCTGCTCCAAACGCCACGAGGCCTTCGTCTGTGATCACCGCCCCGGGGACAGGGCCTACAGGGGGGGCGGGGGACAGGGCCGGGCGCCCCCACAGGGTATGGCCCAACACTGACACTACACAACAGGCACTACAGAACTTTTATGGTAGAGAGTCTGCTCTTTGCTTGTCTCCATTGATTTGTTATTGCTTTGTTTAAAATGTTCCACAATATGGCATTTTATGTATTTATCTTGAGACATACAGGTGGAGCCTACAGGTCAGTTTTGTGGAGAGGCAAGCCCAGTCAAAGTATTATTATTGAATGTATCGTTAAGCAATACTCAATACGTGTAATGGTAAAATGAATGTGAGATTGATCTGTTTAATGCTGTACTGTGGAGCATTCTACACAAAGTAATAATATTTCCACAGAGACAGGTTACATAATGCAGCTTTAAAGGGATAGTGCATTTTTTTATGTGAATCTGTATGGCGTCCCCTTCAACAGTGTCGTCCATTAACACTGACTTACCGATGACAGCGTCGTCTGAGCCCAGCTCGCGAACGTAGTTCTGGTAAGTTAATAAAGCTTGTTTTTCTTCTCAAAACAACATTTGTCCAAAAAGTGATTATTTGCATCACAAACAGTTGTCCGCAAAAAATTTAGCAGCCTAATTCTCATGGTGCTATTTTCTCTCGAGTCGTTTGAGAAGAAAAACAAGCTTTATTAAATGTCCCCTGTAACTTACCGGAACTACATTCGCGAGCTACAGAATCGGAGCAGAACTGGGCTCAGACGACGCTGTCATCAGTAAGTCAGTGTTAATGGACGACACTGTTGAAGGGGACGCCATACAGATTCACATTAAAAAAAAAAAAAAAAAAAAGCACTATCCCTTTAAACACTCTACTTAAGTTTAAAGTTCCTACTCTGAAGAACGTCCTGAATCCACCCTATTCTTGTGTGTCAGCGCCCCCTAGAGGTTGGGACAGAAGCTCCATGCCTCCTCCTCTGCTCAGCCCTCCTCAGCACGTACGTCCTGCTCATGTTTTCTGATTCAGGTTTAACATTTGGAACATAAATGACCCCGAGGTTCTCCTGTGGTCAGTCTGCAGAGTGGTGCGGCCCGGATGGATCGGTGGTGCTGATCCGAGCGGTTAGGAGCGGGCTGGACAGAGTGGTGCTGGAACTGCTGAGAGCTGGAGTCCCGGTCAACAACACTGACCACACAGGTGAGGCTCCACACTGACCACAGCACAGACCACAACACTGACCACAACACAGACCACAGCAATGACTACAACGCTGACCACACAGGTGAGACTCCACACTGACCACAGCACTGACCACAGCACTGACCACAACACAGACCACAGCAATGACTACAGCGCTGACCACACAGGTGAGACTCCACACTGACCACAGCACTGACCACAGCACTGACCACAACACAGACCACAGCAATGACTACAACGCTGACCACACAGGTGAGACTCCACACTGACCACAGCACTGACCACAGCACACACCACAGTACTGACCACATAGGTGTGACTCCACACTGACCACAACACTGACCACAGCACTGACCACAGCACAGACCACAACAATGACCACAGCACTGACCACAACACTGACCACAACACTAACCACAACACTGATCACACAGGTGAGGCTCCACACTGACCACAACACTGACCACAGCACTGACCACAACGCTGACCACACACTGAAACTCCACACTGACCACAGCACTGACCACAACACTGACCACAACACTCGTTTTATTCAGAACTAAATCTAGAACTTCTTTGACCTGAGATAAATGTGAGTTTCAGCTGAAATCTCAGTTCCTCGGTTCAGCGGTTCCGCGGTCACTTAATTAGTTTTTTTGTTAATAAGTACAGACAGAGGCACGGGAAATCGCTCAGGGAACAAAGTCACAGTAAAACCAAAATCTAAAAAACACTAATACAGAAAAAGGTCGCCTCACTGAAAGAGACCTGGTGTGTCTAGAAGTTATTTTTAGGACTTTGCATTGGGCTGGTGAGGAGAAACCAAACTCCTCCATTGCCAAGTTCACCTCTGCAGTCCGTAAAGTCATTATGAATGAGCCAATCACAGCAGAGCGCTGGACTGTGACACAGCTCATTGCTTGAGGTGTACTTCATTCTGATTGGCCATCAGCTGCTTCGTTGGGTTTGGTAAAACGTCTGAATCAGTGACGTGCGGTGAGGGTCGTGTCTGAGGCTCTGACGTCGTCACAATCAGATTTCCAAATCTGTAAACCAGGGCCAGTTTCTCTCCCTGTGACTGGAGCTCAGAATATTTTTGATGTGAAGCTGAAAATTAATTATTATTGTTCAGTGCATTTTCCAGAGCACCGAGTAGCGTCATAAATTAAAATAGCAAAGTTTTTAGCGCGATCTGGCTCCGAATGTGAGGGGTGGACCGCTCATGTTTAACGAGGATTCTTTGCAAATTTTTCAGGTCACAATATCCATCTGAGTCCAGACATTGTCACAGCAGGTTGAGAAAAGAAGGAAAAGCAGAAAAGACGATTTCTTACACGCTGCTTGAAAAGAGCGAGTCTTTCGTCCCGTCGTCTGGAGCAAACCCTTTAGCTCCGGTGTTGGTCTTCCTTTAATTATAACCTCCTGCTTCGACCCAATGTCCAGTTTAGAAAACTGCTTGAGCTTTAATGTTAAATCTTCCTCCATTTAAAAAGTCGGCCCAGACAAGAAGAAAAAAGTGAACGGATTGCTAAACTTGACTTGCTAACTCTAAATTGTATCTCGTGTCACTTAGGTTGTTTTCACACCTGGAAAGTCCGATAGTTCACTTGCTTTGGACCAATTTCTTTTTTTTTCTTTTTTTTTGGTGCGGTTCGCTTTCACACTGCACTTTTTTCCCCAAGCGAACTAAAGTCTAAAAACAAAAGCACATGTGCTGAGGTCGCTCAGCCATTGGACAGAAATGAGCCCTGTCCAAACACGGTGTCCAAACGCGGAAGGAGGAGAATAACGGTGTTACGTGCTGTTTTCAATCTAGCCTTAGCGATATGGTTTGCTCAGTTTATACAGTTCGCACAAATGTTTGAGCAGCATTGTGAGGTTTACTTACCTGGCCAGCCAAATTATATCTCTCTGTATTTCCTATACACCGCGATACCATTTGGACACTCTCCATCCACTCTCGCTCCTCCGGTTCCAAACCGACTCCGCGATTCTGATTCGTTCAAAGATGGTGACGTCAGTGCACCCGCCTTTGCCCGCAAAGTCACTCTTAGGCAGCGGAAGTTCCGCCTCAGTTTTGAATCAAGATGGCGCAATCTCTGATTGGTTCACTTAGCTGTCTGTCTACGCGCAACCGCAGCGCATTCTGTGGATCAAGCGTTACCAGACTCACTCGCTGGTACAGCGATGAGTCATGGATTCTTCCAGGCAAGAGGTTTACACTATTTTGCAATCAATTTCCAAATGACGAAGACACATGGCAAGACGGCTACGGAGGACAGCGCTCATGTGCACATCAAGGTCTGACTCTTGCTCTTCACTCAAAACGTAAGTAAGCCTCGTAAGTTTCGTTTCGTTTTGTTTAGTTTCGTTTCGTCAGCCTCGGTTTCCCATAATGCTCGACATACGACGGGAGCTCGTTAAGTACAAAAAGCCAACTTGTGTCGGATCGAGTCCAGTCTGCATTCTCACCTCAAACGAACCGCACCAAGATTCGTATGGAACCGGACCGAGACCAACCTTTTTAGGTGGTCTCGGTTCGCTTGTTTGCTCCGGATTGAGACTTTTGGTTTTTATTCACACCAGCCCAAAAGGTCCGAATCAAAGGAGCAAACGAACTCTGGTTCATTTTAAAAGAACCAAACAAGGCAGGTGTGAAAACGACCTTAGGCTACGTTCACACTGCAGCCTGAAGTGACCCAAATCTGATTTTTTTGCCCCTATGCGACCTGTATCTGTATCTTTTAATGACAGACTGAAGGACACAGATCCGATTTTTTCAAATGCGACCCAGGCCACTTGGATATGTGGTCCTAAAACCAATACATATCCGATCTTTTGACATGCGACTTCAATCTGAACGACCAGGTTGTATTCATCATCAACAAGCGAAAGTGGTACAAGTAGGCACTCACAAATGTACGCAAACGTTCCTCTTTTCATACAAAAATTATGTGTGAACTCTGTGTCAGTGAAGCAGCGAAGCACATAGCAATCCCACCACCCTCAGCACCAACACATTCCTTTCTACGGACGTTGCTGCCACTGCCCCAAAAAACGCCATGACCAAAAACCTTGTCCTTCACAATCTCATCCTTAAAACAAATAAGTTGTACATATTCTGGCTTTGGTATGACAGCAACTTTCAAATCGCCAAGTGCTCAATACTCATGTCCATGTTTAGGCAACTTCTATAAACACTGAGCACGCTCGCTGCATGTGATGTTGTCGTGTCCTCCAAGGCGCATGCGGGACACTTTTGGGGCGTTTAAAGTTCACACTGGAGATCATATACTGTACAAGCCGCATTTATTTGGAAGTGTGAACAACCTCGCAAAAAAAATCGGATTTCACAAAAAAATCGGAATTGAGCTCTAAGCCCTGCAGTCTGAACGTAGCCTTATTCTAATCTGCTGCCCCAGGAGTTGCAGAAGAATCCCTGGACTCACGAGTGCCTCTACCATGAGGCCATGTAAGTACGTGCCTCACCCGGCGCCTTTTCACTGCCGCTTTAACGCAGAATCCGTCACTGCTGAGCTACAGCACAGTCAGTCCATGTGAGGCACCAACGCCCAAACACCACCATTTCAACAGGAAAAGGCAAAATTCAGCCATTTTGAATAAAAAAAGAATTAAAATGGTGAAGTTAAATAGAAAATAACTTTGTAGTACAAATCATTGGATAAATATAACCATTTATTTTTGTCATTTTACTTTACTTTTTTACTTTAAACGAGTATTCCCTGACCTGAAGTCCTGGGGTGATGTTGTGTTTCTGCAGAGCTCTGGAGTGAATGAGAACATTTACCTTTTGTCTCTCACCTCCTGTTTTTGTCCCTGTGCCTCTGTCCCTGTGTCTCTCCTTGTGTCCTGCTCATGTCCAGATGTCCCCCTGTTGCCGTCCCCTGACCCTGACCTCGTTTAACACACCCACCTCCCCTTCACACCCCCTGCCCATGCTTGTCTCATGTCCCACCTGCCTGTCCCCTCGGTCCTTCACTCTCTCGTGGAATGGTTGTGTGGCGTTGGCGTTGTGACCCCTCCCTGTGCCCCGCCCTCGTGTCCTGCCCGCTCTCACGCTCACTGTCTCTCAGGGAGATCGGCGTTGCACTGGGCATGCTCAGTAAACCACCTGTCTTTGGCGAGGACGCTGATCCGCTACGGAGCTGCTGTGGACCTCCAGGACAATAAGGTAACGTTCTTAAATCACCATGTGGTGGATTATGTCCAGTCGGTTGAGTGATTGGGCAAAAACACTGCTGATTTTGTATTAATACTTCATACGATTTCATCATTTTGTAGTTTACACAATAGTTTTCATTTGACAACTTTGACTTAGATAAACTTTATTGATCCATAAGGGAAATTATTTGGGTCCAGTTGCTCACTCATCAAATATAATATATAACAGAAGGAAACAAAAAAATAGATGGAATAGCGAAAAAAGAGCAAGAGACCGGAGTCAAATGATACAGAAGCCGACAGAGGCCATGTTCGTAGTGATTATTTTCCACCTTAATAATGAGAAAATTAACTCGAGATCTCGAGAAAACAAAACTTTTATTTCAAGATCTCAAGAAAACTAAAAATTATTTAGTCTCAAAACATGAAATGTTCTGGATGTTGTAGTTCTAACATATCGCCACTAGATGTCACTGTGGAGAGTGTTTCGAACTGTGCTTCAGCGCTTCGGCACAATCACTTCAACTGTTTCGGTGTTTCATGAAGCCATTGACAGTCTGTTTAAATGGGATGTACATGTTGATTTTTTTGTTCCAAGCTGTCCCAGAGGCTCCACTTTTTAAGGAGACTGAGGCTGTTTGGTGTGAGCAAAAAAATCATGACTTGTTTTTATAATGCTGTTTTGGAGAGTCTCATACGCTACAGTATGGTCACCTGGTTTGGTTCCTTAACTGTCCAGTGTAAAACCAAACTTGAGAAACTGGTAATTAAGGCCATGAAGGCGATTGGCAGGAAAGAGTTTCCTTCTCTGCGGGACATTTTTCAAGACTCTGTGCTCGCTCAGGCCAGACGGATTGTCAGGAACCCCTCTCACCTGTTGCATGGGGAATATGAAATGCTCCCATCAGGCAGACGCTATCGAGCGCATAACTTTAAGAGTAACAGATATAAACTCTCATTTGTGCCCTCTTCCGTTGCACTCTTGAACAAATTTGCACAAAAAATGAGCACTTAGTCACTTTATTTTTTATTGCACAAAAAAGGAGCACTTAGTCACTTTATATTGAATGGTGCAATAACTATTGTGCAATAACAGTTTGTGTAATAGGGCTTGTGCAATAATTATCTGTGCAATAATTACTTGTGCAATAGAGCTGGTGCAATAAATAGAACACTGTAAGGTTGTGCAGTGCACAAATGGACAATGGACATCAAAGATGGACAAATGTATCTGGCAATGAGCCGCGACTGGTTTCTGTTTGTCTGTCTGTACTGTATGTGTGAGTGTAACTGTGTTTTTAAGCTGCGAGCAGTGAGCCCAAGACAAATTTCCCCTTGGGGACAATAAAGTATCTTATCTTATCTCACTTTGCCCATCCCTAGTATCTCCATCGGTAAAGATGAAGCCAGGCCAGTCTTCTGCGGAGGTGCCGTGGACTAATCTTGAAATGATCCCGAATTAAAAGACGTAATGCAATCTCCCCCTGTGTCAACCCCTGATCAAAATATTGCCTTATCAGCTGATCGATTATTATTCCAGACATTCTAATGACAAAAAACACGTCTACTCAGAATGAGAAATAGCCCCGAAGTCAGCCTGTCACAACGTGGCATCATGGAATAACTGTTTTCTCGAGATCTCAAATGAATTATCTCGTTATCTTGGGATAACAAGGAAGAAAAAAATATTGCTTATGAATATGGCTTCTGTCAGCTTCCGCAAAATGAAACATAATTATAAAAATAAAAAATGATAAGTGTATATGTACAAATCAGAATAAAATAGAAAAAATAAGTAATAAAATATCAAATAAAATATCCAGTCACAGCTCTGTACAGTTGTAGGGAGTATTATCTGTCCCTCTATGGTCTGGTGCAGTGGGTGAGCAGGAGTGTCCATGATGGAGAAGTTTCTCCAGTGTCCTCCTGTCCCTCACTGTGATGTCTCCAGCTCACAGCCGATCACGTGACCAGCTTTACCGATCAGTTTGTCAATCCGTCCGACAAATACAAACGCATTATTTTGTTTGAAAGTTTAAACGGTCAGAAAAAAAATATTCTTCCAAGTGTGTAAATTGGAAGATATTCTGTGTATTGATGACAGAGGTATTCCATTATAACATTTAAATCTGCTTCATGCTTCGACTTTATTTTTCAGCTTTTCTCAAAGAACAATAACGCCTCACATTTGTAACCATGCAGTGCTGGTAAGCCACTGTAGCCATAGCTGCCCTGGAGCAGACTGAGAGAAATGAGGCTGCCAATCTGTGCCATGAGCCCCTCCAACGATCAGCACTCACTCACACACAACAGGAAAGAACTTGATCTGAGTGGGATTCGATCCTCCGTCCTTCAGGTTGGGGGACCTCGAGCCACTGAGCAGCTTCTCCGCAAACTGCACTTGAAAAAACGATGATAAATATTACCACACGAACTGTTCACCAAACAAAGTTATAATGAGAGGAACATGAAGACCTGTCACATGAACTTGGTCCACTACTGCCCCCTGTAGTTCACCTCTTTGCGTCGCTTTTCTTCCACAGGGTGAAACAGCGCTCTTCTTATCAGCGCTGCACGGTTGCTATGACACTGCCAGGCTTCTCCTCCTCCACGGCGCCAACCTGGACCTCCGGGACAGAAGGGGGCGCCATGCGGTGGATGCGGCTCAGGAGGGCATGCACCATCAGATCCTGGAGATGCTCCTGTCTCACCAGATGCAGAGGAGGCCGGCCGCCGAGCAGGACAACAGCTGCGACGTGCTGTGGGACGACCGCGCTGTGGCGTACCCCTCCTGCTCATGGGGGGGCGCTCAAGGCCTGCCCGGGAGGAGCGCCTCCTTCTCCGGCACTATTGGAGCTCTGCCCCCCAGGTGAGCCGGGGACCGGAGCAGACCTGTGTTCATTTAGGTCTGGGATTAACATAGGGCTGTGCCAAAAAGATCGAAATATCGCAATCTATACTTTGGTTGAAAATCAAGATCAATCCATATTGGAAAATAAAATCCTGATTATTTTTTTTCTCATATCAACCAGCTCTAGTTTAACAGAACATCACAACATTCTTTATTGTCTGATCATTAGGAAGAGATGTGTGTAGAACCCCTCAGTCGTCCAGCTAGAATCCACTGCAAAAGGATAAATTCAATTTGTCAACTGGACAAAAGTTTATTTGGTCGAATCCGTTTCTCAGCTCATCCAAGCTGCTTCTTCAGTTCTGGTCAGACGCTGGTTGACACTGCCTATATCTGCCTGAAGAGGGCGCTAACTACAATGGAATGACTCTGAAGCCGTTTCCCAATTCAACGAGTGCACGGTTCGGAGTGTGGTCTCAGTCTGCAGTCGAGGTGGTGTGTGAGTTTCAGAAATTGGGTCCGAAGGAGGTCTGAAGAAAGGCATTGATCGAGGTTGAGGTTATTCAGCATTTTAATGTAAAAATAGCAGAATACAAACGAAATGGTGACATCAGACATCTTCAGCATTCATGTTGTCAGCTTTAGCAGGCCCTCAGAGAAGAGACATCGGCCATGAAGAGGGACGTGAAAAGACCTCCCCAGTGGGGGCCCTCACGCACACACACAAACACCACAAGGGACTGTCTTTAAATACAGTACAGACTGTTGAATACATATGACATCAGCAACAGCTAACCTATAGGAGAATAGTTTAACTATGCAGACCATATAAGGCTCATAGAGGAACTCCCAGCTTTAAATGAGAAGAGTGTCCAATAATGAGGTCAGCCAATCAGAACAGAGGAATTCCCATGACACCCCCTATGGAGGGACCTTGTAAGTTTCTCATACCTTGAAATAACAGAAGCAAACAACTGTCACAACACAACCCCACAGTAAATGTAGTATTAGCTGTTTACAGCACCCTGTGTATACAACCCACAGGAAGGGTCACACACCCCAAGTTAGTTTACAGCCTTTTATAACCTATAGCCACAAGTGAGGTATACAACATATGGTGAAACAAATGGTGAGGTGAGACTGTTCCCACAGTAAGACTAGAATAGAAATAGACTAGATATAAAGAACACTTCAAGAATAAAAGAATAAATCTCACAGGTGCATACTCGCTCAGCACTGAGTGCAGTCCGTGGATGGCATGGCCGTCTGCGAAATGGAACAAGTCCCGCCTCAGCTCAATGAGCCGGGTGGTCTGCTCCTTGTTCCCTAAAGACAAAAATATTATTCTATTGCAACTAGTAATACTTGGAATTGGGACATGTCCAATGTTCTCCCTAATTTTTAATGTGTCTGAGCAAACACACTAACTCCCTGAGCGCTCCTTGGATCCCTGTGCACGACATCTGAAATGTATACCCTCCCCCCTCGCGTGGCTTTGCAGATATTAAAAAAAAAAAAGACCCCGTGGCTCAATAAAAAGCGGAGATCCGCTAAAAGCTCTTTCATCCCTGATTTACAGTGCGCTGCATAGGTTTTCTTGTGCGCTGAGAATGTGCGAGCAGTGTGCAATTGTGCAGGCGTGCAGCTTAGAGTAAACATCGGACATGGCTACACTGTAGAATATCCAGCATTACAACAGCAAAGGAAATATAGAAGTGTAAGGGGAAAAGCATGTGAACGGTAATACAGGTGCCGTGAACTATGCCGTTACGGCTACCGTCACACATGTTTAGCGTAGTTTATGAAGAGTTTCATGTAGCATAGTTGTAGGTGAGGTGAACCAGTACACACATTTTATAGTGAAGTCGCAACTGTCACATGGCGATGTTGCTGGCGAGTCCATCTTCGTAGTCATATATCCTGCCGCGCTGTGCATGCTGGGGCTTTTAAGTGTACGAAGCGTGCATGGTTGCACGCTTGGTCCACGCCCCGATTTCCATGGAAACAACTGCGCTGTTCAGGCCATGTCTTAACTGTGCAGGGGACAAAAACCGAATGGAATGGGGGTTGTTGCGCCGGATATGACGCACATCCCCCTCCAAGGATGCTCAGAACCATGCACTCGCTGAATTGGGAAACGGCTTGAGACTACCACACCTATTTGTTTACAGTTTGTGTTAGTTAGGTGGGCCTATGAGATCTGCAGTGGGAGTGGAGTGTTGTTGTTAGCAGAACCATTCAGGGCCATAATGAGTATTTTCACACCTCTGGACCTGACCAGCTGCCCTATTATTTTCTCTGTTTGTTTTGATTTAGGTTTGAGGATAGAGTTATAGATGGGAGACAAATGATGTCTGAGACCTCCATTTGTGTTCAAGGAAGAATTCCCTTTCTTGACAAAAATAGCCTCTTTAACTCCCCTCTCAAACCAGTTCTTTTCTCTGGCCAAGATCTGGACCTCACTGTCCTCAAAGGAGTGGCCCGTGGCTTTTAGGTGGAGATGTACGACAGACTGAGGTCCTTTTAGGTGGAGATGTACGGCAGACTGAGGTCCACCCTGGCTCTCACGTCTGTGTTGGTAATTAGGAAGAGAGTGTTAGCATGCTAGTTGTTAGCATTCTTCACTCACCTTTGGTCTCTGAAAGTCGTGAAAAGCACATACGTATAAACTCACTGCTCTTACGCTCTGGATGCATAAGGTAAATGAGTCTGCACCGCAAACTGTTTAAACTGTTTAAAATGCACCAGTTCTGTTTTTTATGTTTTAGTTTCTATAAACTGAAATGCACCAGTAGAACAATGACAAGAAATGAGACGCCCCAAATATTTCCAGGAAACACAAATTACCTTTGTCAGCTGGTTCGCCTGTATTCAGCCTCACATTTTACTTTGTGCAGTTTTATGTATTTTAGCATGTGTGTGTGTGTGTGTGTGTGTGTGTGTGTTAAAAGTTTATAAATAAAGTTTGATTGATTGATTGATTGATTGAAATGAATATTCTTCCTTCTCAGTGATTGGTCGCCTAGCAGAGTGCAGTACCCCTCCCCTCACACCTGGAGGCCCCAGATCAACCAATCAACAACTGCCTTAGTCCCTCCCCGAATCATGGGCCGCTCGCCTCGACCAATCACCACTCTGCAGGAAGTGACATCAGAGGACGAGGACCGCGAAAGACCTCAAGACGTCCCGAGGGCCATAACTCCTCACTTCCTGTCTCCTCAGCCCGCCCCTCGCCAGCGCTCCTTCTCCTGTACCCAGCATGCACTGCAGCGGCGCCCCAGTGCCCCACAGCCAGAGCCCAATTACGTTATCGTGACGCCACCAGCAGCCAATGAGCATCCGGAGAGAGCCTTGGCCCCTCCCTCAGAAACCAGCGTCCAATCAAACCGCCCCGTTGTACACACTGAGAACTTAAACCGGGCGGAGCCAGTGGCAGCGAATCCCGCCCACCCGGAGCAGAAGAGCCGAGAGAGGCCGCAGAGCCATGGGGACGCCACACACGGGGACCCCACCCAAACCGCCCTCTGAACCCGCCTCCTGCTGTGACCTGAAGAGCTCTGCCACCTCCTATACGCCTCTGCCATCTCCTGAATGCCTCTGCCAGCTCGTGTACAGCTCTGCCACCTCCTATACGCCTCTGCCATCTCCTGAATGCCTCTGCCACCTCCTGAATGACTCTGCGACCTCCTAAACACCTCTGCCACCTCCTGAATGACTCTGCCACCTCCTAAACACCTCTGCCACCTCCTGAATGCCTCTGCCACCTCGTGTACAGCTCTGCCACCTCCTGAACGACTCTGCCACCTCCTGAACACCTCTGCCACCTCCTGAACGACTCTGCCACCTCCTGAACACCTCTGCCACCTCCTGAATGACTCTGCCACCTCGTGTACAGCTCTGCCACCTCCTGAATGACTCTGCCACCTCCTAAACACCTCTGCCACCTCCTGAATGACTCTGCCACCTCCTAAACACCTCTGCCACCTCCTGAATGACTCTGCCACCTCGTGTACAGCTCTGCCACCTCCTGAACGACTCTGCCACCTCCTGAATGCCTCTGCCACCTCTTGAACGACTCTGCCACCTCCTGTACAGCTCTGCCACCTCCTGAACACCTCTGACACCTCCTGAACGACTCTGCCACCTCCTGTACAGCTCTGCCACCTCCTGAACACCTCTGCCACCTCATGTATGCCTATGCCACCTCCTGAACGACTCTGCCACCTCCTGAACGACTCTGCCACCCCCTAAACGCCTCTGCCACCTCCAACTCCAGCAAACTCTAAGCAGCTCTGTGCTGAGAACAATAGAGTGCACCTTATCAATACATTTTTATTTGCAAATAAGTCAAATAAAGTTAAAATGTCACCACAGACTGTCCAATGAAAGAGGACTTACACACTCTTACACACGCTGTTGTTCTGGTGCACACACGTCTTAAACCAAGGGTGTCAAACTTTGGTCCGGGGGCCGTATCCAACCTACTCTGATCCCAAAGGGGCCGAATCAGAAAACTCATGGCAAATATACTCCCAAAATAAGTCCAAATATTTGTGCAGAGAAACACAAATCTATTACAGAAGTCTTTTTTCCGGCTGGTTAGCTCAACTGGTAAGTCACTGACTTTCCCCCTGGGGGTTGTGGGTTCAAATCCCCCCCGGGCAACGAGCTAACCAGTGTGGGTCCTTGGGCAAGACCCTTCACGGTACTGCCCCCCGGGCGCCGAAAAAGATGGCTGCTCACTGCTCCTGAAAAGGATGGGTCAAATGCAGAAGTCAAATTTCTCCCGTGTGTCACTGTGTGTCATTGTGTGTGAGACGAATAAAGGCTTAATCTTAATCTTAATCTTTTATTTGATGAACTCTTTCTTTTACAAAATATTATAATATTATGAACAACCTGAAACTTTAAGAAAAATGCCATTTCAACACAAGCACACAGGTTTCCCATTCACAAATAGGAATTAGTCAATTTTTCTTGGAAAATCCTGCACTTGGTGTCCACTTTTATCGTTTTTCACATTTTGCTGATGAGGGAGTCACGGTCAACAGTCAAAACGATGGTCCTTTAAGAGCGTTTGGAAAGAGGCGAGTCTTCATTTGTGCTGCTCTGGTGGGAGGGGCCACGCACAGACGCGCTGGAGACGCTGCTATGCTAAACTGCACAGAAAAGAGGCGCTGAAAATTAAGAATATTTTAATAGAAAATTAAAATATAATTAAAATATTTTAATAGAAAATCAGCTGAGAACCAAGGTCTTGGAGGGCTGGATCTGGCCCCCTGGTTTAACTGAATATTCAGTTCAATTTATTTTTGTAAAGTCCAAAATTACAACAGCAGTCGTCTCACAGGAGTCACCGAGATCACTGATTTAGGCAAACAGAGTTAAGGATAAGATGACCTAAGGATGAGATCCGTCCTGAGTATCTCAGGTCTCTGGATGTTGTGGGGCTGTCTTGGCTGACACGTGTCTGCAACATCGCGCGGCGGTCGGGGACAGTACCTCTGGACTGGCAGACCGGGGTGGTGGTCCCTCTGTTTAAGAAGGGGGTCCGGAGGGTGTGTTCCAACCATCAGGGAATCACACTCCTCAGCCTTCCCGGTAAGGTCTATTCCAGGGTGCTGGAGAGGAGAATTCGACCGATAGTCGAACCTCGGATTCAGGAGGAGCAGTGTGGTTTTCGTCCCGGCCGGGGAACACTATCCTCTCCATCGGGTGCTCGAGGGTGCATGGGAGTTTGCCCAACCAGTCCACATGTGCTTTGTGGATCTGGAGAAGGCATTCAACCGTGTCCCTCGTGGGGTCCTGTGGAGAGTGCTCTGGGAGTACGGGGTTCGGGGCCCTTTGCTAACGGCTGTTCGGTCCCTGTATGACCGGAGCAGGAGCTGTGTTCGCATTGCCGGTAGTAAGTCGGACCTGTTCCCGGTGCATGTTGGACTCCGCCAGGGCTGCCCTTTGTCAACGGTTCTGTTCATTATATTTATGGACAGAATTTCTAGGCGCAGTCAGGGGCCGGAGGGGATCCGGTTTGGGAACCACAGGATCTCATCTCTGCTGTTTGCAGATGATGTTGTCCTGATGGCTTCATCGAACCGGGACCTCCAATGTGCACTGGGGCGGTTTGCAGCCGAGTGTGAAGCGGCTGGGATGAGGATCAGCTCTTCCAAATCCGAGGCCATGGTTCTCGACCGGAAAAAGGTGGCTTGCCCTCTCCGGGTGGATGGAGAGTCCTTGCCTCAAGTGGAGGAGTTCAAGTATCTCAGGGTCTTATTCACGAGTGAGGGGAGGATGGAGCGTGAGATTGACAGGCGGATTGGTGCAGCGTCGGCAGTGATGCGGTCTTTGTACCGGACCGTTGTGGTGAAGAGGGAGCTGAGCCTAAAGGCGAAGCTCTCAATTTACTGGTCAATCTACGTTCCTACTCTCACCTATGGTCATGAGCTTTGGGTAATCACCGAAAGGACGAGATCGTGGATACAAGCGGCCGAAATGAGTTTCCTCCACGGAGTGGCTGGGCGCACCCTTAGAGATAGGGTGAGGAGCTCAGTCACACGGGAGGGGCTCGGAGTAGAGCCGCTGCTTCTCCACATTGAGAGGAGCCAGCTGAGGTGGCTCGGGCATCTGTTCCGGATGCCTCCTGGTCGCCTCCCTCAGGAGGTGTTCCGGGCACGTCCAACAGGGAGGAGGCCCTGGGGAAGACCCAGGACACGCTGGAGGGACTATGTGTCCCGGCTGGCCTGGGAATGCCTTGGGCTCCCCCCGGAGGAGCTGGAGGAAGTGTCCGGGGTGAAGGAAGTCTGGGAGTCCCTGCTTAGACTGTTGCCCCCGCGACCCGGCCCCGGATAAGCGGAAGAAAATGGATGGATGGATGGAGTTAAGGATAAGGTAAACGTCAACCAGAGGGGTCCGGGTCCACAGAACAGGAGGGGCGTGTAGGGGTCACCACCGCGCAGTCAGCGGGAGGGCATCTGAAACAGTTGCACCCCTTAGAAGTGGTTGGACTTGTGAATATTAATGTGAATTGACTCCACGTGAGCCGAATCCTGAATGTTGTCGACAGGTAAAAAAGAGGGCAAAGAGGAGAGTGCTGAGGTTACCATAGTTACCATACTCCAGCAGAGATGCTCCTCAGGCTTAGCTAAAAATGCCTGCTTAAGACTTAAGACAAACTTTATTGATCCACAAGGGAAATTATTTGGGTACAGTCACTCACTCATCAATATAATATATAACAGAGTCCCCTGTTATATAGATGGAATAGCAAAAAAGAACAAGAGACTGGAGTCAAATGAGACATAATTATAAAAATAACAAGTGTATATGCACAAGTCAAAATAAAATAGAAAAATAAGTAATAAAATATAAAATAAAATATAAAATCACAGCTATATACTGGAGACAAGAATGGCAGTGCAAAATGTACTAATTGACAGAGCATAAGTACAGAAGTCGACAGAGGCCATATTCATAAGCAATATTTTTTCTCTTGTGATCTCGAGAAAACAACTGAAACGTCTACCGCCACATTGTGACAGGCTGGCTTTGGGGCTATTTCTCATTCTGAACAGACGCGTTTTTGGTCATTAGAATGTCTGGACTAATAATCGATCAGCTGATAAGGCAATATTTTGATCAGGGGTTGACACAGGGGGAGATTGCATTACGTCTTTTAATTCTGGATAATTTCAAGATTAGTCCACGACTGGCCCGGCTTCGTCAACAGAGATACAGTGTTTTCTCGAGGTCACGGAATAACTTTGTTTTCTCAAGATCTCGAAATAACAGTTTTGTTTTTTCGAGATCACGGAATTAATTGTCGTTTTCTCTAGATCTCGAGTTAATTTTCTCATTACAGCGGTGCCTCCCCTTACGAAAGACCCTACATACAAAAAATCTAAGTTACGAAATGCCTTCACGTTAAATTTTGGTCTCTAGATACAAAAGAAAATTCAAGTTACGAAACGCAAAATCTCAAAAATTCAAATAATGCGCGCTCAGATGCACGCCCCGCTGTTATCCCCGCTCAAAAAGCACCTTTCTCGGCCTCTTAGCTCTAGCGCCGAACACGCAAGGAGCACGGCACCGCGCGAGGAGCACGGCACCCGGACCGCGTCCTCTGAAGCCCGAGCCACAAACCAGCCGCACGAAACCAGCAAAGAGCGGCACATGGTAGTTTAATCCTGGTTTAGTCCAGGTCTAGACCTGGTCCAGTCCTGGTTTAGTCCAGGTCCAGTCCAGGTTTAGACCTGGTCTAGACCTGGTTTAGTTCTGGTCTAGACCTGGTTTAGTCCACGTTTAATCCTAGTCTAGTCTCTTAGCCAATCAGGACGCAGGACTAATGTTACACTATAAAAAAAAAAGTTACACTATAAAAAACAAACAAACCTTGGAACGAATCAGGCCTTTTCCATTGAAATAGCTACTCAACTTACGAAAAATTCACGTTACGAAACCACTTCTGGAACGACTTAATTTCATAAGGTGTGGTACCACTGTATTAAGGTGAAAAATAATCATTAAGAACATGGCCTCTGTCCGCTGAGTTGTTGTACAGTTGTAGGGAGTATTATCTGTTGCATAAGAGTGAATTGTTGTACATTTTCAGATCTGTATATCTGAGCCTTATTCAACTCATTTTTGCAACTTTAATTGTTTTATTACTAGAATTATATTACCTTTTTTTTGTATGGCTGCAGAGATATTACGTAATCACACAAATATCGGTGAAAACAGGGGTTGGGGAAGAGCTTTGTGCATTTGTGGACAGGGACCGATCAGATTTAAAGATTTTTTTCGATCTCTTTCAGTGAGAGTCGTCCTAGACTGACAATGTGTAGAACTTGATTCAGAGTGACGCACATATCAACCGGGCCTGAGTCAGGTTATATCGGACCAAGCTTTTCTCAAAAATATTGGGCGAAAATGTCCTTATCTGTATATTCTTCATTTTTTGCTCTTGTCAAAGCTTCCTTGCCCCAAGTGGAGGAGTTCAAGTATCTCGGGGTCTTGTTCACGAGTGAGGGGAGGATGGAGCGTGAGATTGACAGGCGGATTGGTGCAGCGTCGGCAGTGATGCGGTCGCTGTACCGGACCGTTGTGGTGAAGAGGGAGCTGAGACGAAAGGCAAAGCTCTCGATTTACCATCAATCTACGTTCCTCCCCTCACCTATGGTCATGAGCTCTGGGTAATGACCGAAAGGACAAGATCGCGGATACAAGCGGCCGAAATAAGTTTCCTCCGCAGAGTGGCTGGGCGCTCCCTTAGAGATAGGGTGAGGAGCTCAGTCACACGGGAGGAGCTCAGAGTAGAGCCACCGCTCCTCCACATCGAGAGGAGCAGCTGAGGTGGCTCGGGCGTCTGTTCCGGACGCCTCCTGGACGCCTCCCTTGGGAGGTGTTCCGGCCACGTCCCACCGAGAGGAGGCCCCGGGGAAGACCCAGGACACTCTGGAGGGACTATGTCTCCCGGCTGGCCTGGGAACGCCTTGGGGTCCCCCCGAAGGAGCTGGAGGAAGTGTCCGAGGTGAAGGAAGTCTGGGAATCCCAGCTTAGACTATTGCCCCCGCGACCCGACCCCGGATAAGAGGAAGAACATGGATGGATGTCAAAGCTTCACTGTGTAACATTTCCTGTGGAGGGTCCGTCAAACGCTTTTCTCCATGTTTTTGCTTTGTCTGGAATGTTTCACAGTATGGCATTAAACCTGTCTTCATGGAGACCAAACCAGACCTGACCACGTTACAGGTCAGATCTGTGGAGAGGCAACCCCGCTCACAGTCAGAATGCCTGTTTTTCCAGGTGTTTTTGAACTCTAAAACCACCTGTGATTGAATAAATGTAAAGAAGACCGGCTTATTAATGTCATACTGTGGAACATTCAGGCCTCCAACCAAAAAGTTACACAGTGCAGTTTGTCTAAGTTTAAAGGGATATGCCACCCCCAGGTCAAATTTGGGCATCTCCCCACAGTCCAGAGACTAAAATAAGTGAATCACGCAGCACGCTGCCAGGGGAATCCCTGTTACGCACCGGGAAGGGAGTTCCCCTGTTGCACAGCGTGGTGCGTGATTCGGCTTTATTCTTCCGCACTGGAAAATAGTTCCCACCCAAAATGACCAAGGCAAGCTCTCCGTGTTGATTTGCACATTTATTTGCACTCGATATGAATGCGCACTACACAGAAAGTAATTGGGAAACGCATCGAGCAAATTAATTCCTTTTGGCCGAAATCTTTGTCTGGCGACGTTAGACTCCAGTCTAACGCGGAGGAGCAGCAGATACCGCGGCGGTCAGTGGCGACAGACTCGGACAATGGCTGGGTGAGCAGGAAAACGCTTTCCACCACTTATTTTAGTCTCTGGACTGTGAGGAGATGCCCAAATTTGACCTGGGGGTGGCATATCCCTTTAAGTTTGTTCCAGAGAGTCCTTTCTAGAATCGTATAGAGAAAGTGACACATGGATCAGAAGCAAAGAAGTTCCTAAACTGTTGCCCCTAGAGTCAGACTGGGGAATTGCACTATTCCCCAGCCTGGAGGTGTTCCACGATCGTGCAGGTGTCCTAATCAGACAACAGAGAGCTGAACTTTGCTCCAAACCCCTCTGCTCTCAGCTGTTGTGCTGAGTGAAGGCAGACCCAGCGTCCCTGTGGACCGGGGAGGCGACTGGGACCTGCCCTTTAAATGTCATTGAGACTTCACCGCTATGATGCAAGTTATGGAAAGATTCTACAACTTATTTTCTTTAGAAGTAACTTTTGGGTCATTTAAATACGTTCTTATTGCAAATATTTAGTGCAATAAACATCTAAAGGTCCTATATTACACAAAAGAAGAAGAAGAAGAAGAAGTGACTTTATTGATCTCATACTGGAGAAATTCTTCTCTGCATTTTAACCCATCCTATATATATATACATATATTAGGAGCAGTGGGCAGCACACATTAGGGCGCCCGGGGATCATCTCCATGATCTTCTTGCTTCAGTTTGGTCAGGACCTAAGCTGGAGGTACCTATGGTGCATGTTTTGGGTTGATGGGGGAAACCGGAGTGCCCGGAGAAAACCCATCCAGACACGGGGAGAACATGCAAACTCCACACAGAAAGGCCCAGGCGACCCGGGGATCGAACCCAGACCATGCATGCAAACTCCACACAGAACACACACAGAAAGGCCTGGGCGACCCGGGGATCGAACCCGGAACCTTCTTGCTGTGAAGCAAGAGCGCTAACCACTCAGCTACCGTGCCGCCTACGGTTTTAAGTTTTAAGCCAAGTTAGAATGTTTATACCACATTGAAAACAGACCTGAAGTATTTTGTTTCATTCACACGTTTGAGTAACACTTTATTATTAGTCTGTCTACATCTCCAAAGCTCACAATGGTCTGTTCCACCTTGTGATGTCACGAAATGGTAGGTTTCAAGTTAACAGCTCCTTTTAACTTTAGAGATCGGCAGTTCCAGAGCTGAAATGATCCAAATGAGTTTAGTGAAGGTGTGTGAAGTTTAAAAACACTTCTGGACCTAGACTTTCTACAAATAGAGTTCGGTTTGTCCAGTACCTCTCGGCCGCCCTGCCCATCAGCGCTGGAGTTCCACAGAGAGTCACTAACACCTCTGGAGACGATTGCTGTTCTGATCACCTCTGGAGAACCTCTTGAGGACCAAGGTTATAATAGTTTTGGATTTTTCATTATAGTTTAGTTTTAGTTCGTTTTGACTTTTTTTCCCCTTCTAATTCAGTTAAATTAGTTTTTAAAGCGGCGCTGATAGTTTTAGTTTTTTTTCTAACTGCTCAGATTTAGTTTGTTTTTATTAGTTTTAGTTTTAGTTTTTGGGTTATACTTTGGGTTATTTGTCAAGTGCAGGATTCAAAAAGAAAGTTTTGTGTTATCAAACTTACAACAAACAAATACAATTTTAAAACATTTATTCAGGTTTACCCCCACAACAACCAAAGCAGTCCACAAGCTGCAGCCTTAAGTGCAAAAACAAATAAAAATACACACCAAAACTTCCACATTTACCAACTCCAAAAAAAGGCCAAAACCAAGAGCGATTTATCTATAATTTCAGTTAGTTTTAGTTTTGTAAACACACAATACAGTTTCAGTTATCATTTTTTTTCTTTTAATTGTCATGTTCATTTCAGTTAACGAAAATATTTTTCAATTTTACTTTTTGTTTTTTCATTCATTTTCATTAACTATAATAACCTTGTTTAGGACCCGGTGCCCCCCAGAGCCACCTCCTTTCTTACAAGTGATCGGTGAAATGTTTTATAATTAGATGAAAACAGGGTGCACCAGATTGAGTTTTGTCTCAAAGTTCTCAAATGTACTGGTTTGTAAGAAAAAAAGTTAGATAATGCAGTTGTGATGTGTTTCTTTTCTTGTGTGGCCTTCTGTGAACAAACAAACTAAAGAATGTGTGAAGAGTCCCTCAGTCGTCCCTCAGTCGTCCAGGTAGAATCCACGGCAAAAAGATAAATTCAGTTTGTCAACTGGACAAAGTTTATTTGGTTGAATACATTTCGCAGCTCATCCAAGATGTTTCTTCAGTTCTGAACTGAAGATTTATTATTTTTGTATATATATATTGTCAAATCAAAAGGTAGCAGCTTTCCTGCCCCCCCTCCCTGCGTGCGATTATTTGTCTAGAAAATTGTTATTAAATGGTAAATGGTCACATCTTTATATGGCGCTTTTCCACTGTCAAGGCAGACAAAACGCTCTACCAACTGAGCTACTACCGCCCTCTGCATGACATTGTATCCTTTTACTAACACTCAAATATGAATGTGTTCTGTGACAGAGGATGTTCTGCTGATGGTGAGTCTGTTCTGTATATCGCGTATTTAAGGTTGCCGACCCCTGCCCCACAGCGACAATGAGAGCGCCACTGCCAACTACTGTTGTTGATGTGCAATTACACTTAGTTCTAGTACAGTACGGCAAAAAAGCATGTTTCCCAGGGTCACACACGCCCCCCCCTGGCATCACACCACACCCCCCAGGGGGGCCCGCCCCACTATTTGAGAAGCACTGCCCTAAAGTAAGATTTAAATCATCTTATTTCCTGTTCTCATCATTTGGTTTTAGTTTCTTTGCTTCACCTGTTGATGTTGTCATGGCCTCTGATATTTTTGGCACGTTTGACAAATTTTCAATAAAAAGGTTTGTTTTCTGTTTTTAGTGCATGGACGGCAGACATGTTTGTTACAGAGCAGTGTTTCTCTGTGGTCATTTCTGGTTTAGAACTAAAATGGAAATGATCCACTTTTAGACCTGGTTTAGCCTTAGATTAGACCTGGAATAGTCCTGTTATAGGCCTGGTTTAGACCTGGTCTTACTCAATCTTTTCTTTTGGCGGTACTTGGAGTGAAAAGTAGTAGTGGTTCTCAACCTTGTTGGAGGTACTGGACCCCACCAGTTTCCAAACCCTTCTTTATTGAAAAATATGATTTTTTTTTTTCAAATTCAAGACATACATGCATGTTTTACTGGTGCACAAAATGAACCATTAACATCACTGTGTTCAAAGAACAAAACCAATACAACACATGAACTCACAACAAATGACAGATCTTAATAAACGTATTATATTTATGCCTAGGGGTGTAAATCAGACACTTCATGCCGATTCGATACGATATCGATTTCTTAAGCCAACAATTCGATTATTTTCGATACATGAGAATTCCCCACGATTCGATTCAATGGTGCATAGTTTTCACTTTATGTATTAATGATGTTTTGTTCTGTTTATAATGGTGTTTTGAATAAATTTTATTACAGAAAAGTTCGATTCGATTCGATTGTCTTGTGAACGCATCAATGCATTTGGATCGTCGGCTGTAGGATCGATGCATCGATACAAATACAAATCGATTATTATTTACACGACTATTTTTGACATTTATTATTTTTAACATTTTAACACACACCCATCCCCTAATTTCCATCAGGCAACAATAATAATGAATATTTACTTTACAGATCAGAGGGACATCTGCTGTTGCCTTGAGAGATCAGTTCAGAAATGCTTCACCTTGACAAATGCCTCTCTCATGTCATTTTCACAGCAAAGTCTGTTCCTTTTCTTAGTTTTTATGTCCAGCATCTTCAAAAATGACTGCTCACAAAGATATGTTGTAAGAAATAGTATAAAAATATGAGTCGGGTGCGTGTCTTGACCTCCACCGAACCCCTGAGACCGACTCACCGAACTCCTAGGGTTTGATTGAACCCAGGTTAAGAACCACTGTTCTAAAGTTATATGAAAAGTCATACTTCATTGCCCTGTTGCATCATTTCTCCTCTGTCTCTCCTCTCTCCTCCTTTCTGTCCTCCCTCCCTCCTCTCTCCTCTCCTTATCTTTGATTTAAGCCTTGGTGTTCGGAGGCCTCCTCAGAACTTGCCCAGTGCAGTCCATGGCTCACCTGTCCACCATGTCTGAGCTCTCCAGGGTAAGACTGCTCCAAAAACACACACAAAAAAAACACGCTTTATAACATAATATGATATGATGATAATGACTGTACACTATTGTGTTTTTATGAAATGTGTTTACTGCTTACATTTAGTTTACTATATTTTGAATAAGAAGCCATTTGGAATACTTTGAACTTGTATTTTCATAAGGTATGGTATTCTTTTATTGGTACACTGGTACACAATAATACATTAAAGCCACAGTGTGTAACTTTTTAGCCAGAGAACAGACTTGTTTTTATTGCACTGAAAAACAGAAAAACAGGTGTCCTTGCTCTCGTCCTGGTTATCAATCACTTTCCATATCTGTGTGAAGAAAGTCCCGAAGTCTTTGACTGATTGATTGATTGATTGATTGATTGATTCGTATTTATTTTGAGTTTGTGCCAAGACAGAAACAATAATCATATACATATTATATATACATGTAAACAAGAGAAAAGCACATTCTCAAAAAGAAGTGGGAAGAAGAAAAATGTATATTAACCAACCTCTGTTGATTACATAAGTGATTTCTATTTGATTTCTATTTCAGAATCATACAAGTGATGTGCCACCTCCAGAATGTTACGTACTGTAGCTTTAGACAAACAAAGACAAAGGGAAAATGTCAGTGCCAGGTTATAGCACAAATGCTTCTTTTCAGCTGTAGTCCCTGAGCAGGTAAATGCTGTAGAAATCAGGTAGTTAATTGTAAATACCAGTTGTAATACACAAACACAAACCCATTTTAACCAAACTTTTACAAGATTTTGAATGAAGAAATGCATTTATTTTGTTTTAAACATGCAATTTACAACACTGAATTCATGTCACAAAGAGGTGAGAGATTTTACAATACAAACAAGACAAAGGCCACAGAGCTGAAATTTACACGTCTAAAAAGGAGTTCAGTTCAGAAATCAGAATTTCCAACTTTCACGTTCCTGTTACAAGTTAATAATTTGTGTATTTGACAAAAGACAAAAAAAAAAGCACTTTTCACTGTTTTCATAATCCATAAATGTAATTTCTTTATACTTCCATTGAGATGTTATTGCTTTATGTTTTTATTTATTTTTTACCTTTTTATTATTTATGGGTCTTCTTGCTCTTATTTGATTTGACTTGCTTTATTGTTTTAACAAGGACCAATGGAGTTAAATTGAGCTTTATTTTATATTTCTATTGGAAATGTTTTATCTGTATTGTGCAGCATTATGTTTTGTTTATGAAATTTGCGATAAAGTGGATTGGATCGTCTGGAATGTTTCGCAGTATAGCATTAATTCATGGAGACCAAACCAGATGAAGTTACAGGTCAGATCTGTGGAGAGGCGACCCCGCTCACAGTCAAAATGTTTGTTTTTCTAGGTATTTTTTCTCAGGTCATTCCATAGTTTAACCAGAAACAGAGATACAAAAGCTTTTCACTGAATTTGGGTATTTGTCCACATTCTCCACTTATTTGCATTATTACTTCTACTGCTTCTGAAGGAGTTTGAAATGTTTTTATTACTGTTTTTGGCTTCTCATGTTATGTCTGTTTATTGTATTTGTATATTGTCATGTTTTCATCTGTACGTCTTATTTCCACAGGTCCCCGTGAATGAGTCCAGGGTGGTCATTTACAGAGACACCTTTTCGTCCACTGTGGCCAAAAATGTCCTGCTGGTGTCTTTAGGACTGGCCATCAACTACATCAACGGGATTCTGATACACACCTACAGAAAGCACCCGGTACAATATACTGTGTTAACTGTGTATTTGAGTTTGAATTTATTTATGGAAAGCCCTTTGAGATGCAGCGTCTCGTTTTCAAGGGGGACCAAGAGTGTTTGACTCTGCACTGATACAAGATAAGATAAGATAAGACTTTATTGATCTCACACAGGAGAAATTCACTTGCCACATTAGCTCTAGGCTAACCTGGGAAATCCCAGGCTGCTTTCGTTCATTCCGATCTGAAAGACAGCCTGGCAACTAGGCTAAGCGAGCTCTCCTAATTTTTGGAGCCAATCAGAGAGCGGGGAGGGGTGGAAAGACAGTGACGCATACTACGCGACAAACAGAAACTTGTAGTTTGAACTGACAACTGACATGATTGGCTATGGGCTATGTATACGCCAAATGATAGACATTCGTAACGCCCGATAAACGGCCGTTGGTGATCGTAAAGCACACCTCCGCTACAAGATATTTGGTAGGTGGCTCCCAGACCATATATCACTTGTGATATGGTCAGGTGTAAACCAGGCAAGCTCCAGGCAGTTTAGTGCAAAAGAAAGCTTGAACAGAAAGTGCATGCAGACAAATAGTAATAATAATAAAAATAAGTAAAAAGATAGTATAGAAAATATTGCACGTCTGGACTATACAGTGGAGTTATACAGTCTGATGGTGGTGGGGATGAAGGATCTGCGGTAGCACTCCTTCTTGAACTGAGGGTGCCTCAGTCGGCTGCCGAAGGAGCTGCTCAGCTCCTCTACAGTCCGGTGCAGAGGGTGAGACGTATGTTTGGCCAGCACCTCCTCTCAGCCACCTCCTCTACAGAGTCCAGAGGACAGCCCAGGACAGATCTGGCCCTCCTGACCAGCTTATTAAGTCTCTTCCTTCCCGCTCTGTGCTGCTCGAGGCCCAGCAGACGACAGCGTAGAGGAGAGCAGAGGCCACCACAGAATCATAAAAAGTCTTGAGCAGAGACCTGCACACTCCGAAGGACCTCAGTCTCCTCAGGAGGTGGAGGCGATTTTGGCCCTTCTTGTACAGGGCGTAGGTGTTGTGGGACCAGTGCAGTTTATTGCTGAGGTGAACACCCAGGTACTTGAAACTGTCCACAGTCTCTATGTCCTGCCCCTGGATGTTCACCGGTGAGTGAGGTAGTGGTCTCCTCCTGAAGTCCATTACCAGCTCCTTTGTCTTACTGGTGTTAAGGCACAGGTGGTTGCGCCCACACCAGTCCACAAAGTCACTGATGACCGAGCGGTACTCCAGCTCGTTCCCCTCAGACACACAGCCCACGATGGCCGAGTCATCAGAGAACTTCTGGAGATGGCAGCTGTCCATGTTGTATGTGAAGTCCGAGGTGTAGATGGTGAAGAGGAAACGTGAAAGGACAGCTCCCAAACACAGCCCCATATGAGCTCAAACTTCAGACATGGAATTCTGTGCATAGGCCTACCTCCAAGTGACAAATCTATCAATGCTCAATGATCAGTTTTTCGGAGTCGTGGCTGGAGGTGCAACCCAGTTCACAGCCCAGTGGAGACTCAGTGCTGACAGTCTGAGTGTCGGAGTCATTTCTCCAGCTGCACACCCGGACCCTCTGGAAGTCTGTGATCCACTTTCAGTTGGAGGTCGGAGAGTTTGTCTTTGAGCAGAGCAGGGACGGCCAGCGTAATGGCGTCATCTACAGACCTGTTGGCTCTGTAGGCAAACTGCAGGAAGTCAAAGGGTGGGAAGGTGAAGGACTTAAGGAGGGACAAGGCCAAAAGCTCCAATGTCTTCATGATTCTGACAGAGCAGTCTGTAGAGTGAGGGGGTTTGGGCTTGTAGCTGGAAATTCACCTAAGCCCTGTTCAGCCAGAGTCATTAGCAGAGAAACATAACATCTCCGAAGTTGAAAGCAAATAAATAAAATAAAAGTTCAAATAAAGTAACTCTTATTGGTTTATTTGCAGATATTCTACACCAACCCACGCTACATTCTGTTCGCTCACCTGGTGCTGAACGACATGCTCCAGGTCTGCTTGAGCATTGCCCTGTTTGTCCTGAGCTACACAGCTCGTGAAATGATCTGCCCCGTGTGCCTGATCCTTCTGAGTGTGAGCGTCCTGACTTCTCACAACACTCAGCTCAACCTGGCCGTCATGGCAGTCGAATGTTACATAGCTGTCTGCTTCCCCCTCCACCACCCCCAGCTCTGCACCATCCAACGCACCTATGGCCTCATCGGGGGCATCTGGGCCCTGACCACCCTGATCATTCTGCCGGACATCTTCTTCCTGGTGCTCACCAAACCTCCAGAGTTCTTTGTGTCTACAGTGTACTGTGAGAGAACCCGTCTCTTTGACCACCCCGTCATCATGCTGAAGAGGGACGTCCAGTACATCATGTACCTGTCCGGAGTCTGCTTCATTCTCATCTACACGTACTGCCACATTTTCTTCGCAGCTCAAGCAGCAAAGTCTTCTGCACAAGAATCCAAAAAGGCGCAGAACACCATCCTGCTCCACGGCTTCCAGCTGCTTCTCTGCATGCTGTCATACGTGGACCACTTCCTGTTGAGGGTTCTGATGATCTGGTTCCTTCAGTACATCATACACATTGCATTTGTGATTTTTGTCATCGTCATGATCCTTCCACGTCTCATCAGCCCCATCCTGTACGGGCTCAGGGACAAGGTCTTCAGGGAGCACTTCACCAAGTACCTGGTTTTTACTGTCGTCATCAGGGGTTAGAGACAGGGAACGTTCATGTGGACTAAAAACTGCATTTGTTTAGACTCAAATTCTGTTTAGCGTTTGTAAAGAACTAGTCAAATAATGTGTTTTTATAACTCAAGTATTTATGAAATTTGCATATTCAACAAATCAAATAAAAGCAGAAAATAAAAATGACATGTAAGATGTAAATTGACATAATTGGCACTGAAACACATTTAGACAGTTGCAGACGCATACAAACAAAAATCATCTCTACATTTACACAACATCTCACATAAGCTGTGTCCCAATTCTCAGTGTGCACAGTTCGGATTGTGGTTTTAAGGGCACTCCGGAGTGCACTCCAGACTGTACATACTTACTCCGGATGCAGATGGAGCCGCTGACTTCATTTTCTCCTGTAAAAAATGTAGCGTGCGGTGCACGTTGGGATATATGACTGCGCGAAGTGTGCATGTATGCACAGTTGGTCCACGCCCCGATTTCCATGGAAACGACTGCGGTTTTCAGGGTGCATTTTAAGTGTGCATGGGACAAAAACGAAATGGGACAGCAGTTGTCGCGCCAGAAGTGACGTATGCGCCCTTAAAACCACACTCTGAACTGTGCACACTAGGGCTGGGCATCGAAATTCAGTTCCTCCATGGCACCGACCGAAATGCTTAGGTTCTACTGGGTATCGAAATATGCCTCGTCTTTCGGTTCCACGTTTCGATACCCAGAGGTTAATCACGTGTGGCTCAGATATGTGCCTGCGTGCTTATGGCCTGATAATGCCACCTGAGATTGGCTGAAACGTCCGCGTGTATGAAAAATACAGCGTGGTCACGCCCCTCGTTCACTGACAAGGCGAGATTCACCTAACTTGTAGGGTGCTAATAAGTTAGCTAATCAATTAGCTTGGCTGCGGAATCGTCAAAACCTACAAAAATGCCGAAGTCGAAAGCGTGGTTATACTTTCGCAAGTCCGACTCTAATACTGTGCGCATTCGCTACCCACCACCTCTCTACAGGACGTTTTACGACCAGACTCGGATTCATTTGAAAGTACTGAGCACAGCGCTGTGTCTGATATTTCATCGGGTAAGTTTGTTCCGTGAATTCCGTTGATCTGCTTTGTTTGTTAAAGGGATATGCCACCCCCAGGTCAAACTTGGGCATCTCCCCACAGTCCAGAGACTAAAATAAGTGGTGGAAAGCATTTTCCTGGTCACCCAGCCATTGTCCGAGTCTGTCAGCACTGACAGACTCGGTCTCCAGTCTAACGCTACTCCGCGTTAGACTGGAGGCTAACGTCACCAGAGAAAGATTTAGGCCAAAAGGAATTCATTTGCTCGATGCTTTTCCCAATTACTTTCTGTGTAGTGCGCATTCATATCGAGTGCAAATAAATGTGCAAATCAACACGGAGAGCTTGACTTGGTCATTTTGGGTGGGAACTATTTTTCAGTGCGGAAAAACAGAGCCGAAGCACACACCACGCTGCGTAACAGGGGAACTCCCAACGTGGTGCGTAACAGGGATTCCCCTGTGTGCTTCGGCTCTGTTTTTCCGCACTGAAAAATAGTTCCCACCCAAAATGACCAAGGCAAGCTCTCCGTTTGTTGTCTCCGAAATGCTACTGACCAAACGACGACAGGAGGCTAGTCAGGCAGCTCCCTCCTGCACAGCAGCAACAGCAGTACGACAGAGGTCAGTTGCCGAGGCGTTTGAAAGAGGGAGAATGTACCCAGGTAACCATCAACCATGTAGAAGACTAAGAGTAGTGTATGTGAGAGGAGAATGTATGTATGTGAGAGTGAGAATAGTGATACTTCATTTGTTGTCTTTTTTCATAGGCTGCAAGTGCCCAGCTTACAATAGATTTATTTTATTTTATTTTATTTATTTGATAGGGACAATGCACATTAATGAACATAAGTATAAAACAAATGTAAATATGCCGAATTTTAGCTACAAAGCTAGTTTTCATCCGCAGTCCCTCGGGAGGCAAATACATAAAAATACAACGTGCAATACAAGCAGCACAAACAAAAGTCTAGTGGTCACATTTGATGTCTGCATTGCCATTTTCATTTCATCAAAGATTTTTTTTCAGATATCTGATGTTAGAATGTGTGGAGCTAAGCCCCCTGGTGGAGCTTTGCGAAGCCAAGGTATCTAGTTAGAGCCAGGTTAGTGTTTTTCTGTAGTATTAAAAAAATTTATGAAAGTATCGGTATCGGTATCGGTATCGCGATTCTAACCCTGGTATTACTTGGTATCGTATCGAAACAAAAATAACTGGTATCGCCCATCCCTAGGCTGAGGAACTAGAATTTATCCAACTCTGATTAAAATTGGTAAATCTACCAATAAAGAAGTTAACTATATACAAGGCCAGGGCAGTCTTAAAGGGGCAGAGGCGCCTTTTGGTGGGTTAACTGTCTTGCGCAAGGAAACAAAAAAAGCATTCATCTACTGGAATTGCACCTCCAACCTGCTCTACAAATGATGATTATGTTGAGAGCGGGAATCGAACTGCCAACCTGGACGAACACTCAACCAACTACACTACTGTCACCCCAGAACTAGTACACCACGTTTCAAATTATTATGCAAATTGTGTTTAAGTGTCATAAAGGTAAATGTTTTTGTTTTCCAGTGAAGCTCATGGATGGTCTTGTGTCTCACCTGAGCCAATGAGTTTTCCAGCTGAGTCCAATTAAAGGAGAAACGACTTAAAGGTAACGTTTTTTACAATCAGAGCCTTATTTCGGTAAAAAAACAAGTTGTTTTACTCACCCATAGCACTTTGGTGTCATATGGAGCACTTCCGGAAATGTTTTAGATTTGCGATCTCCATAATGTGAGTTCTCGGGGCACATGTTTGCAGTCTCCAAATAACACAAACTTTAGCACTTTTCAAATCATAGAAGCTCGATGTCTTAGTCTACGATTTCGTTTGGTCAAAAGTGGCCTGTAATCCGAGATTTAGCCATAGTTTCGAGTAGATGAGGACGCCAGTGCGCATGTGTGGACTGTGCTCTCAGCTCCCGGGACCCAAACATGAAACGCAAAGCTGTAAACTATGGATAAATCTTGGATTACAGGCCACTTTTGATTCAAACGAAATCGTAGACTAAGACATCGAGCTTCTATGATTTGAAAAGTGCTAAAGTTTGTGTTATTTGGAGCCCGCACGGGGCATATTACATGCTCGGGTAATATATTATGTGCCCCGAGCTATGGCTAGAAGTCGCGCTAGGCTATCGCAAATCTAAAACATCTCTGCAAGTGCTCCATATGACACCAAAGTGCTATGGGTGAGTAAAACAACTTGTTTTATTACCGAAATAAGGCTCAAATTGTAAAAAACGTTACTTTTCCTTTAAGAAGGACATTCCACATTATTAAGCAGAGCAACATTTTCAAAGGGAAAGAAAAATGATCTCTCTAGTCCCGAAAAGCATGAAATAGTTGAATACCTGGGATAAGCTATGAAAACCTTAGATATCTCACAAAAACTTAAGTGTGATCATCGAACTATTAAGAGGGTCCTAATGGAACTGGACCTGTTCAGATGTTTTTATTGAAATAAATTTTTATTTCAGTAATATGCTAATGCTTCTAATTGAAAAATAAACAAATAATAATAATTTATAATGTGTGAAGAATCCCTCAGTCATCCAGGTAGAATCCATGGTAAAAGGAGAAATTCAATTTGTCAACTGGACAAATGTTTATTTGATCGAAGATGTTTCGTAGCTCATCCAAGCTGCTTCTTCAGTTCTGGCTAGAGTGCTGGTGGACACTGTTTATAACTAGCTGCAGGGAGGAGCTAACTACAATGAAATTACTATGAAAACTACAATGAAATTTTCACACCTCTGGACCTGACCTGGCTGGGTTAGCCAGGTCAGGTCCAGAGGTGTGAAAACACCCATTATGGTCCTGAATGGCTATGCTAACAAGACCCCACACACAAATAGGTGTGATAGTTTCATAGTAATTTCATTGTAGTTAGCTCTTCCCTGCAGCTAGTTATAAGCAGTGTCCACCAGCACTCTAACCAGAACTGAAGAAGCAACTCAGATGAGCTGCGAAACGTCTTCCACCAAATAAACTTGGTCCAGTTGACAAATTGAGTTTCTCCTTTGGCCAACTATATATAGAGCAAACAATGTCACTGTATAGTTCGGTATACTATCTGCCAGAATGTTTTAATCTTATATTAACCATTATTACTTTAATGTAGAGAAGGTTTCATCCGAGCCATCAATTTGGTGGTACTTGGCTGAGGAACTACAATTTATCCGACTGCATTGTGACATATGAGAACAATCACATCATCAGGTTATGACTCGGCTCATGAGACCCACAGCCTCCTTTAACTTCTGTCCAAGATGATCATCTGTGTGTCAAACAGGCACTGACTCTGTTAACAGCACAAATGATTATTACAATGACCCCTCCCTCCCTGACAACCTCAGGGAGTTCTTTTTGAGATTTGAAGATAGGGGCAGTGAAGCAACACACATGCCAGAGCCCAACACCAGCCAGACCCTCCAGCTAACAACAGACGTGTGGGAAAGGTATTTGCTAAAATCAATAATCAGAAGGCGGGTGGACCTGACAACATTACAGGTGTGTGCTTAAAGGCTGTGCAGAGCAGCTCACAGATGTGTTCAAAGGTATCTTTACCATCTCTCTGAGCCAGGCCAGACAGACCCACCTGTTTTAAAATCTCCATTGTTCCAATACATAAAAAGTCCAATCCATCATTATTGAATGACAATCGTCCTGTGGTTTCGAGCACTATGGACATCATGGTCATGAGTCACATCTGACTTTTTAAAGATCTGGGAAACACCATTAACAATAACCAATGCTGAAGTGGAGAGGGTCCAGAGCACCAAGTTCATGGGAATACATCTGTGGAACAAACAAACTCTCACAGATAACAACAGCTGTGATAAAGAAGGCCCAACGCCTCCACTTCCTCCGCAAACTGAAGAAGGTGGACCTCCACATTCTGGCCATGTTCTACAGAGGGTCAGCTGAGAGCCTTGATTGCAAAAAATCTTCTCTACATTCAGACTGTTTTGTTTGTGAAAATGTGCAGAAGATAAGTGCTTTGTGCCTTTCTAAAAAGGACAGATGTCTGTCCTTTTCTCTCAACTGGATGTCACAAAAGTTAGATTTTTTGACTTGTTCTGTTGTTGTGACGCTTCGAGCTGGGTAAGCAACCTGACGCTTAGCGGGGCCATTCATTCTGCAGGTCGTGTGGAAACAGAGGCTTTGAGAAAACTCAAACTGCGTGGGATGCAATGTATAAATGCTAGGACTTTTTTTGGCATCAGTATCTCCAGCAGCACCAGAGCCTGGGAGAATTGGATGGTGGACTGATTCTCCCTGGTGACGGGTTAGTTTAACTTATTACATCAAAAATACAGTTTGATAGGTCAGACTCTCCAGGCCATTGCACTAAACTGCTGAAGGCAGAAAATGATATAATTTCATGTCATGGTGGTATTTTTCAATAAAAAACACACATCATTTGTGTTATTTCTCCGGTTTCCCCCATCAACCCAAAACATGCTCCATAGTAAAAAAAAAAAAAATATATATATATATATATATATATATATGTGTGTGTGTGTGTGTGTGTGTGTGTGTGTGTGTGTGTGTATATATGTATACAGTACATACATACATACATACATACATACAGTGGTGGTGAAAGTAAAGCGGTGCGCACCGGAACGCAGCACCGGTATAAAATTCACAGCCTGCTAAAAGAATATGGTTAATGGTGGCCAAAACCCACATTTAAAAAAAAAAAAGTAAGGTGCGCTATTTAAGTAGAAAACACAAACAACCACACTATGCCATTCGAGAATAACTGAAAGCTACCCGAAACTCTCGTGCAGAGATATCTGCAGTCTGTTAAGCAAGGACTGTCAAAACTGACTGTAGCCGTGAAAGTAGCCTAAAAAATATGAAATAAGTTAAGTATATTAATTATTAAATTAAGTATATTAAAAAGATATTTATCTATGAAAAAGGTGTAAAACGTAAAAAAACAACAAAAAAAACGGGTAAAACGAGTTTTTTTGTTGTTGGTTTTTTTTACGGTAAAGTGATGCACTGGACATTATAGCACCTGTAAGAAATGAAAACTACTTTCACCACTGAATATATATATATATATATATATATATATATATATATATATATATATATATATATATATATGAAAATGACAAGTGACATTACTCCAAAGTGCTGTTGCATCATTGCTCCTCTCCCCCTCCCTCTCTCCCTTTTCCTCTCTGATAAAACCCTCAGTGTTTGGGCCTCGTCAGAACTGGCCCAATGCAGTCCAGAGTGAACCTGTCCGACCCGTCTGACTTCTCCGGGGTATGACGGCTCCAGACCAAGAACTCCAACCCCTCCCCCACCAACACTCTACATTTGTTATATTTACTCTGCTGTGTGCATTTGTGAATGGATTTGAATGTTTTCAGTAGATTTATGACAGAATATTACTTATCTATTTGATTACTCATACAGAAATTTACATCTGATGATTTTAATGTTGGTTGAAAAGATGTTTTTTCTTGTTTACCACAATCTGGATGATGTCTGTCAAAGTAGTAGCTGGAATAGAACCAGAAAAAATCTCTCTCAAATATATTCAGTGTTATTTAACATTACTTTCTTCAAACGTTGTACTTCTACTTAACTGCAGTATTTTTGACGTAACAGTATTGTAGATTTATTGCAGTTCACATTCTCCCTGTTTAATGTATTTAAGTGTCTGCTATGATGCGTTCTATCTTTTATTCTGACAGGTCCCTGTGAATGAGTCCAGGGTGGTCATTTACAATGACACTTTTGAAACTTCTTTGGCCAAAAATGTCTTCCTAATGTCTTTGGGACTGTCCTTCATCTACATCAATGGGATTCTGTTACACACCTACAGAAAGCACCAGGTATTATACCAGAATATGACTGCACTGGTACAAATGCAGCACTCGTATGAGCTGAAATGATTTGGTTTCCTTATTGTTTACATAGGTTGACATTCAGGTGGACCTCCAGGTGGTTTCCCTCTTTGGTCAATCAACTTTTTTTGCTGAAAACGCACGGTGCCTGCATTATCTAACCGATTTTCTGGGCACAAAAGCGCTGTGCGCTGCGCTTGAATTGAATAACTAAATTTCAGCGTGAGAAATACCATGTGTGGCGTGTGAATTGCGTGTGTCACACTCTCAATGCATGAGACTAGAGAGCCCTGTTTATAGGTATACAGCTAAGATATATGGCATGTATTTATTTATTGTTATTTATTCATTTAAAGCATAGTATATTATACTATGCTATACGAAAATCCATTCGAGTAATATTACCTCCTGTGAAATACCCCTTACTCCTTAAATACTCTATAGTCTCTCTAGGTTAATTGTTTAATTTTGTTTATATAATTATTAAAATTATATTGGTTACTTTGCTATGCTATTAGTACTTCCTGACTATAAGTAAATTTTGTAGTAGACTTTGACTTAACATATTATCCTGTGTATTGTTAAATTATTGAATGATTCTGACCTGCCTGGACATTAACACTACACCACAGTGATAGTCATGATGGGGGAGGGCTTAGCTTAATGTCATGCAAATGAGCCAAGGAGGGCTGAAGGCAGGAAAGTTCACAAGCTTTTTTCAGGGCTTTCGAAAATCTGCTGTGCCTGCTTTCAAATAGCGACAACTTCTTCAAATATGGTCAGATTTTCACGTGTAAGACATCATTGGAAAGCTTAGAATCTATACTTTCAGAATCTGTGAATAACTCAAAACGCCTCCGGGATCACATGTGTCCTATTTGGCTCCGGTCGGTCACATATTTGGTATCGATATGATACCAAGTACTTTTGGGAACTACCTACTGTGTAATTTTTCTGTACAGATACCGATGCTTGATCCCAGACTGAGCCTTATGAGTTTGTCGCGTAGTACGCGTCACTGTCTTTCCACCCCTCCCCGCTTTCTGAAAATCTCCCCCAAAATCAGGAGAGCTCGCTTAGCCTCGTTGCCAGGCTGTCTTTCAAATCGGAATGAACGAAAGCAGCCTGGGATTTCCCAGGTTAATGAGTGAAGGCATTTCAATACATTTAATTTCATGTGAATATGTATAAAAACAAGTTTCCAATGAGCTCTAAAAGACAGTCCAACAGAGGGATCTGTCCAATGTGCTACTGCTGAAAGTGTTCAGACATAAAACACTGAAGAAATTACCTAAACATTTTAAGATTGATCTAGTATTGATATTTGTATAACATTACTGATAGCCACATTTGTGATATCGCTGTCCCATCTCTAGATTTGACTTTGAAATACTTTAGTTTTATTGCAGAAATCTTTTTTTGATCCATTTGGCCTGCTTCAATTTTAGCCAATTCTAAATGAAAACAATGACCGATGCTGAAGTGTCACTTGGGGTGAAAGTAAAAAGAAACCAAACAAGCTTTGTGCATCTTTCATCAGTTTGTTCAAATAAAGTCTTTTTAACTCAAATTTGTTTATTTGCAGATATTCTACACAAACCCGCGCTACATTCTATTTGCCCACCTGGTGGTGAACGACATGCTCCTTCTGTCTTTAAGCATTACCCTGTTTACGTTGAGTAACACCAACAGTCCAGTGATCTGCCCCGTGTGCCTGATCCTTCTGAGTGTGAGCGTCCTGACCAGCCACAACACCCCGCTCAACCTGGCCGTCATGGCGGCTGAATGTTACATCGCCGTCTGCTTCCCCCTCCACCACCCCCAGCTCTGCACCATCCAACGCACCTATGGCCTCATCGGGGGCATCTGGGCCCTGACCACCCTGATCATTCTGCCAGACGTCTTCATCCTCGCGTTCACCAAACCTCCAGAGTTCTTTTTGTCTACAGTTTTGTGTGAGAGAACCCGTCTCTTTGACCACCCCGTCATCATGCTGAAGAGGGACGTTCAGTACATCATGTACCTGTCCGGAGTCTGGTTCGTTCTCATCTATACGTACTGCCACATTTTCTTCGCAGCTCAAGCAGCGAAGTCTTCTGCACAAGAATCCAAAAAGGCGCAGAACACCATCCTGCTCCACGGCTTCCAGCTGCTTCTCTGCATGCTGTCGTACGTGGACCACTTCCTGTTGAGGGTTCTGATGATCTGGTTCCTTCAGTACATCCGTCACATTGCATTTGTGATGTTTGTCATCGTCATGATCCTTCCACGTCTCATCAGCCCCATCCTGTACGGGCTCAGGGACAAGGTCTTCAGGGAGCACTTCACCAAGTACCTGGTTTTGAGTGTCGTCATCAGGGGTTAGAGACAGACAAGGCTCATTATGTAAGAAACATTGTGCTGACAAAAATCCTTGTTAGTGTCAAGATTAATTCAAATGTTTTGTGTATATGTTGTTATTAAATAAAAACCTAAATACTTTTAAATTATAAGGACGATGTCAGTCATTCACAAAAAATGTTTGGTAATTCAGAATTTTGGGGGACAGTAAACAGGAAATGACCAGCCTGAGCTAATAAACATGGAGTTAACGCTACCATCTGTAAATATATTGGCCTCGTTAAGTAGCTCTCGATGTAAAAATGTCAGTTTTATTGTCCAGGAATCAGGAAGTAATGTGCACATGCAGGAAAAGCACAGTGTAAAGCAGTGGGCTGTGGTTTTGTTCTATAAAGATTCCACTGTAATTCCACTAGATCCCTTTGTCCTGATGGGGAAAAGTGTTCATACAGGCGTTCCACCTGATTTTCACTGTATGCTGTCTGTTTGCAGTGCTCCAGAGTTATCTCACGCTTACCTTATGCATTCTGAGCATCCTAATTATTCACCTCAATGAGTTTAGAAGCACTTTTCACAACTTATACTAAGCATCTGTACTGCGGCTCAAACACATGGGAGGGAACTGGGATCTGGGCTTGTAAAGAGGGGATATTATCAATCAACTTGTTTTTAGTTTAATTTCATTGCCCTCCACGGAAGCCGACAGAGGCCATGTTCATAATGATTATCCATCCATCTTCTACCGCTTTTCCATTTCTGGGTCACGGGGGCAGCAGTCCAAGCAGATCTGCTGCCGAGAACACAATGCACCAGCCCCCCTTTCCACCTTAATAACGAGAAAATTAACTTGAGATCTCGAGAAAACGACACAATTAATTTGATCTCGAGAAAACAAAACTGTTATTTCGAGATCTCGAGAAAACAAAGAGTTATTCCGTGATCTCGAGAAAACACTGTATCGCCGTCGGTAAAGACGAAGCCGGACCAGTCTTCTGCGGAGGTGCCACCAACTAATCTTGAAATTATCCCGAATTAAAAGACGTAATGCAATCTCCCCCTGTGTCAACCCCTGATCAAAATATTGCCTTATCAGCTGATCGATTATTATTCCAGACATTCTAATGACCAAAAACGCGTCTGTTCAGAATGAGAAATAGCCCCGAAGTCAGCCTGTCACAATGTGGCGGTAGACATTTCATTTGTTTCGTTCTCGAGATCTCAAATTCATTATCTCGTTATCTCAGGATAACAAGGAAGAAAAAATATTGCTTATGAAGATTTTGAGATTTTTTGATAAACAAATAGATTCTGTGGTCAGAGCAAGCTTCTTTTTACTCCGCTTCCTGGAAAAGGTTAAGCCCTTTTTGAGCCGTGGTGACCTGGAGAAAGCTATCCATGCCTTTGTTAGTTCCCTCAAAGACTACTGCAATGCACTCTGTGTGGAGATTAATCAAGCTGGTCTTCACCGTTTGCAGCTCGTGCAAAATGCTGCAGCTGGCCTGCTCACTAACACTCGGAAACATGACCACATCACCCCTGTCCTGTATTCCTGACACTGGCTTCCTGTCCAGTTCAGAATCCATTTTAAAATTTTGATGTTTGTTTTTAACGCAGTCAATCATCTTGCACCTTCCTACCTGTGTGAGATTTTGACTCCTCACCAACCCAGCAGAGCTCTACGATCTGCTGGGCAACATCTGCTGGAGGTCCCCCGGTCCTGGGGCAAACAGTGGGGTGATCGTTCTTTTGCAGTGGCCGGTGCAAAACTCTGAAACTCTTTGCCCATTGAGTTACGCTCCATCACTGACCTGCCTCTGTTGAAAGCCAAACTTAAAACCTTCTTATTTAGGATGGCTTTTAACACTTAGTGGCCCTGTGACTCTTTCTTTAGTTTAATGGTGTAATGTGTTTTATTGACCTATTTGTATGATATTTATTGTTTGTTTTTTTTATCTTGTTTTTAATGTTGTACAGCACTTTGGTCGACTTTGGTTGTTGGAAGGTGCTATAGAAATAAAGCTTGATTGATTGATTGATTGATTGATTGATTGATTGATTGAAGATGGCCTCTGTCGACTTCCGTAATTCTCTCATAAAAACATGCCTGAAGGTTTTAGACGTCATCCGTGCATGTTTGAGAAATGTAGTGATCTCTCCCAGGTCCAAATCGAACCTTCCTTACAGTTCGCAGTACAATTCTATCCAAAGCTCTGTCACCCATGCTCCCACACAACAATTCTCCTAAAATATACAAAAATAGCTTCTTAAATTCAGTTTAGAGAAAAGCATAGAGCAAAGCTGGGTTGTGTAACTTTTCTGGTGGAAGGTTTGTCAAATGCTTTTCTCCATGGAGATGTTATTAGTTTGTCTGGAAAATTCCACAGTATGGCATTAAACCTTTCTATCTTCATGGAGACCAAACCAGACCAAGTTACAGGTCAGATCTGTGGAGGTGACCCCATTCACAGTCAGAATGTTTGTTTTTCTGGGTATTTTGAGCTCTAAAACCCACCTGTGATTGAATAAATGTAAAGTAGAGGTGTTTAAAGTCACACTATGGAACATTCCAGACAGAGCGACGACATCTCCATAGAATAATTTTGAGCCCTGTGTCCCCTGTCCCTGCAGATTTATCCATAATCATTAATTTGTCCCAGTTTTATACAAGAAATGTCCCAGGTGTCCCTATTTTTGACCATTTTGTTACCTGCCATCAGTAAAGAGGCATATATTCTCATTTGCTTAAGTAAAATACAGAAAAGCTGCTAAAAAAAAGGACCAAAACACACAAAATTTTGACTGCACTGACTCATTCCTGAATGGGCCAAGTGCAGAACAGTTTTCCTTAATTGCGCAATCGTTTCACAATTATTGAAAACTGTTTTACCCCCCAACCAAAAAGTTACACAGATTGCCCAAATATGCAAATACAACTTCTGGTGAGTAAATGGTGAGGGGTAACCAGTAGTCGAGTTGTAAAATGAAGCCAGGGGGGATGGTGAAATTTTTCACCAACTTTGTTAAAATGGAAATGCTTTTATAACAAAAAGTCCATATAATCATTCAATAATTCAATAATACACAGGATATATGTTATCACACACGTACACACACACACACACACACACACACACCTTAGTCCTGGTTTAGTCTTGGTTTAGTCCTGGTTTAGTCCCGGTTTAGTCCTGGCTTAGTCCTGGTTTAGACCTGGTTTAGACCTGTTTTAGTCCTGGCTTAGTCTTGGTTTGGACCTGGTTTAGTCCCGGTTTAGTCCTGGTTTAGTCCTGGTTTGGACCTGGTTTAGTCTTGGCTTAGTCCTGGTTTGGACCTGGTTTAGTCCTGGTTTTGACCTGGTTTAGTCTTGGTTTAGTCCTGGTTTAGTCTTGGCTTAGTCCTGGTTTGGACCTGGTTTAGTCCTGGTTTAAACCTGGTTTAGTCTTGGTTTAGTCCTGGTTTAGTGCCGAAATAGATGCAGAAATAATCTGATAATATGACTCACCCATAAGAATGCGGTCAGATCCATTCTAACAGTTTGCCGTGTTGTCTTTAATAATCCGGAGCTCCGGAGAAAAGGACATATCCCGTGTCCCGAGGCGAGAGTTCCTTCTTACGTAGCATTAACGTAGCAAGTTAAGGATTCTTCTTCTCTTGGAAATGCCGCGTAAATATCAGGCTCACATCTGATCGGCGAACAGGCGCAAACACAACAGCGGCAATCGTCATGATTGGCGGGAGCGCGTATTGGTGCGTAATTATGCTGCAACATGATTGGAAGCTGGAGCGCACTGGCCATTTTGACTTAAAAACAGCAAAATTCGCCAAAAGTTTAGGGATTTTCATGCCTGATTGATAAAATGCCATAAGGGATGGAAGAAGGGATGCCCGTTTTAGAAGAGGGATGATTGTGACAATTTTTTCCCACAGGGGGGATGCCACCCCCCCCCCCCCCCCCCCTCAACTCGAGTACTGGGGGTAACAATTATCACTAAGTATAATATTTTGAATCTTGAAATATCTCAGGTATTTATGGATGCTTGCTTTATTTTTAAAGTTTTAAATGGACTCGCTCCTCCACCATTAATGGATTTTATAAGTAAAAAAAACGACTAACCGAGTGACCAGAGGAGACTGGAACATACAGAGACGCAGGACCAAATTTGGCCAAATGGTGACGTCTATCAGAGGATCACAGTCATGGAACACATGACCTGCTCATGTCAGGAACTGTGGGTCCTCCTCAACCTTCAAGAACACTCTGAAACATTGGTTGGAACATAATCAAACATGCTCTCACAGGTAGATGTTCTTCTTAAACTCAGAGAATGGTCGACGTCATGTCTATGTGCACTTCTGTCTCTTCTGTGTGTTCCTCTAAATGTTCTTCTGTTCTGACCTGCCTTAGTACGGAAGCAGACAGAGGTCATATTCATAATGATTATTTTCCACCTTAATAATGAGAAAATTAATTAATCAATTAATTACAATTAATTTGTGATCTCCAGAAAATAAAACTGTTATTTCGAGATCTCGAGACAACAAAAAATTATTCTGTCTCAAAACATGAAACATTCTGGATGTTGTAGTTCTAACATATCACCACTAGATGTCACTGTGGAGAGTGTTTCGAACTGTGTTTCAGAGCTCCGGCACAATCGCTTCAACTGCTTCGGTGTTTCATGAAGCCTCACTTGGCCCATCCCTAGTATCTCCATCGGTATAGACGAAGCCGGGCCAGTCTTCTGCCGAGGTGCCGTGGACTAATCTTGAAATTATCCGGAATTAAAAGACGTAACGCAATCTCCCCCTGTGTCAACCCCTGATCAAAATATTGCCTTATCAGCTGATCGATTATTATTCCAGACATTCTAATGACAAAAAACATGTCTATTCAGAATGAGAAATCGCCCCGAAGGCAGCCTGTCACAACGTGGCATCACAGAATAACTGTTTTCTCAAAATCTCGAAATAACTGTTTTGTTTTCTCGAGATCTCGAATTAATGATCTCGTTATCTCGGGATATAACAAGGAAGAAAAAATATTGCTTATGAATATGGCCTCTGTCGGCTTCCGCACCTTAGGACAACAGACGTAAAGTAGATATTCCGACATATTTACATTGATGGTGTTTGTTATGTTGATTAATATGCATTGTCCTAATTAAAATAAATAAACAAAATAAAAAATATACATGGTTCAAAGGTCTGAAAAGTCCATTTTGCGCAGCAGAGGGCAGCATGGCCCTGATCGATCACAACCTTCTGAAAAGCTTTAGAAGAAGGAGGGTCACGTGACAGACACGTACCTCACGTGATCGGCTCCTCTCCGGTGGTGTGGACCGGGCCCCTCTGTCCTCCGTGGACCGTCTGTGTTCCTGTCCCGAGCGCACGGAGGATGCAGTTCCGCGCAGAGGAGGCCGCGGTGGTGGAGAAGGCCGTGCGCCTCGCCATAGAGTCCGTCATGAACGTCCTGTGCGCCGTCAACAGCGCCAGAACCAACGAGCTGCAGCGGCTGGTGGCGGACAAAGAGCAGGAGATCCGGAGGCTGGAGGAGCGAGTCCGGGAGGCCGAGGGTGAGCTGCGGCTGCTGCGGCGCTGGTGGTCCCCGAGCCGCGCCCCGGAGCAGAGCGGCGGGGACCCGGAGAGCAGCGCGGAGCAGCGGGACTGTGAAGTCCGCGTCTCCCGTGAGTCTGAAGCCCGACTACGGTCTGTTGTCCAGCCCGCACCGACACGACCCGGGACCTGACGGGGTTATCAGGAGTAAGGCGACCAGACGTCCCCATTCACCCGGGACAGTCCGAGTTTAGAGTCCTGTGTCCCCTGTCCCTGCAGATTTATCCAGAACCACTGATTTGGCCCAGTTTTATCCAAGAAATGTCCCAGGAGTCCCTATTTTTGACCAATTTGATCTAAACCAGGACTAAGCTAAGACTAAACCAGGACTACATCAGGACTACACCAGGTCTAAAGCAGGACTAACCCAGGACTACATCAGGTCTAAAGCAGGACTAACCCAGCACTACATCAGGTCTAAAGCAGGACTAAACTAAGACTAAACCAGGACTACACCAGGTCTAAAGCAGGACTAACCCAGCACTACATCAGGTCTAAAGCAGGACTAAACTAAGACTAAACCAGGACTACATCAGGTCTAAACCAGGACTAAACTAAGAGTAAACCAGGACTACATCAGGTCTAAACCAGGACTACATCAGGTCTAGACCAGGACTACATCAGGTCTAGACCAGGACTACATCAGGTCTAAACCGGGACTAAAACAGGATTAAACTAGGACTACACCAGGTCTAAACTAAGACTAAACCAGGACTTCATCAGGTCTAAACCAGGACTACATCAGGTCTAGACCAGGACTACATCAGGTCTAAACCGGGACTAAAACAGGATTAAACTAGGACTACACCAGGTCTAAACTAAGACTAAACCAGGACTTCATCAGGTCTAAACCAGGACTACATCAGGTCTAAACCAGGACTAAACTAAGATTAAATCAGGACTAAACTAAGATTAGACCAGGACTACATCAGGTTTAAACCAGGACTAAACTAAGATTAGACCAGGAATACATAAGGTCTAAAACAGGACTAAACTAAGACTAAACCAGGACTATATCAGGTCTAAACCAGGACTAAAACAGGACTATATCAGGTCTAAACCAGGACTAAAACAGGACTATCACAGTTTTTGACTAATCTGATCCCTGCCAACAGGAAAGAGGAGCATAGGAGTCATTTGTTTTGCCAAACTACAGAAATCTGTTAACAAATGACCATAAAGCAAAAAAAAAAAAAACAGAAGTCCCTCAGACTGACATAAGAATGTGCAATGTTACACGCTCTTTTCACAATTATTTACTTTAATTATTTACAATTTATTTACACCAGTCCAAGTCTGCCCCATTTAGAATTGTGAAACTCTGGTGACCCTACCAAGAAACGTCCCAGGTGTTCCTATTTTTGACCAGTTTGACAGTAAAGACGGGAATATGTTGTGATTTATTCAGCTAATATACAGAAAGTCTATGCTTCTGTGCTTGAACATGAGGAAGAGCATTCAAGCAAGGCATTTTTCATTTATTCTGATTTTATTCGTGCCAAATTAATAAAAACAAACCCTTCAAAACCTTCAAAAACCTTTCAAAAATGAGCTTTAAAGTCATATATTATGAAAAATGGACTCTTGTGCAGCTTTAAGTCATTTTCTAATGTTGTTTTTGCCTCAAAAACAGACCTGGAGTTGTGTTTGTTTCATTCACATGTTTGAGGAACTCTTTATTTTTTTCTGTCTACATCTCCAAAGCTCCAAACGCTCTGTTCCACCTTGTGATGTCATGAAAGTTGGTGGTTTTCAAGTGAACTTTTACCGTTTGTTCTGTAAAAATTGGGAATTCCAAGGCTGAAATGATCCAAATGATTCTAGTGAAGGTGTGTGGAGTTTAAAAACAGAGTCCTCTATCACCACATGACATCACAAGGTGGAACAGAGTGTTTTCTTTTTGACAGAAGAACATGGCTTGTGTGTTTAAACATGTGGGAATGAAGGAAAACAAAACTCCATGTGTATGTGATGAGGAAACTCCATTAGAACATCAGAAAATGTCCCATAAGATGTCTCACCGTCTCTTTCACAGTGGCTCTGATGACAGGAGCACCTTCTCAAGATCCTCCTGAAGTACTGGAGCCGGACCAGACCTGCTCACCCAAAGACCGCCCCGTCCCCCAGCCACTCCCCTGTCCCCCGGGATCACCTGCCCCTAAAGCCTCCATCTGCTCCTCTGAAGGACCGATCTCACACCCGCTCCCCAGTTCCTCTGAAGTTCCTCAGGAGCCGGCCTGTCCTCCTGAAGCCCGAGCGCCGCAGGAGTCCCAGGGCCCCGTGAGCCGGCAGGTGAAGCAGGAGCCACTCTTCTCCAGCCCCGTGCAGATAAAGCAGGAGTCTTTCTGTTCAGAGTATGGATTTGTCCAACAAGAGGACAGTACCGCTGTCTTCCTCCAGAGGGACCTGAGCGAGGAGGTGTCCCCCAATGTCCAGGGTAAGACGTCCTTCAGGGGGAGGGTAGTGTCCAGGGTAAGACGTCCAGGGTAAGACGTCCTTCAGGGGGAGGGTAGTGTCCGGGATAAGATGTCCTTCGGGGGGGGGTAGTGTCCAGGGTAAGACGTCCTTCAGGGGGAGGGTAGTGTCCAGGGTAAGACGGCCTTCAGGGGGAGGGTAGTGTCCAGGGTAAGACGTCCAGGGTAAGACGTCCTTCAGGGGGAGGGTAGTGTCCGGGGTAAGACGTCCTTCAGGGGGGAGGGTAGTGTCCAGGGTAAGACGTCCTTCAGGGGGAAGGTATTGTCCAGGGTAAGATGTCCTTCAGGGGGAGGGTAGTGTCCGGGGTAAGACGTCGTTCAGGGGGAGGGTAGTGTCCAGGGTAAGACGTCCAGGGTAAGACGTCCTTCGGGGGAGGGTAGTGTCCAGGGTAAGACGTCCTTCAGGGGGAGGGTAGTGTCCGGGGTAAGACGTCCTTCAGGGGGAGGGTAGTGTCCAGGGTAAGACGTACAGGGTAAGACGTCCTTCAGGGGGAGGGTAGTGTCCGGGGTAAGACGTCTTTCAGGGGGGAGGGTAGTGTCCGGGGTAAGACGTCCTTCAGGGGGAGGGTAGTGTCCAGGGTAAGACGTACAGGGTAAGACGTCCTTCAGGGGTAGGGTAGTGTCCGGGGTAAGACGTCCTTCAGGGGGAGGGTAGTGTCCAGGGTAAGATGTCCAGGGTAAGACGTCCAGGGTAAGACGTCCAGGGTAAGACGTCCTTCAGGGGGAGGGTAGTGTCCAGTGTAAGACGTCCTTCGGGGGGAGGGTAGTGTCCAGGGTAAGACGTCCAGGGTAAGACGTCCTTCAGGGGGAGGGTAGTGTCCGGGGTAAGATGTCCTTCGGGGGGAGGGTAGTGTCCAGGGTAAGATGTCCTTCAGGGGGGAGGGTAGTGTCCAGGACAATATATTAAATATTAAAGGGACAATATTAGGCTGTTTTTTCAAGTTGTGTTTTGTTTCATTCACATGTTTAACCCACAAACCTACAGATTTAGAGTTCTTCTCACAAACAGGAAAAAAACTAAACAAAACCTGTTGTACTTTGTGATGTCATATGGTGATACAGGAAGTACGCCTTTGTGGTTTTAAACTCCACACACCTTCACTAGAATCATTTAGAATTGCCAATCTCTACAGAACTAAAGGTAAAAGGAGCCGTTAACTCGAAAGCATCACAAGGTGGAACAGAGCATTTGGAGTTTTGGAGATGTAGACAGTAGTGATGTGTAGATGGAGCGTCATGAAGCATTTCGACACTTTGCCAAACTGTATTGAATCTGTATCTGATACTGTGTCACTGAATACTGCCACCTGCTGATCTTAAAAATCCTCCAGGCTCAGACTCACCTGACCCTGATCTGACGACCTCGTAAATACAATAATATAATTGAAGTCATTGTATTTTATATTGTTTTATTTCAGATCTTCATTTAAATTTAAAATATCTTTAATATTTTTAGATACAGTCAATAAATAATGTGAACATGTATCATAACGTGAAGTGAACGTGTTGTGAAGATGCTTGTGGACTGGGATTTTTTTACAAATTTTTATTTTAAAAAAAAGTTTTGAAATTGAGACATTTCCCTTTGTTTGTACCCATCTTTTACACGCAAATTCGCCTCTGAAAACGTATCTTTCTAAAAACTCCAGCTAGAGTGGAGATTCTGGAAAACTACGGTTTGGCATTTGCGTGTAAAATGAGATAAACGGAGTTTTAGGCAGCTGACGCACCAAAAGTGTGATTATGATTGGCTTGCAGAGTGTTCTCCTTCGGTTTCAGAGGCGAATTCGCCGTTTGCCTGTAAAAGATGGGTACAAACGAAGGGAAATGTCTCAGTTTTTAAAAATACCAGTGTACGTGTAAGTGGGGCCTTATTTTGAAAAACGGAGGGAGAGAAATACTCGTTTCTCAACACACCCGGCTACGTGTAAACGTAGCCTGTAAGGTTGGACACCCGGTGGAGATGTTTCTTTTAGCCTGAGGCTCCATAGTTCTTGATGAATTTGATGATGAACCGCAAAAGATCAGAGATTCTTTTGGCAGATGCTCTTCTTATAAACACAGTTTGGCGCGTCAATGTCAGTTCGACACAGGTCCTGTATCGATCCTGTATCGATCCTGTATTGGTCCTGTATTGGTCACGTGACTTTAACAAACCGATGCACGCACCGACACAGGGTTTCGCTCTATGAGCTCGACACATGCGCTGACACATGGTGCTGCCAGACCCATCACTAGTAGACAGACTAATAATAAACTGTTCCTCAAACATGTGAATGAAACAAGCTCCACAGATTTGTTTTTGACAAGGAAACGGCATTTGAACATGGCTTAAACCTCACAGTCAGTTTTATTTAATATCAACTCTTCTCCTGCAGATATTCTGGGACACGAGCTGTGGCAGAGTGCGCCCCCTGGAGCTGAGGACGTCCCCATATCCGTGCCTCATCCTGTGGCCATCCTCAGGGAGTGAGTACTGTCCTCAGACTGTTTTACGCAGATGTCTGGAGCTTTAAGTCCAGGGAGGTAGGGCTGGGCAATTCATTTGTGTTTTTAATAATCAAGACTTTGAAAAATTGTAAAATCATGACATGGAGGAATATTAACAAGTTCACTCCTGATTTTGTACTTGTAAAGCAGATTATTGTGCAATTACAGTTAGATATCTGTACAAATGTCATTTAAGGTGGTTTACAATGTCTTAAATAACAAAATAACAGCATATGACAAGAATTAAAATGTAAAGACCTTCCCCTGTTAGGTCCTGCTCTGACTTTGATTAAAATCTGTTAAACTCGTAATCGCCCAGGGTGCGCAATTTTTTATTTTTTATTTTTTGCCATAACACCCAGCCCTACAGGGAAATGTTAAAATTTGAAAGAATAATGCTTAAATGAGTTTTTTAAGAATCACCTGTGATTTGTTTCTGCTGTGTCTCTTGTACCGGTCGGAGCAGGAAGTCCAGCGTCCCCCGGAGGGACCAGTCTGAGGAGGCCATGCGGCGCCGCAGGGCCTCGTGGAGAGCAGCGTCCCGGAGGTATTACGCCCGTAAAATGGCGCGCCTCCAGACCCACGCGCCCGGCAGCTCCGCCCCCGGGACCTCCGCCCCGCTGTACGCCCCCTGCCGCCCCGGGCCCCAGGGGAACCTGCACCTACAGACCCACAGCCAGCTCTGGGGGGGGTCCTCCAGGGGGTTCTCCTCATGTGAACTGACCCAGGATCCCCTCAGACCCCTCCAGGAACTCCAGAGACCCTCCCAGGACTGGCCCAGACCCTCCACGCAGAGCTGATGAGGACTTCTGTGTCCGTACTTAAAGCTGCATTGTGTAACTTTTCTGGTGGAGCGTCCGTGAAATACTTTCCTCCATGGAGATGTTCTTGCTTTGTCTGGAATGTTTCACAAAGGCCACATTTACATGTTTTTTTAATTGCCGAATTAAATAGTTCGGAATTAAAATATTCTCCTTCAATTTTACATGGAAATAATAATTCTGAATTGTTTACAAGGAAAACTCGTTAAATCAGCTTTATTTAATTCCGCTTATTGTCTGGGGGTCGGGAAGGGTTCTGATCGGACAGGGACACAAACGGATTTATATCGACCGGAAGAAAACACTTCAGCAGCTACAGGCTTTTTTACATCTCGGTTTGTCGTTACGCCACGGACACGAACGTGATCCAAACTTTTTCCGCAGTCGTTCCGATGATAATGAAGCAGCAGCTGGAGAATTCTATCCTCATGCTTTACGTCTGTCGCTGAGGAGGAGAAGGGAAGAGCGCCGGAGAAGGAGGAAGAAGACAAACTGAATCACCGGCTGCTCCACCTCAGCCCACTCCCACATCCCGCTCACAAATCCAAAGAGCAGTGGAGGAAAGTCCGAAGAGAGGACTGGAGGAGCCGGATCAGAAGGACGACCCAACGAGCACGAGCTGATCGACCGGAATTATTTTTAAGAAGAAGAAACGTTTACATGATCGAGGAATGAATTAATTCGGCTTTAAAATCGGAATAAACCGCCCACTTACTTTGGAATTCCAAATAATGAAGCTTTTACATGGTCTTTTTAAAGTGGAATTCATTTTTATTCAGAATTAAAGCTCATGTAAATGTGGCAAAAATGGCTTTAAACGTTTCCATCTCCTTGGAGACCAAACCAGACCAAGTTACAGGTCAGATCTGTGGAGAGGCGTCCCCCGCTCACAGTCAGAACGTCTGTTTTTCTAGGTGTTTTTGAGCCTGTGATTGAATAAACATAAAATAGAGCTGTTTAAAGTCACACTGTGGAACATTCCAGGCAGAGGAATGACGTATCCTTGGAAACAAGCAGGTGACGGACCCCTAACCGAAAAGTTACACAGTGCGTCACCCATTCCTACACTACAGGACAGTGAACTTCTCAGCAGTCTCCACCTTTACCTGCTCAGTCTTAATTTTAAAAAGCTGTACCTGATTTTGACCACAAAAACCCGTTCTTCTGTTTTTCCCGTAACGGTTTGCAGTCGTCCAACGTTCTTCCTCACTTCCCTTCTGTATTCAGATCGTCCGAACTATTCACCAGGATGAGTTTAGAAGCACTTTTCACAACTTTCTGAGACCCGAGCGGAGTTTTTGCCTTCACGGTAAAGCTAACAACAACAACTAGCATGCTAAAACACGCACTTCTTGATTCTCGGACAATGAAGCTTTATAATCAGAAGCAGACAGGTCACAGAGGACTTATTTTGACCTCAAGAGCTGCTTTTAGGATGAGGCTCAAACACACGGGAGGAAAAGGTTTAGGGCTGTTCATATGGAAGATGATTTGTTCCATTAGAATTTTAAATCCAGAATTTCTCACTTTGAATTTTTTAACTCTGAAAAAAAGATGTTTGAATTATTTTTATGCTGAATTTGAGTTGCTGAAATAAGTATACTTTTTTTCAATGTTTCAAATTGAGAATAAAAATTCTCCTTTTAAATATTCAGCACAAATATTTTCAAGTTCTCAAATTAAAGAGTTAAAAGTCAGAGTGTAAAATTCAGAGTGTAAATTTCACAAAGATCCAAGACGTCAAGGCAGAAGCAATTGATCCTGTGTGAGCGAGGAGGACAGAGGCTGTTTTGCTATTGACCATTCTCATCTGTGGGCGGAGTTTACCCTTTAGCCAATCAAAGAGCTGAGGTTTTGATGAGGCGAATTCTGACTAATCAGATCGCTTCACTACAACATTTCCTGTTTGTTACGGAGTTTGATCGGATCACATGGGATTGATTGTTTCTGCCTTGGTGTCTTGGATCTTTGCTGCAAATTTTACTCTGACTTTTGAATTTGAGAACTTGAAAATATTTGTGCTGAATATTTAAAAGGTGTGTGTGTGTGTGTGTGTGTGTGTGTGTGTATATGTATATATATATATATATATATATATATAATTTTATTTTATTTATTTTTTTTTGAAGGTAATTTATATAAAAGATTTTTTTATATTAAACATATATTTATTTATTTTTTATATTTAAACATTACAAATGTACACATAATTGTATTAGTCTTAGACAAACTTTATTGATCCACAAGGGAAATTATTTGGGTACAGTTGCTCACTCATCAAATATAAAATACAACAGAGGGGAACAAAAAATAGATGGAATAACAAAAAAAAAGAGCAAGAGACAAGAGTCAGACGAGACATAATTATAAAAATAAAAAAAAGTACAAATCAGAATAAAATAGAAAAAATAAGCAATAAAATATAATATCTGACATAAAATAACAGACATTCAGAATAAAAAATAATTTAAAAAATTCAAAGTGAGAAATTCAACAGCATTTTAAAATTCAAAATCTGCTAAAACAAATTCTGTTCCACACTTAATCTTAAATGAGACATAATTATAAAAATAAAAAGGTGTATATGTACAAATCAGAATAAAATGGAAAAATAAATAGAAAAATAAAATATTAAATAATGATTATAATTATTATAATTGTAATTAATAATAATAATAAATAATAATCATTATTATGATTATTACTATTATTCAAACTGAGAAATTCAACGGCATTTTAAAATTCAAAATCTAAATACAAATTCTCTTCCATACTTTCAGGGCAACTTGTGTTTTTTCTCGTGCCTCTAAAGAGATAAAGACCAATCATTTCTCAATTCACATGGACGGCTCCTCCATCTCTCCCTCCCCTCAGGTTAAGAGTCTGGGTGTCATCCTCGATAGCACCCTCTCCTTCACCTCTCACATAAACATCACCACCCGCTCTGCCTACTTCCACCTCCGCAACATACATCGTCTCCGGCCCTCCCTTACTCCTCAGTCCACTGTCGTACTCGTACACAGCCTCGTCACTTCCCGCCTGGATTATTGCAACTCTCTTCTGTTTGGTCTCCCGCAAAAAACTCTCCATAAACTTCAACTGGTTCAGAATTCAGCCGCTCGCATCATCACACATACACCCTCCATCAACCACATCACACCCATCCTCCAACAGCTCCACTGGCTCCCCATCACACACCGCATTCAATACAAAATCCTCCTCCACACATTCAAAGTCTTCCACAACCTTGCGCCTCCATATCTCGCAGACCTCCTCCATATCGCCACACCTGCTCGCTCTCTGCGCTCCTCCTCCTCTCTCCAGCTCTCTGTCCCCTCTGCCCGTCTGGTCACTATGGGGAGCAGGGCGTTCAGCCGCTCTGCTCCCCAGCTCTGGAACTCTCTCCCTCCTGACCTCCGCAACACTGACACACTCCCAAACTTCAAAATTAAACTCAAAAGTCATCTGTTCAGACTGGCCTATTCACCTCAACCATAACTGCACTGTCCTTTTAAATGTTTTACGGTTTGAATTTTTTTTTTCTTTCTTAAATGTTTAACTGTTTGTTTTTAACTGTTTGTATTTTAATTTATACTTGTTGTAAGGCGACCTCGAGTGTCCAGAAAGGCGCCTAATAAATAAAATGTATTATTATTATTAAACAAGAACCGGATGGAGGCTTATCGAAAAATGTAAAATATTTCAGTTTTTCTGGGTATATACAGAATGACTTTAGAATTAGTAAATCGTCTATAATTAAAACCGTGTTATATAAGTTAAAAGAGCCAATTTAATAAGAAAATGAACAGATTGTAGGTTGTAAAATGGTATTTCGTACTTTCTGGGGTTAATGTTCTGTTTTGTGATGGTTGAAACTCTTAAGACGGGCACAATTTATATTTAATTATTGTAATAATATCAAGAATACTTTTGTAGCAGCTCCTTTCAGGACATTATTTATTCACTCCAGTTCCATGAATCCCGGACACTCCAGGCGGAAGACGTTTGGAAACCTGCGGATGACGACTTCCGGTGTAGCTCCCAACACTGGGCCTGTGATAAAACCGTGGATCTATAATAAAACTGGATAAGCCCCTCCCCTCTGTCCCCGCTCTAGTACCGCAGCTTCAGACAGAATTCTTCCACAGAGTGCAATGTATTTTGGGAATTCAAACTGGGAATTCTGACAGGGCAAGCAGCTTTCACAAAGGTCGGATTTTGTAGGATTCTTTTCTATTTTCACAACATAAACTTTAAAATTTTTAAATCCTGAAATCTCCACGCCGCGCTCTGATTGGTCCAAACGTTCCATGCCGCGCTCGTTACAGATATCACACGGGTGGGAGGAGCTCTATAAAGTTTGACAAATTATAAAACACATTAATAGACAATTTATAAAGGAAAATAGAATCCAACGACATCTAGAGTTCCATGGCCAACAGAGCCCAGAAGAAGTTGCCATCCGCATGTTTCCAATCGTCTTCCGGTTTTGTGACGTAAGCGTGAACTGAGCTGGTTCCCGGCGCTCTCGAAGTCCTGACCAGGCCCGGACCTGCTCGGTTTCTGATGTCTGAAGGTTGGACATGGAGCAGGTCTTGGTCCAAGCTCCTCCAAACCATAATGGTGTTTCTCTTTGCTTCTTCTGTATTTATTTATTTTGGAAACATAAATAAGAGTAAGTTTATCTGCTGCGTCCTCGTGTTTTTACTGAGCTCCTGTGCTTCAGCCTGAGCTTTAGACCAGGTTTAGTTCTGGTGTAGTACTAGTTTAGACCTGCTTTAGACCAGGTTTAGTTCTGGTGTAGTATTAGTTTAGACCTGCTTTAGACCAGGTTTAGTTCTGGTTTAGACCTGCTTTAGACCAGGTTTAGTTCAGGTTTTGACCTGCTTTAGAACAGGTTTAGCATTGGTTTAGACCTGCTTTAAACTAGGTTTATTTCTGGTTTAGTCCTGGTTTAGACCTGCTTTAGACCAGGTTTAGTCCTGGTTTAGACCTGTTTTAGACTAGGTTTAGACCAGGTTTATTTCTGGTTTAGTCCTGGTTTAGACCTGCTTTAGTACTGGTTTAGACCTGCTTTAGACCAGGTTTAGTTCTGATTTAGACCTGCTTTAGACCAGGTTTATTTCTGGTTTAGTACTGGTTTAGACCAGGTTTAGTACTGGTTTAAACCTGCTTTAGACCAGGTTTAGTTCTGGTTTAGTACTGGTTTAGACCTGCTTTTGACCAGGTTTAGTTCTGGTTTAGTACTGGTTTAGACCTGCTTTAGACCAGGTTTAGTCCTGGTTTAGACTTGCTTGAGAACAGGTTTAGTACTGGTTTAGACCTGCTTTAGACCAGGTTTAGTACTGGTTTAGACCTGCTTTAGACTAGGTTTAGTTCTGCTTTAGTACTGGTTTAGACTTGCTTTAGACCAGGTTTAAATCTGGTTTAGTACTGGTTTAGACCAGTTTTAGTTCTGGTTTAGACCTGCTTTAGACCAGGTTTAGTTCTGGTTTGGACCTGGTTTAGACCAGGTTTAGTTCTGGTTTAGTACTGGTTTAGACCTGCTTTAGAACAGGTTTAGTACTGGTTTAGACCTGCTTTAGACCAGGTTTAGTATTGGTTTAGACCTGCTTTAGACCAGGTTTAGTTCTGGTTTGGACCTGTTTTAGACCAGGTTTAGTTCTGGTTTAGTACTGGTTTAGACCTGCTTTAGACCAGGTTTAGTACTAGTTTAGATCTGCTTTAGACCAGGTTTAGTTCTTGTTTAGTACTGGTTTAGACAGGGTTTAGTACTGGTTTAGACCTGCTTTAGACCAGGTTTAGTCCTGTTTAGACCTGCTTTAGAACAGGTTTAGTACTGGTCTAGACCTGCTTCAGACTAGGTTTAGTTCTGGTTTAGACCAGCTTTAGACCAGGTTTAGTTCTGGTTTAGACCTGCTTTAGACCAGGTTTAGTTCTGGTTTAGTACTGGTTTAGACCAGTTTTAGTACTGGTTTAGACCTGCTTTAGACCAGGTTTAGTTCTGGTTTAGACCAGGTTTATTTCTGGTGTGGTACTGGCTTAGACCAGGTTTGGTTCTGGTTTAGTACTGGTTTACACCTGCTTTAGACCAGATTTAGTACTGGTTTAAACCTGCTTTAGACCAGGTTTAGTTCTGGTTTAGTACTGGCTTAGACCTGCTTTAGACCAGGTTTAGTACTGGTTTAAACTTGATTTAGACCAGGTTTAGTTCTGGTTTAGTACTGGTTTAGACCTGCTTTAGACCAGGTTTAGTCCTGGTTTAGACCTGCTTTAGAACAGGTTTAGTACTGGTTTAGACCAGGTTTAATTCTGGTTTAGACCTGCTTTAGATCAGGTCTAGTACTGTTTAGACCTGCTTTAGACCAGGTTTATTTCTGGTTTAGTACTGGTTTAGACCAGGTTTAGTTCTAGTTTAGTACTGGTTTAAACCTGCTTTAGACCAGGTTTAGGTCTGGTTTAGTACTGGTTTAGACCTGCTTTAGACCAGGTTTAGTTCTGGTTTAGACCTGCTTTAGACCAGGTTTAGTTCTGGTTTAGACCTGCTTTAGACCAGGTTTAGTACTGGTTTAGTACTGCTTTAGACCAGGTTTAGTTCTGGTTTAGTACTGGTTTAGACCTGCTTTAGACCAGGTTTAGTCCTGGTTTAGACCTGCTTTAGACCAGGTTTAGTTCTGATTTAGTACTGCTTTAGAACAGGTTTAGTACTGGTTTAGACCTGCTTTAGACCAGGTTTAGTACTGGTTTAGACCTGCTTTAGACCAGGTTTAGTTCTGGTTTAGTACTGGTTTAGACTTGATTTAGACCGGGTTTAGTTCTGGTTTAGACCTTCTTTAGACCAGGTTTAGTTCTGGTTTAGTACTGGTTTAGACCTGCTTTAAACCAGGTTTAGTTCTGGTTTAGTACTGATTTAGACCTGCTTTAGACCAGGTTTAGTCCTGTTTAGACCTGCTTTAGAACAGGTTTAGTTCTGGTTTAGTACTGGTTTAGACCAGTTTTAGTAATGGTTTAGACCTGCTTTAGACCAGGTTTATTTCTGGTTTAGTACTGGTTTAGACCAGGTTTGTTTCTGGTTTAGTACTGGTTTAGACCTGCTTTAGACCAGGTTTAGTACTGGTTTAGACCTGCTTTAGACCAGGTTTAGTACTGGTTTAGACCTGCTATAGACCAGGTTTAGTTCTGGTTTAGTACTGGTTTAGACTTGCTTTAGACCAGGTTTAGTCCTGGTTTAGATCTGCTTTAGAACAGGTTTAGTACTGGTTTAGACCTGCTTTAGACCAGGTTTAGTCCTGTTTAGACCTGCTTTAGAACAGGTTTAGTTCTGGTTTAGTACTGGTTTAGACCAGTTTTAGTAATGGTTTAGACCTGCTTTAGACCAGGTTTATTTCTGGTTTAGTACTGGTTTAGACCAGGTTTAGTTCTGGTTTAGTACTGGTTTAGACCTGCTTTAGACCAGGTTTAGTACTGGTTTAGACCTGCTTTAGACCAGGTTTAGTACTGGTTTAGACCTGCTTTAGACCAGGTTTAGTTCAGGTTTTGACCTGCTTTAGAACAGGTTTAGCATTGGTTTAGACCTGCTTTAAACTAGGTTTATTTCTGGTTTAGTCCTGGTTTAGACCTGCTTTAGACCAGGTTTAGTCCTGGTTTAGACCTGTTTTAGACTAGGTTTAGACCAGGTTTATTTCTGGTTTAGTCCTGGTTTAGACCTGCTTTAGTACTGGTTTAGACCTGCTTTAGACCAGGTTTAGTTCTGATTTAGACCTGCTTTAGACCAGGTTTATTTCTGGTTTAGTACTGGTTTAGACCAGGTTTAGTACTGGTTTAAACCTGCTTTAGACCAGGTTTAGTTCTGGTTTAGTACTGGTTTAGACCTGCTTTTGACCAGGTTTAGTTCTGGTTTAGTACTGGTTTAGACCTGCTTTAGACCAGGTTTAGTCCTGGTTTAGACTTGCTTGAGAACAGGTTTAGTACTGGTTTAGACCTGCTTTAGACCAGGTTTAGTACTGGTTTAGACCTGCTTTAGACTAGGTTTAGTTCTGCTTTAGTACTGGTTTAGACTTGCTTTAGACCAGGTTTAAATCTGGTTTAGTACTGGTTTAGACCAGTTTTAGTTCTGGTTTAGACCTGCTTTAGACCAGGTTTAGTTCTGGTTTGGACCTGGTTTAGACCAGGTTTAGTTCTGGTTTAGTACTGGTTTAGACCTGCTTTAGAACAGGTTTAGTACTGGTTTAGACCTGCTTTAGACCAGGTTTAGTATTGGTTTAGACCTGCTTTAGACCAGGTTTAGTTCTGGTTTGGACCTGTTTTAGACCAGGTTTAGTTCTGGTTTAGTACTGGTTTAGACCTGCTTTAGACCAGGTTTAGTACTAGTTTAGACCTGCTTTAGACCAGGTTTAGTTCTTGTTTAGTACTGGTTTAGACAGGGTTTAGTACTGGTTTAGACCTGCTTTAGACCAGGTTTAGTCCTGTTTAGACCTGCTTTAGAACAGGTTTAGTACTGGTCTAGACCTGCTTCAGACTAGGTTTAGTTCTGGTTTAGACCAGCTTTAGACCAGGTTTAGTTCTGGTTTAGACCTGCTTTAGACCAGGTTTAGTTCTGGTTTAGTACTGGTTTAGACCAGTTTTAGTACTGGTTTAGACCTGCTTTAGACCAGGTTTAGTTCTGGTTTAGACCAGGTTTATTTCTGGTGTGGTACTGGCTTAGACCAGGTTTGGTTCTGGTTTAGTACTGGTTTACATCTGCTTTAGACCAGATTTAGTACTGGTTTAAACCTGCTTTAGACCAGGTTTAGTTCTGGTTTAGTACTGGCTTAGACCTGCTTTAGACCAGGTTTAGTACTGGTTTAAACTTGATTTAGACCAGGTTTAGTTCTGGTTTGGACCTGGTTTAGACCAGGTTTAGTTCTGGTTTAGTACTGGTTTAGACCTGCTTTAGAACAGGTTTAGTACTGGTTTAGACCAGGTTTAGTTCTGGTTTGGACCTGGTTTAGACCAGGTTTAGTTCTGGTTTAGTACTGGTTTAGACCTGCTTTAGAACAGGTTTAGTACTGGTTTAGACCTGCTTTAGACCAGGTTTAGTATTGGTTTAGACCTGCTTTAGACCAGGTTTAGTTCTGGTTTGGACCTGTTTTAGACCAGGTTTAGTTCTGGTTTAGTACTGGTTTAGACCTGCTTTAGACCAGGTTTAGTACTAGTTTAGACCTGCTTTAGACCAGGTTTAGTTCTTGTTTAGTACTGGTTTAGACAGGGTTTAGTACTGGTTTAGACCTGCTTTAGACCAGGTTTAGTCCTGTTTAGACCTGCTTTAGAACAGGTTTAGTACTGGTCTAGACCTGCTTCAGACTATGTTTAGTTCTGGTTTAGACCAGCTTTAGACCAGGTTTAGTTCTGGTTTAGACCTGCTTTAGACCAGGTTTAGTTCTGGTTTAGTACTGGTTTAGACCAGTTTTAGTACTGGTTTAGACCTGCTTTAGACCAGGTTTAGTTCTGGTTTAGACCAGGTTTATTTCTGGTGTGGTACTGGCTTAGACCAGGTTTGGTTCTGGTTTAGTACTGGTTTACATCTGCTTTAGACCAGATTTAGTACTGGTTTAAACCTGCTTTAGACCAGGTTTAGTTCTGGTTTAGTACTGGCTTAGACCTGCTTTAGACCAGGTTTAGTACTGGTTTAAACTTGATTTAGACCAGGTTTAGTTCTGGTTTAGTACTGGTTTAGACCTGCTTTAGACCAGGTTTAGTCCTGGTTTAGACCTGCTTTAGAACAGGTTTAGTACTGGTTTAGACCAGGTTTAATTCTGGTTTAGACCTGCTTTAGATCAGGTCTAGTACTGTTTAGACCTGCTTTAGACCAGGTTTATTTCTGGTTTAGTACTGGTTTAGACCAGGTTTAGTTCTAGTTTAGTACTGGTTTAAACCTGCTTTAGACCAGGTTTAGTTCTGGTTTAGTACTAGTTTAGACCTGCTTTAGACCAGGTTTAGTTCTGGTTTAGACCTGCTTTAGACCAGGTTTAGTTCTGGTTTAGACCTGCTTTAGACCAGGTTTAGTTCTGGTTTAGTACTGCTTTAGACCAGGTTTAGTTCTGGTTTAGTACTGGTTTAGACCTGCTTTAGACCAGGTTTAGTCCTGGTTTAGACCTGCTTTAGACCAGGTTTAGTTCTGGTTTAGTACTGCTTTAGAACAGGTTTAGTACTGGTTTAGACCTGCTTTAGACCAGGTTTAGTACTGGTTTAGACCTGCTTTAGACCAGGTTTAGTTCTGGTTTAGTACTGGTTTAGACTTGCTTTAGACCAGGTTTAGTTCTGGTTTAGACCTGCTTTAGACCAGGTTTAGTTCTGGTTTAGTACTGGTTTAGACCTGCTTTAGACCAGGTTTAGTTCTGGTTTAGTACTGATTTAGATCTGCTTTAGACCAGGTTTAGTCCTGTTTAGACCTGCTTTGGAACAGGTTTAGTTCTGGTTTAGTACTGGTTTAGACCAGTTTTAGTAATGGTTTAGACCTGCTTTAGACCAGGTTTATTTCTGGTTTAGTACTGGTTTAGACCAGGTTTGTTTCTGGTTTAGTACTGGTTTAGACCTGCTTTAGACCAGGTTTAGTACTGGTTTAGACCTGCTTTAGACCAGGTTTAGTACTGGTTTAGACCTGCTATAGACCAGGTTTAGTTCTGGTTTAGTACTGGTTTAGACTTGCTTTAGACCAGGTTTAGTCCTGGTTTAGATCTGCTTTAGAACAGGTTTAGTACTGGTTTAGACCTGCTTTAGACCAGGTTTAGTCCTGTTTAGACCTGCTTTAGAACAGGTTTAGTTCTGGTTTAGTACTGGTTTAGACCAGTTTTAGTAATGGTTTAGACCTGCTTTAGACCAGGTTTATTTCTGGTTTAGTACTGGTTTAGACCAGGTTTAGTTCTGGTTTAGTACTGGTTTAGACCTGCTTTAGACCAGGTTTAGTACTGGTTTAGACCTGCTTTAGACCAGGTTTAGTACTGGTTTAGACCTGCTATAGACCAGGTTTAGTTCTGGTTTAGTACTGGTTTAGACTTGCTTTAGACCAGGTTTAGTTCTGGTTTAGACCTGCTTTAGACCAGGTTTAGTTCTGGTTTAGTACTGGTTTAGACCTGCTTCAGACCAGGTTTAGTTCTGCTTTAGTACTGATTTAGACCTGCTTTAGACCAGGTTTAGTCCTGTTTAGACCTGCTTTAGAACAGGTTTAGTTCTGGTTTAGTACTGGTTTAGACCAGTTTTAGTAATGATTTAGACCTGCTTTAGACCAGGTTTATTTCTGGTTTAGTACTGGTTTAGACCAGGTTTATTTCTGGTTTAGTACTGGTTTAGACCTGCTTTAGACCAGGTTTAGTCCTGGTTTAGATCTGCTTTAGAACAGGTTTAGTACTGGTTTAGACCTGCTTTAGATCAGGTTTAGTACTGGTTTAGACCTGCTTTAGAACAGGTTTAGTTCTGGTTTAGTACTGGTTTAGACCAGTTTTAGTAATGGTTTAGACCTGCTTTAGACCAGGTTTATTTCTGGTTTAGTACTGGTTTAGACCAGGTTTAGTTCTAGTTTAGTACTGGTTTAAACCTGCTTTAGACCAGGTTTAGTTCTGGTTTAGTACTGGTTTAGACCTGCTTTAGACCAGGTTTAGTTCTGGTTTAGACCTGCTTTAGACCAGGTTTAGTTCTGGTTTAGACCTGCTTTAGACCAGGTTTAGTACTGGTTTAGTACTGCTTTAGACCAGGTTTAGTTCTGGTTTAGTACTGGTTTAGACCTGCTTTAGACCAGGTTTAGTCCTGGTTTAGACCTGCTTTAGACCAGGTTTAGTTCTGATTTAGTACTGCTTTAGAACAGGTTTAGTACTGGTTTAGACCTGCTTTAGACCAGGTTTAGTACTGGTTTAGACCTGCTTTAGACCAGGTTTAGTTCTGGTTTAGTACTGGTTTAGACTTGATTTAGACCGGGTTTAGTTCTGGTTTATACCTTCTTTAGACCAGGTTTAGTTCTGGTTTAGTACTGGTTTAGACCTGCTTTAGACCAGGTTTAGTTCTGGTTTAGTACTGATTTAGACCTGCTTTAGACCAGGTTTAGTCCTGTTTAGACCTGCTTTAGAACAGGTTTAGTTCTGGTTTAGTACTGGTTTAGACCAGTTTTAGTAATGGTTTAGACCTGCTTTAGACCAGGTTTATTTCTGGTTTAGTACTGGTTTAGACCAGGTTTGTTTCTGGTTTAGTACTGGTTTAGACCTGCTTTAGACCAGGTTTAGTACTGGTTTAGACCTGCTTTAGACCAGGTTTAGTACTGGTTTAGACCTGCTATAGACCAGGTTTAGTTCTGGTTTAGTACTGGTTTAGACTTGCTTTAGACCAGGTTTAGTCCTGGTTTAGATCTGCTTTAGAACAGGTTTAGTACTGGTTTAGACCTGCTTTAGACCAGGTTTAGTCCTGTTTAGACCTGCTTTAGAACAGGTTTAGTTCTGGTTTAGTACTGGTTTAGACCAGTTTTAGTAATGGTTTAGACCTGCTTTAGACCAGGTTTATTTCTGGTTTAGTACTGGTTTAGACCAGGTTTAGTTCTGGTTTAGTACTGGTTTAGACCTGCTTTAGACCAGGTTTAGTACTGGTTTAGACCTGCTTTAGACCAGGTTTAGTACTGGTTTAGACCTGCTATAGACCAGGTTTAGTTCTGGTTTAGTACTGGTTTAGACTTGCTTTAGACCAGGTTTAGTTCTGGTTTAGACCTGCTTTAGACCAGGTTTAGTTCTGGTTTAGTACTGGTTTAGACCTGCTTCAGACCAGGTTTAGTTCTGCTTTAGTACTGATTTAGACCTGCTTTAGACCAGGTTTAGTCCTGTTTAGACCTGCTTTAGAACAGGTTTAGTTCTGGTTTAGTACTGGTTTAGACCAGTTTTAGTAATGATTTAGACCTGCTTTAGACCAGGTTTATTTCTGGTTTAGTACTGGTTTAAACCAGGTTTATTTCTGGTTTAGTACTGGTTTAGACCTGCTTTAGACCAGGTTTAGTCCTGGTTTAGATCTGCTTTAGAACAGGTTTAGTACTGGTTTAGACCTGCTTTAGACCAGGTTTAGTCCTGTTTAGACCTGCTTTAGAACAGGTTTAGTTCTGGTTTAGTACTGGTTTAGACCAGTTTTAGTAATGGTTTAGACCTGCTTTAGACCAGGTTTATTTCTGGTTTAGTACTGGTTTAGACCAGGTTTAGTTCTGGTTTAGTACTGGTTTAGACCTGCTTTAGACCAGGTTTAGTTCTGGTTTAAACCTGCTTTAGACCAGGTTTAGTTCTGGTTTAGTACTGGTTTAGACCTGCTTTAGACCAGGTTTAGTACTGGTTTAGTACTGGTTTAGACCTGCTTTAGACCAGGTTTAGTTCTGGTTTAGTCCTGGTTTAGACCTGCTTTAGACCTGGTTTAGACTTGTCTGGTTTACACCAGACCATATAACAAGTGATATATGGTCTGGGAGCCACCTTCGAAATATCTCGTAGCGGATGTGTGGTTTACGATCGCCAACGGCCGTTTATTGGGCGTTACGAATGTCTGTCATTTGGCGTATACGTAGCCCATAGCCAATCGTGTTAGTTGTCAGTTCAAACTACAAGTTTCCGTTTGTCCGTCTTGCCACCCCTCCCCGCTCTCTGATTGGCTCCCAGAATCGGGAGAGCTCGCTTGCCATAGTTGCCATTCTGTCTTTCAGATTGGAAGGAACGAAAACAGCCTGGGATTTCCCAGGTTAGGTTTAGACCTGGTTTAGTCCTGGTTTAGACCTGCTTTAGAAGGTGTCACCACAAGAGGGCAGTGTCACACATCACCCAACACGAGCTCACACGTGCACTGCTCCCTACGATTGATGTGTTTATTCTGCTCTCATGAAACCTGAGCTCAAGGCTGGACTGGGACAAAAAAACGGCCCTGGCATTTTTGGCTCAGAATGGCCCCTCATAATTAACGGAGCACAACAGACTAATTTATGTGTTCCCCAAAGTAATGTATTTTACTATTGTTACGTCTTGGCCGAGGGGAAACACCTTCTTCACTACAGGGTTTGTAGCATCTTGCTTTGGGGGGTGATTTAAAAATTCTTGCATTCTAGCAGGCTCTGGGCGGGAAAAGTAGTCTACTCTCTTCTCTCTCCTCAACAGCTTGGCTTGACTAGACAGGAAGAGGGACAGATTATTACAGTTTATTAAGTGATAAATAGAAAACCTAAATTAAAAATAAAAATATTGGGAACTACCTGGAAACTACCTGGAACTACCTGGAAAAACTGTCTAAACCATCAAAACATTTAGTATATTTAGTGATCAGATAAATCTCATACTAAGGCAGCACGAGACAAGGCAAGATGGCTGACCGGAAGTAATGATGCTCTTAAATCGGCCTATTCAATGTATGATGTGTATGGAATTTGTTGTTTATAAAAAAAAAAAGTCTGACCAATATGGATGCCACCAGTGGAGTCAATAGTGTGGAAACATTTACATGATTAAAAGGTTTCTTGTTAACCTAAAGTGTATTCTTAGACTTAGACTTAGACAAACTTTATTGATCCACAAGGGAAATTGTTTTGGGTACAGTAGTTCACTCATCAAATATAATATATGATATATGATATAAAACAGAGGGTAAAACAAAAAGAAAAATAGATGGAAAAGCAAACAAAGAGCAATAGACCTGTGTCAGATGAGACACGATTATATACATAAGATAATGATAATAAATATATATGTACAATCAGATTTAAGTAGAAAAGTAGTGGTCAAATATAAAATACAGTATGATGTGGATGATGTACAGTACCAGCTGTATACAGTTGTAGGGAGTATTTTCTATTCTATATAACAAACATGGTTTGTTGTTTAGGCGCAATGTAAATATAATCAAGCAAATAGACCACAGTACCATCTAAACATTTATTTTTTTCAGTTAGCTGCCCACTAGCTAGTTAACTACGTCTCCGTGGCGGCACGGTGGCTGAGTGGCTAGCGCTCATGCTTCACAGCAAGAAGGTTCCGGGTTCGATCCCTGGGTCCCCCGAGCCTTTCTGTGTGGAGTTTGCATGTTCTCCCCGTGTCTGGGTGGGTTTCCTCTGGGCACTCCGGTTTCCCCTACCAACCCAAAACATGCTCCATAGATAAAATCCTCCAGCTTAGGTTCTGACCAAACTGGGCGCAGTAATGTGCTGCCCACTGCTCCTAATAACAGGATGGGTTAAATGCAGAGAAGAATTTCTCCTGTGTGAGATCAATAAAGTCACTTCTTCATTTACTGTATGCTGAACTGGGCTAATATCATGAGGGAAACAATAAATGATTTAGGGTGACCTTGTAGTAACCATGAACATGGATTCTTGTTAATATGAATTATCAAATATCAAACAAGCAAATAATCAAGCAAATAATCACTAGAGCTTATACAACATAGTCCAGGCTAGTACCCCACTGCAGATATTTTGAGCACTCAGACTTTAGAGCTAGCTGACCATTCATTCATTCACTCATTTACCCCCAGGCGAAATTCACCTAGCACTTGGATTTCGCTCTGCGTTTTTCCCATTGAATCTACATTCACGTAGGTCACCTATTATAAGATAAGATAAGACTTTATTGATCTCACACAGGATAAATTTACTTGTCACAGTAGCTCCAGGACAGTTTGAAACAGAAAGAAAAGTGCATGCAGGCAATGATGGAAAAAAGTAATTAATAATAAAAAATATGTAGTAATAATAATAATAATAATAATAACAATAATAATAATAATAATAATAATAATAATAATACAAGCATCAACAAGGAGAGCATGGAAAAGAGGATATTGCACGTTTGGCCTATATATATATACTATATATATATATATATATATATATATATATATATATATATATATATATATATATATATATATATATATATATATATATATATATATATATATATATATATATAATTATACAGTCTGATGGCGGTGGGGATGAAGGATCTGCAGTAGCGCTCCTTCTTGCACTGGGGGTGCCTCAGTCGGCTGCTAAAGGAGCTGCTCAGCTCCTCTACAGTCCGATGCAGAGGGTGAGAGGTGTCGTCCATGATGGACGTGAATTTAGCCAGCACCTCCTCTCAGCCACCTCCTCTACAGAGTCCAGAGGACAGCCCAGGACAGAGCTGGCCCTCCTGACCAGCTTATTAAGTCTCTTCCTGTCCCGCTCTGTGCTGCTCGGGGCCCAGCAGACGACAGCATAGAGGAGAGCAGAGGCCACCACAGAGTCATAAAAAGTTTTGAGCAGAGGCCTGCACACTCCAAAGGACCTCAGTCTCCTCAGGAGGTGGAGGCGACTTTGGCCCTTCTTGTACAGGGCGTCGGTGTTGTGGGACCAGTCCACTTTATTGTTGAGGTGAACACCCAGGTACTTGAAACTGTCCACAGTCTCTATGTCCTGCCCCTGGATGTTCACCAGTGAGTGAGGTAGTGGTCTCCTCCTGAAGTCGATCACCATCTCCTTGGTCTTACTGGTGTTAAGGCTCAGGTGGTTGCACCCACACCAGTCCACAAAGTCACTGATGACCGAGCGGTACTCCAGCTCGTTCCCCTCAGACACACAGCCCACAATAGCGGAGTCGTCAGAGAACTTCTGGAGATGGCAGCTGTCCATGTTGTAGGTGAAGTCCGAGGTGTAGATGGTGAAGAGGAAGGGTGAGAGGACAGTACCCTGGGGGGCCCCGGTGCTGCAGACTACCACCTCTGACTCACAGCCGCGCAACCGCACATACTGTGGACGGTCAGTGAGGTAGTCAATGGTCCAGGCAGCGAGATGTCCATCCACTCCCGCGTCCTTCAGCTTCCCCCGCAGCAGCGCCGGCCTGATGGTGTTGAAGGCGCTGGAGAAGTCAAAGAACGTGACTCTCACAGCACTCCCGGCGGTCTGTAGGTGGGTGAGCGCCTGCTGCAGCAAGTAGATGACAGTGTCCTCTACTCCTACATTTGGCTTGTAGGCAAACTGCAGCGGGTCCAGGGTGGGGCTCACCACAGAGCGGAGGTGACTGAGGATCACCCTCTCCATGGTTTTCATGAGGTCGGAGGTCAAGGCGACTGGTCTGTAGTGGGCCGGTTCCCTGACATTTGTTGTTTTGGGAACCGGGACCGCACAGGAGGTCTTCCACAGGACTGGGACCTTCTCCAGGCTGAGGCTCAGGTTGAATATGTAGCAGAGAACCTCACAGAGCTGGTCTGCACAGGTTCTCAGCAGCCTGGGGCGGATACCGTCAGGTCCTGCGGATTTCCTCTGGTTGAGTTGCTTAAATTCCCTCCTCACCTCGTCTGGTGTGATGGAGTGAGACTGGGGTGGACTGCAGGGGGTGGTGGTGGTGGGGGGTGGAGGGGGGCTGGTGTTGGGTTGGGTCCGTGTGAAGGGGGAGGGGGATGTGGCTACTGCCCCGGGGAGGTGTGAAGAGGAGGGGGGAGTCGGCAGAGGGGGTGTCCCTCTGTCACTCTGTCCAAAACCAGACCTCTCCACACGCCCCGTGCGTTGTTTTGGGCCAGCTGCTCCTCCATCTTCCTCCCATAGTTCTTCTTGGCCCATCAGATCCTCATTTTGGCTTCAAAACAGCAAACTTTGCCAAAAATTTGCCATTTTCTATTAATGCGGCATGCCTGTCCATCACCTAAAAGTCCCGGTATTATCCTAACATTACTACCTGCTTACCTGCTGTGATACACCTCCCTGGTCACTGTCACTGTCCCTCGGGTGTCCTGTCAACTGTCTCTGGCTGCTCCTCCTCTCCCTCGGGTTCCCTGTCCACAGTCTCTGGCGGCTGCTCTCCCTGTCCACGTTCAGCCTGGGCTGCAGAGGACATGGAGGCTCCAGCAGCCCCTCCAGAGTGAGGCTTTTTAATATTTCCGCCCGCTAATTCTCCGCACCTCCTTTCTTGCCATGTTTCCACACTCATTCACTCAACAGTATGATTATGAAACTGGTGGGGATCAGTGCAGAGAAAGGGGTGGGACCGCTCTCGTAAGCTTCTATATCCTGATTGGTTTAGTCCACTGTCCATATTTAAGATGGACCAATGGGACGCCTCCTTTAAATTGCGGGCCGGTGACCGGGCTCTAAGTTAAAAAAAAAAAAAAAAAAAAAAACAGCATTGGCCCCGGCCCCCGAGGACTGTTGGCCCACCGGGAAAATGCCCAGTATGCCAGATGGCCAGTCCAGGCCTGCCTGAGCTGATCCGTAAAAGCAAAGCTATCACTGTCCAGAATCTGGAACAAGGAAGAGGAGGAGGAGGACGAGGTGCAAGAACAGGAAAAAGAGGAGGAGGAGGAGAATAAGGAGGATGAAGTACAAGATGAAGAAGAGGAGGAAGAAGAAGAAGAAGGAGGAACAGGAAGAAGAGGAGAAGGAGAATAAGGAGGAGGATGAGGCGGAAGAAGAAGAAGACGAGGAGAAGGAAGAACAGGAAGAAGAGGAGAAGGAGAATAGGGAGGAGGACGAGGGGGAAGAAGAAGAAGAGGAGGAGAAGGAGGAACAGGAAGAAGAAGAGGAGAAGGAGAATAAGGAGGAGGACGAGGCGGAAGAAGAAGAGGAGAAGGAGGAGGACAAAGTGCAAGAAGAGGAGGAGGAGGAGGAACAGGGAGAAGAGGAGGAGGAGAATAAGGAGGGCGAGGCAGAAGAAGTGGAAGAGGCTGCAGATGGTTCCTTTAAACGGTGAAATGCTCCATCTTCTGTCTGAAGAAAGAAACTCCAGGTCACGCTCAAAACGTCCACGGCCTGATCTGTGTTTGAACTGCCGACAAAACTGGGAAGAATACTTTGGAAATGTATTTTTTAGAATATTGAATACTTATCAATAAGATGTATCGTGGAACGTCTTCTGTTCAGAGCCGGATCGAACCTTCAGGGGCCCAAAGCTACGTCTGCATTAGAGGCCCTCACTGTTTCCACTCAGACAAATTAACAGCTAAAAAAACGCTCAAAATTCCAACTTTCAACACATTGATTTATTGATTCTAAATATTAGTGGCTCAAGTTTTTAGGGCCAACACACTGTCAGGGAAACTCACTTAGTTTCACTTCATGATCATGTTATTTGTGTTGAATAAATGCTTGAAACCCTCAAATAAAAGTGTGACGAGTGATTAAACGCACTAATATGTGAATAATGTGCTTGCAAATACGCTCGTTCATGTTTGGAGTCTGCAAAGATCCGGATCAGATTCTGATTCTGTGGTCTGAGAATTCTTCCACTTTGAGTTTTTACAGTGTAAAAAACATGAGATTAAAACGTTTTCTTGTGTTCTGCATTTATTTATCACTATTTAAAGAAACAGTATGGGACTTTCTGGAGGTGGCACATCACCTGCTTGACTCCATGGAAATAGAAAATTAAAACCAAACTTCTCCATTGAGGTAGAAACGTCCTAAGCCAAACTGGAATATTTCCATGGAAACAAGCAGGAGGAGGCCCAGCTCCACCGTGGGCCCCTCTGTTCGGGTCTCTGTGGTGCAGCTCCACCGTGGGCCCCTCTGTTCGGGTCTCTGTGGTGCAGCTCCGCCGTGGGCCCCTCTGTTCGGGTCTCTGTGGTGCAGCTCCGCCGTGGGCCCCTCTGTTCGGGTCTCTGTGGTGCAGCTCCGCCGTGGGCCCCTCTGTTCGGGTCTCTGTGGTGCAGCTCCACCGTGGGCCCTGTAGTCGTTCTGCTGCACGCTGCAGAAAAGGAAGTGGTTTTTCGTTCTGTTTCCCTCCATCACTTCCTCACCTCTGCGACGAAGACGAGCTCCCGCCGCCCGGTAAGAGCAGCTCCGTTCTGGACTTATTTTCATTTCAATTATTCTTTGAATTTATGTTTTTATTTATTTATTCATAAGACAATTACAGAACCCATGAGCTAAAAGTGACTCAGATTTGAAGAACTGGTGAAAATGTCGTCCTGGTTTAGTTCTGGTGTATAGATTTCAGTTCCTGCTCTTTGTTTGGACAACTATCTTTTCATCCAGGTTTAGTTCTGGTTTAGTACTAGTTTAGACCAGGTTTAGTTCTGGTTTAGTGCTGGTTTAGACCTGCTTTAGACCAGGTTTAGTTCTAGTTTAGTACTGGTTTAGACCAGGCTTAATTCTGGTTTAGTACTAGTTTAGACCTGCTTTAGACTAGGTTTAGTTCTGGTTTAGTACTAGTTTAGACCAGGTTTAGTTCTAGTTTAGTACTGGTTTAGACCAGGCTTAATTCTGGTTTAGTACTAGTTTAGACCTGCTTTAGACCAGGTTTAGTTCTGGTTTAGTACTAGTTTAGACCAGGTTTAGTTCTGGTTTAGTACTGGTTTAGACCTGCTTTAGACCAGGTTTAGTTCTGGTTTAGACCTGCTTTAGACCAGGTTTAGTTCTGGTTTAGTACTAGTTTAGACCTGCTTTAGACTAGGTTTAGTTCTGGTTTAGTATTAGTTTAGACCAGGTTTAGTTCTAGTTTAGTACTGGTTTAGACCAGGCTTAATTCTGGTTTAGTACCAGTTTAGACCTGCTTTAGACCAGGTTTAGTTCTGGTTTAGTACTAGTTTAGACCAGGTTTAGTTCTGGTTTAGTACTGGTTTAGACCAGGCTTAATTCTGGTTTAGTACCAGTTTAGACCTGCTTTAGACCAGGTTTAGTTCTGGTTTAGTACTAGTTTAGACCAGGTTTAGTACTGGTTTAGACATGCTTTAAACCAGGTTTAGTTCTGGTTTAGTACTGGTTTAGACCTGCTTTAGACCAGGTTTAGATCTGGTTTAGACCTGCTTTAGACCAGGTTTAGTTCTGGTTTAGTACTAGTTTAGACCTGCTTTAGACCAGGTTTAGTAATGGTTTAGTTCTAGTTTAGACCTGCTTTAGACCAGGTTTAGTTCTGATTTAGTACTAGTTTAGACCTGCTTTAGACCAGGTTTAGTTCTGATTTAGTACTAGTTTAGACCTGCTTTAGACCAGGTTTAGTTCTGGTTTAGACCTGCTTTAGACCAGGTTTAGTTCCGGTTTAGTACTACTTTAGACCAGGTTTAGTTCTGGTTGAGTCGAGGGTTTGACAATATAAAATGTTGGATGTTTATCTACATCTCCAATGATCCAAACGCTCTGTTCCACCTTTTGATGTCATCAAGTGGTAGTGTTCAGCTCCTTTTCCCTTTAGTTCAGTCAAGTTTGGCAATTCCAGGACTGAAATGATCCAAATGATTCTAGTGAAGGTGGAACACAGTTTTTAGCCTAAATCTTCAGGGTTTGTGTGTTAAAAGTGTAAATGAAACAAACACAACTCCAGGTGTTTGTGACGAGGAAACGACATTAGAACATCAGAAAATAGTGTAAAATTGGCTCTTTAATGTGAAACAACTCTCCACGAGGACTTCAGTCATTTAGATCGTGTTTATGTTTATACTTTATGGCTTTTTCACATTAAAGTGTTTTCAGTGAGATTCACAGTGTGATTTCTCTGAGGGGCAGAGGGACATGGCACATGACAGAGAAGAGGTCCAGTTATTGAATCTGTCACGTGCACTTTGACCTAAACAAACCGCAGAGTTTGAACAGGACTCGAGGGGCTGTTGTGGTGATGTTGCGGTGATGTGGTGATGTTGTGGTGATGTTGTGGTGATGTTGCGGTGATGTGGTGATGTGGTGATGTTGTGGTGATGTTGCGGTGATGTGGTGGTAATGTGGTGATGTGGTGGTGATGTGATGGCGATGTGGTGATGTTGTGGTGATGTTGTGGTCATGTTGTGGTGATGTGGCGGTGATGTTGCGGTGATGTTGTGGTAATGTTGGGGTGATGTTGTGGTGATGTGATGGTGATGTGGTGGTGATGTGGTGGTGATGTGGTGGTGATGTTGTGGTGATGTGGCGGTGATGTTGCGGTGATGTTGCGGTGATGTTGTGGTGATGTGGTGGTGATGTTGCGGTGAGTTTGTGGTGATGTTGCGGTGATGCTGCGGTAATGTGGTGGTGATGTTGCAGTGATGTGATGGTGATGATGTTGTGGTGATGTTGCGGTGATGTTATGGTGATGTGGTGGTGATGTGGTGGTGATGTGGTGGTAATGTTGCGGTGATGTTGCGGTGATGTTGCGGTGATGTTGTGGTGATGTTGTGGTGATGTGGTGGTGATGTGGTGGTGATGTTGCGGTGATGTTGTGGTGATGTTGCGGTGATGTTGTGGTGATGTTGCGGTAATGTTGCGGTGATGTTGCGGTGATGTTGCGGTGATGTTGCGGTGCTGTGGTGGTGATGTGGTGGTGATGCTGCGGTAATGTTGCGGTGATGTTGCGGTGATGTTGCGGTGCTGTTGCGGTGATGTTGCGGTGCAGTGGTGGTGATGTGGTGGTGATGGTGCGGTAATGTGGTGGTGATGTTGCAGTGATGTGATGGTGATGATGTTGTGGTGATGTTGCGGTGATGTTATGGTGATGTGGTGGTGATGTTGCGGTAATGTTGCGGTGATGTTGCGGTGATGTTGCGGTGATGTTGCAATGATGTGGCGGTGATGTGGTGGTGATGTTGCGGTGATGTTCCGGTGATGTTGCGGTGATGTTGCAATGATGTGGCGGTGATGTGGTGGTGATGTGGTGGTGATGTTGCGGTGATATGGTGATGTTGCAGTGATGTTGTGGTGATGTTGTGGTGATGTGATGGTGATGTGTTGGTGATGTTGCGGTGATGTGGTGATGTTGTGGTGATGTGATGGTGATGTTGCGGTGATGTGATGGTGATGTGGTGGTGATGTGGCGGTGATGTTGCGGTGATGTTGTGGTGATGTTGTGGTGATGTTGGCCGGAACTCAAGGACTTTAAGAATCATCACAGTTTTCAGTCCTGGTTTGGGGTTTTCAGATTCTAGAATAATATGATGTGGTTTTCCCAGATGGGGAGAGTGAGTTTTTCCCATTGATCATGAACTGCCTTGAAATCTCGATGATGATGAAGGATCTGCGGTAGCAGATCCCCACCACTATCAAACTCCACTACTGTATATAGTTTAAATGTATAATTTTCTACTATTTTCTTATTTACCTATTTGTATTATTATTCCTTATCTTGTCTGCATGCACTTTTTTGTTCAGACTTTCTTTTGCACTAAACTGCCTGGAGTTAATGTGGCAAGTGAATTTCACCTGTGTGAGATCAATAAAGTCTTATCTTATCTTATCTTACAAAATGTAAACTCACAAATGTTGAACCTGATCATTATTATTGATTACGAGACACACAAACCTGTATTAAATATATTATTATGTCATACAGCGACGAGCTGAAACATCACCACACCATAAACAGATTTATACTTGTTTATTATCAAATGTTTAAACTCAGACATCACAGATGACATCACATTAACAGAAACTATAGGCTCATTACCTCCTGGTGCTGCGGGGGTCACTCTGGTCACTCTGTGGTCAGCAAAGACTCTGTCCTCCCTGGGACACAGACACATGTTATTTGGACATGGCCCCGCGCGCCCCCGCGGTCTATTTTTAGTCCTCCAAAGCGCGTGCACAGGCTGGTGTTGGTTTGTCTCACGCGTGAGAATCTCATGAGGAGACTCTGTGTTCACGCGAGAACTGCGGCCCCCGGAGCATCCTCTGCTCCTCTGCACACTAAAGACGAGCCTTTGTCACGGACAAAGTGCCGTTTGTGCCGCTGTGTTTTCCACTCAGCTCCCGGCAGCTGTCCACAGACCCGCACGGGCAGACCCGCGGACAGGGGGGGACAGGCCGGGGACAGGCCGGAGACAGGCGGAGACTGTTGTCCGCAGCTGCTGCCCGCAGGTGGGGGTGGGGGCTGCACCTGCCGCGGGCTCCGGCTCAGGCCTGGACTCGTTCCTCGCGCCCTCATGATCCGTGCGCGTGTGTTCTGTTGAAACAGCCGCGTGCGTCACTGATTTCCATCTGACCACAAACAGAAACCAGCAGCTCCAACAGCTCCAGTGGCTCCACTGTCCCCGCGGCGGAGGCGAGGGGAGAAGAGGTGGTTCTGGTGGTTCTGTGCCCTGAAGACCCTCGGCCCCCTGCTCTCGGTGTCCCGGGGAGGTGGTGCTGTGTGCGGCTGTGGACAGAGGGACCGTCCCGCTCTTTGAGGTGAGGATCTGGAGAAGAACAGAGAATCCTCCGCTCTGCGCGTCTCCGCAGGAAGAACATCGCGTCCTTCGCGGTACCGGCTCAGTCTGAGCCTAAACCCACTTTTGTGCTTCGGAATCCGCCTGCCCACGGACACAAACACTATATTTATTCATTTTTGTAAACATTTGAGAGCATTCTGTTGACATTTTAAATGCCTGTTTTCCATAAACAAACAGACACTCTGCGCAGCTGCGTCACCGGCGCGTCTTTCAGCTCCGGTCTGAAGCGGATCTCCGGGAGTCTGTGGGCCCCGGAGCCCTCTCCTGTCCCGGGCCCGGTCCTGTCCTGTCCCTGCCGTAGTGCTGAGCTCTCTGGGAGAGAACAGTGTGTCAGTGCGTCAGATGGAGCGCTGGAGCCGGTGCGCGCAGCGCGGCGCAGCGGCGCGTTGGAGCTGCGCGCTGCGCTTCTATTGGCTGGAGCGCGTTTACACGGGACTACCGGGTGGACCGACACATGTGCAGTGTGCAGGGGATTTGTACTTAACATACGGACATGTTGGACTTTGTTCATGAATAAAAGCTGCGTTTAAGGCGCCATTTTTATTCATTAAATCTATTTTAGCCATAGGGGCCCTTTCTTACGTTTGGGGCCCTTTCTGGGACCCCTGGATAATTTTGTTGGTGACTTGATCACCCCTTCACAGCGAACACACTTGGACGTGTCCTTTTTTTTTGCAGGGGTTGCTGGGAAGAAGAAGGAGGCCCTGGAACTTTGGCTTTGGAGAACGAGCCACAGGCGCAGTCGCTGAGTAAAGGTAAGAACCAGGGCTTTTAAAGCTGCCTGCTCGGCTCTGTGAGGATCCCGGGGGTCCTGGGGGTCCTGGAGCCCGTATTTAGACACCGATGGCCCGGTTTTAAGGTAGATTTGTCCCGCTGTGGCCCGCTCTGGAGCAGGGTGGGTCCGGGACGGTGTGCGTCACAGAGGAACATGGAGGCACAGCAGGGGGAGCCATTCTGCGCTGTAGCCGCTCACAGCTCCTGTCAGGCCGCTCCAGGGTCACAGACGGGAGCAGTGAGGCCCGGGCACCGGCGGGTGTCACCGGCGGGTGTCACCGGGCTGCTCACGGGGGGGACTGTGACGGTGCACCGAGCGTGCGTCCTGGGACAGTGTCCCACCTGTGGACAGAGACAGAGGGGACATGTTAGGACGGGGGGTGAGGACAGGGGACAGTGCAGGAGGAGACACTTAACACGTGTGAGTCTGAGGCTCTGAGGCCCCAGCACACACACTGTGTGAAACGACTGAAAACATCCAAGATGGCCCCTGGAGCAGCAGGTGAACACTTCCTGCTTCTGTCCAAACATCTCTCACTTTTAAAGCACATCTGGACTGGCCCCACAGACACAGGGGCCCCTCAGTCCAGGGGCCCTCATTGTCACCGAGGGCCCTTCTGCCTGAGCAGCCCTCTGTCCGTCTGTGTGGATCTGTGAGACCGTCACATTAAAATGAACTCTGTCCTGTCCCTTTCAGACAGGCGCGTCACTGCAGCTCAGAACATCAGATAAAACCCGAACTCATCAGATAAAACCTGAACCCACCAAATATAAGTCCAAAACACAAGAGGGACATTTAACCCTGAACATTTCACCACATCAGTAAAACTCTGCTGGTCTGTGCGTCTTTACGCACGCCTGGATAAACTGTGCTTAAACTGGACACATGAAGTGAACTTTTTATCTGCACAAAATCATTGAACTGCGTCGTGAGGAGGGGCGAACAGCGCCACCTGTGGAGCGCACGGAGAACTGACCGTGACTCAGCTGCGTCTGTGTTTTCAATAAATCAGATCAGAAAATGAATCTTTACGCACAGAACCAGGACGCGTCTGGTTTAAAGTGAGTTTAATTTAATGTAAAAATTATATAAACCAGGACTGAACCAGGACTAGACCAGGACTAAACCAGGACTAAACCAGGACTAGACCAGGACTAGACCGGGATTAGTCCAGGACTAAACTAGCACTAGACCAGGACTAAACCAGCACTAGACCAGGACGAGACCTCTGACCTGTTCTTGTTTCTGCTCGTGTTTAACAGCTCGGACTGCGCATGCGTGCGGGGTTTTATTCCCATGGTGCTCGTTATTTCCCCGGTGCACGCGTGCTCCGGTATCCCCGCGCGCCCTGTCCCTGTCCGGTGCTGAAGCGTCCCGGTGAAACGGCGCCCCCTGCGGTCCGCGCACGCTCACTGCCGTCCGCGCGCGCTCACTGCCGCTCCCAATGCGTGTTTAGTGCGCGCGGTGAACGTAAAGCTGCGTCATGTTGTTTTTATCCACGTAAATCCGTAAACCTGCACCTGAAGGTTGAGTAAACACCACAGAGATCCACCTGAGACCTGGAGCTGAACCTCAAGAGCTGATGCTGAAACACCAGTCTCCACCACAGCTCCACCCAAACCCCAGAACCACAACCACCTCCAAATCCAACAAGACCGCTGGTTTCAGACTGTAGAACCGGATCATGTCATAATCTCAGACAGGTTATGTATTGATCACATTGAACTTCACCAAGAAAGTCTCACATTACAACAAAAATCTGTAGTTTAACGACATTCATTTTATCTGCTTCCGTTTTCTAATGTTGTAACAGTGGTTCCTCGTCAGAAACATACAGGCCTGTTTCAAATCATTTCCTCTGTCAAAATGAGCCAAAACTACAGGAGTCTGCAGGTTTTATACAGAGGGGGGCATCTGACACACACGGGGGAGGGCATCTGACACACACGGGGAGGGAATCTGACACACACAGGGAGGGCATCTGACACACAGGGAGGGCATCTGACACACAGGGAGGGCATCTGACACACACAGGGAGGGCATCTGACACACAGGGAGGGCATCTGACACACAGGGGGAGGGCATCTGACACACACAGGGAGGGCATCTGACACACGGGGAGGGCATCTGACACACACGGGGAGGGCATCTGACACACACAGGGAGGGCATCTGACACACAGGGAGGGCATCTGACACACAGGGGGAGGGCATCTGACACACACGGGGAGGGCATCTGACACACACGAGGAGGGCATCTGACACACACAGGGAGGGCATCTGACACACACGGGGAGGGCATCTGACACACACAGGGAGGGCATCTGACACACACAGGGAGGGCATCTGACACACACGGGGAGGGCATCTGACACACACGGGGAGGGCATCTGACACACACGGGGAGGGCATCTGACACACGGGGAGGGCATCTGACACACACGGGGAGGGCATCTGACACACACAGGGAGGGCATCTGACACACACGGGGAGGGCATCTGACACACAGGGGGAGGGCATCTGACACACACAGGGAGGGCATCTGACACACAGGGAGGGCATCTGACACACACAGGGAGGGCATCTGACACACAGGGAGGGCATCTGACACACGGGGAGGGCATCTGACACACACAGGGGGAGGGCATCTGACACACACAGGGGGAGGGCATCTGACACACACGAGGAGGGCATCTGACACACACAGGGAGGGCATCTGACACACACAGGGAGGGCATCTGACACACGGGGAGGGCATCTGACACACACGGGGAGGGCATCTGACACACACGGGGAGGGCATCTGACACACACGGGGAGGGCATCTGACACACACGGGGAGGGCATCTGACACACGGGGAGGGCATCTGACACACACGGGGAGGGCATCTGACACACACGGGGAGGGCATCTGACACACGGGGAGGGCATCTGACACACACGGGGAGGGCATCTGACACACACGGGGAGGGCATCTGACACACACGGGGAGGGCATCTGACACACACAGGGAGGGCATCTGACACACAGGGAGGGCATCTGACACACGGGGAGGGCATCTGACACACGGACATTTCTGAACATGTTTGTGGACGTCTAAACTGCAGGGTGAACAGGGAAACTTCACAGAGGACGTGACCTCCAACACTTTGTTTGTTTTGGTTTCAGGTGTTTCCAGAGGAGACAGTGTGAACCAGGAGAACGTGAGGTACGATACGCACACACACACACACACACACACACACACATTTTTGACCCCCTCTGACCCTGGTCTTGCGTCCCCTGCTGCAGACATGATGAACGAGGAGGTGCTGGAGGACAAGGAGAAGCTGAAGCAGGGCCTGGTGAAGGTTCTGCAGTGCGTGGCGACCATCTCCTCTGCCGCCGCGGTGGTGAACCCGATCTTCGGCGTGGCCGGGTCTCTGATCCGTGTGGTGCTCCATCACATCGATGACGAGGACATCCGCACGCTCAAGAGGGAGTTTGGGTCTGTGAACCGCGCCCTGGACGAGCTCTCCCAGCAGAACCGCAACACCCTGCTCCAGATCAAGAAGGAGACGCTGGACGGCCAGTATTGCCGCGTGGAGGAGAACATCAGGAACCAGTTCAGGAAGTTCATGGAGATGGTGGAGGCGCGACCCGACCAGCGCGAGCGCAAGAAGATCGACTTTGAAGAGAGCTACTGCAACGACCTGTCGGACCAGAACCTTCACACGCTGTACGACGGCGTGGTGGGCGCCCCCAAGCTCTTCAGCAGGCCCATCCTGGAGGTGTACCTGAGGCACAGCCAGAGCGACAGGTGCACCATGGAGCGTCTGTGCACCCGCCTCACCTACCTCTTCTGCATCGGCCTCATCGCGCTCATGGGCTACGCCGCCATCATCGGAGATGACGAGGAGGGTCTGAGCGAGGAGTGGGCCGAGAAGATGGAGCATGTCCAGGAGAAGATGCAGGAGGCTCTCCGCCGCTGTCACTGACCTCACACATTCCCCGTCCTCCTGCACACTGACTGCAGCCCAGCACCAGGCGGCACAGCCCAACGGAGCAGCCTGGGCTGGGCTCAGAACCTTCTAGAACCTCCTGTTACTCTAATGTGGGACTTTGGCTTATGGCTCTCCTCTTTCCTTTGGTCTGACCCGTGTCTGACCTTCTCTGTATCGACCACATCATTCTCTCTACATACATATGACATGTTCCTCTGAGCGTCACGTTCCACGGCCTGTGCCTGAACATCTTATTTTATATTTGTTACTTTTTTATTTCTTGTAATATAATTCGCCCGTGCTACAGAATCGAGCTTTTGTTTCTGCACATTCACAGTCGTGTTTATAACTGTGGAGTTTATGATTGATTGATTGATTATGATTCTCATTTGTCTGTACATACGCGCTTGAATAAAATCTATTTACTCTGAACATCTGAAGGGCTCTGTCTTTTCAGTGAAGCTTTTCTCTCTGAACACTAGAGGGCGACACCGGAACATCATGTGTCTGTGGAGTGGGATTTATGTCATGACATCCTGTGGCAGCTGATTTAAACATTTAAACACTAAGTTTGACTATCCAGAATTAACACTGTTGATATCAACAACGTCTTTCCGACTTGGCGTAATTTAATTTCAGATAGTGGGAATTGTCATTTAAGAAATCTAATTTTGACTGGACAAAACAACAGAGAAATCTGCAATTCAGTTTTGACCTATGGGGCCCCGTTTGTAAAGCACCCCATTCTGAAATTAATTAACATTTAGATTTAAGATTTGGATTTGACATTTAGATTTAGCATTTGCATTTATTTCATATTTATATTTAACTATTTCAAATTCTTTAAGTTGACAAATATTGCTTTAAATGTGCAAAAATGTAACAGAAAAAAAAAATCACTCCTGTTTTTTGGACATTATTTAAAGCTAAATGTGACAAAAATGTTGGAGTTTATTTCAGAATGAGGCGCTTTACAAACGGCGCCCCGTATTGACCAGAGGAAACGGAATTACAGAAAACTGCAATTACGTCACTGAAAACGACATTGAACTCGTCGCATCATAAATGACAAGTGCAGATTTCTGTTCTTCAGTTTTGACGAGGCAGATTGAAAGTTAAAGATCTCAAACGTCATTATGACATCACGACACAGGAAGCACCATGTCACCACGAGCTACAAACATTTTTTACAAATAAAAAAAAATTAAAAATAGTAAAAAAAAAAAGAGAAAAAAATAAAATTACAAAAAAAAAAAAAAATCGAGCTACAAAAAGACATTTGTCAGTACCGTCAGAGTTAAAATTAGTTTTTGTCATTATTAGGCGCTTTGTGTTACATATTTTCTATGAAAAGCCCTTTATAAATAATGTTTGATTGGTTATTATAATTTTCAACTAACGTTTCATGAGTGCATAAACAAAATGACCCGAAGATGCATTTTGGCTCTTACTGATAAATGAACTTTCCATTAACAGCGACAGGAGCCACATGAACCTAAAGTGAAGATCATTTACACACAGAAATCTGCGACGTCATTTCACCGAGTCAAAACTCCAATTCAACAAATCTGTAATTATATTTTAACCAGGCAGAATGAACGTTACAGATATCTCCAATTTCAGATTTCTCTAATCAGAATTCATTTCAACATATCTATAACTTCATAATAGAATCTACAGTTACATTATGACTCTCCCTAACTCCAGTTTGAGATTCTGCAATGTCATTTTGACTCTTCATAACTCCATTTACAGATATTTACAACTTCATTTCGCCAAGTCAAATTTAATTTAAGAAAAGGAACATGTCGATATCTTGAATTAAGGTGAATTTCTTGAACTGGAGTTATGACGAGTCAAAATCAAATAGTCGATATCTCAGACTGGAATTACAGATATCTATAATTCAGTTGTGGATATCCGTAATTCCCGTTACCTGGCCAGCCAAATGATATCTCTCTGTATTTCCTATACAGCTCGATACCATTTGGAGACCCTCGCTCCACCCTCGCTCCACCCTCGCTCCTCCGGTTAAAAACGGACTCCACGATTCTGATTCGTTCAAAGATGGTGACGTCAGTGCACCCGCCTTTGCCCACAACGTCACTCTTAGGCAGCGGAAGTTCCTCCTCAGTTTTGAATCAAGATGGCGCAATCTCTGATTGGTTCACTTAGCTGTCTGTCTACGCGCAACAGCAGCGCATTCTGGACCAAGCGTTACCAGACTCACCGCTGGTACAGCGATGAGTCATGGATTCTTCCAGGCAATAATTCCCGTACTGGATATCTGGAAGTGAAATTTAGATTTCCGTATTGATGAGCCCCAGACAAATGAAATGGCAAAAGTGAGGTCATTTGCCCGAGGAAGAATTTCTTTGTGGATATCTGAAATTTTCTTTTTGACTAGGCAAAACTGAGTTAGAGAAATCTGCAACACAAATCCAGCCGAGCGTTTAAATGTTAAAACGGCTCACCACACAGATCCAGACTATTGAGGCTGTATCTCATGATGTCACAACAGACCCGTAATGTCTGTGGATCTTCTCTAGGCAAAAAGGGGGTAAAAAACTATAAAAAAAATAAAATAAAATAAAAATTTAAAATAAAAAAATTTGTAAAAATGATTTTAAAAATATAAATACATAAATAAATAAAAATAAGTAATAAATATCATGATAAAATAAGAAATTAAATTTGTCAACTGGACAAAGTTTGTTTGGTCGAAAACGTTTCGCCGCTCATCCGAGAGGCTTCGTCAGTTCTGGTTAGAGTGCTGGTAAGACACTGCTAAATATAATAATATTAACAATAATAATAATAATAATAATAATAATAATAATAATAATAATAATAATTTTTTAAAATCTTCTCCGGGCTAAAGGTCTGGAGCGGGAATCTAAAAAATCGGTTTTATTTTGACCAACGCAGCATCACCAGAAATCTGGATCTGCGGGCACCTGGTTTGAACACGCGTCTGGCTGCGTAATGGGCGTGTTCAGTCACCAGGGGGCGCCACTGCCCGCTGTCCGCCCTCTGTTCTGTGCGTAAATTAGATTTGGGTCATTTTCAGGTGAAGTGTAACCTGTCTGACACGTGCTCCTGCCTGATGCCTTCAAACACTTTAAACCCTGTGTCGGTTCTCCTCCTGCTTTTATCCAAAAACACCAGAACCTCTGCAGATCCACCAGAGACAAGAAGAACAAACCCACACATTCCTAAAGACATATTTTTATGTAGATCGACACAAAATAGAAGATGTTTTTGCTTTGTGAATGTGGAATTATGGAATGCCTCTCCACAGATCTGACCTATTACTCAGGTAGTGTCATGTCATCAGTAGTCGAGTTGTAAAATGAAACCAGGGAGGATGGTGAAATTTTTCACCAACGGGGGGGCATTAAGCTAAGCCCTCCCACATCACTGACATCACTGTGGTGTTTCAGGGCAGGGCAGAGTTAGAAGGTACTTTGTTAAAATGGAAATGCTTTTATAACAAAAAGTCCATATAATCATTCAATAATTCAATAATACACAGGATATATGTTATCACACACGTACACACACACACACACACACACACACACACACCTTAGTCCTGGTTTAGTCTTGGTTTAGTCCTGGTTTAGTCCTGGTTTAGTCCTGGCTTAGTCCTGGTTTAGACCTGGTTTAGACCTGGTTTAGACCTGGTTTAGTCCTGGCTTAGTCTTGGTTTGGACCTGGTTTAGTTTTGGTTTAGTCCCGGTTTAGTCCTGGTTTAGTCCTGGTTTAGACCCGGTTTAGATCTGGTTTAGTCTTGGCTTAGTCCTGGTTTGGACCTGGTTTAGTCCTGGTTTAGACCTGGTTTAGTCTTGGTTTAGTCCTGGTTTAAACCTGGTTTAGTCTTGGTTTAGTCCTGGTTTAGTGCCGAAATAGATGCAGAAATAATCTGATAATATGACTCACCCATAAGAATACGGTCAGATCCATTCTAACAGTTTGCCGTGTTGTCTTTAATAATCCGGAGCTCCGGAGAAAAGGACATAATCCCGAACGTATCCCGTGTCCCGAGGCAAGAGTTCCTTCTTACGTAGCATTAACGTAGCAAGTTAAGGATTCTTCTTCTCTTGGAAATGCCGCGTAAATATCAGGCTCACAGCTGATCGGCGAACAGGCGCAAACACAACAGCGGCAATCGTCATGATTAGCGGGAGCGCGTATCGGTGCGTAATTATGCTGCAACATGATTGGAAGCTGGAGCGCACTGGCCATTTTGACTTAAAAACAGCAAAATTCGCCAAAAGTTTAGGGATTTTCATGCCTGATTGATAAAATGCCATAAGGGATGGAAGAAGGGATGCCCGTTTTAGAAGAGGGATGATTTTCACTATTTTTTCCCACAGGGGGGATGCCACCCCCCCCCATCCCCCATCCCCCCTCAACTCGAGTACCGCATGTCATGTCTTGTCTCCATGGAGATGTTTAAAGGGCCTGTGCCAATTGTTTCCCCTGTATTTGACCAATACAGTATGTGTCTTCAAAAGTCCAGATTTATAGAAGCAGATGTTGAGATTTCACCTGTCTGCTTCATGTTTGTCTGTCTGCTGATCAGGAAGTGCACACTAGCATGCGAGTGGTGAGCTTCATCGTGACGACAAAACTCTTACAAACTCATCACAGAATGCTCAGAGTACCTCTCTCCTCCCTCTGGTTTAGTCCTGGTTCATTCCTGGTTTAGTCCTGGTATTGTCCTTGTTTTAGTTCTGGTTTAGTCCTGGTTTAGACCTGGTTTAGTCCTAGTTTAGTCCTGGTTCAGTCCTGGTTTTGTCCTGGTTTAGTCCGCCATAAGGTAAGTGCCCAACTTAGGACCTTTAAAATAAACTGTTCTCTTCTGTTTTTTTTTGTTGTTTTTTTTTTAAATATATGTTTTTAACTAATGCCACACTGTGGAACATTCCAGACCAAGCTCCAACATCTCCATGGAGACGAGCAGGTGGCGAACTCCCCTATGAGAAGTCAGATGGTGCACCTTAAACAAGCTGTCCATTGTGTTTTGATTGATTGATTGATTGATTGATTGATTGATTGATTACACTTCCTCATGTGAATGACTGTGACTGTGGCGCTACGCTCCAGTGGCTGCGCTGGAGCTGAGCGCAGCCGCCCGCGGTGGTGCGAGGCCGGGGTGACGCGGCGGTGGAATGGCCCTCATGCCCCGGAGCCGCAGAACAGGTCGGTCCACGGCGCCATGTGGGAAACGACGCTCCACGACAGGCGCGCGGCGATAAGGCGCGTGTTGACGGCCCCACAGCGGCGCGCGCGCGCGCACGTGTGTGTGTGTGTGTGTGTGTGTGTGTGTGTGTGTGTGTGTGTGTGTGTGTGTGTGTGTGTGTGTGTGTGTGCGTGCGTGCGTGCGTGCGTGCGTGCGTGCGTGCATGCCCGGGGACCTCGCCTGACACGGACACGCGCAGCATCTTAACCTGGTGACGTCAAGCGCTTTGAATCCGATTCAAAGCGCGCCCCAAGTTTTCGATGCTCAATAATCGGAACGTACTATAGCCGTAATCGGAAACAAACTGGAGCAGATTTATGTTTTAACACAGGCCTGATTTATTTTTGGATCATCTTCAAATCTAAAAACTGCGTGGACTCAAGCGCGTGCCCTCGTTTTGGAATAACCCGTAATCCCGGCTATTCCAAACCAACACGCACGATTTTAGAAGAATTCCCAAAGTGGACTGTCGGTTCCGTACACTTTACATCGTCATGGTTCGTTTGGTTTGGGTGATTTCGCCTGGATGTCCAATAGGATGATGCGCGCCCCTGCGGCTCGTGTGCGTATTCAGCAAATTGAACAACAACAAAAAAAATAAAATAAAATAAAATAAAAAATACAAACGTTAAAAATAATTCGCAGTCGCGCCCTGGACCTCGGTAAACCGTTTTTTAGGGATGCGACTGGCCCCAAATAAATTATCTTTCCATAATAATATTAACATTTTGCTTGAGATTTGGGTCTAAACATGAATAGGCCTAAAAATAAATGTACCTTACCTTGTGGTGGACGCCGGACGAAAAGCGGCACGTTTGGCACATTTTTGGCACATTTCTGGCACGTTTGGCGCAAAGGTTCCCGAAAAAGCGCAGGGGGAAAAAACGAACGATTCCTTCCGAGATGCGGCTCCTTGTTGCGCAGAAACGGCGGACGTGTGCGCGCTCTGCCCGACCGTCCGTGCTTGGGTCCGTGCGCATGCAGATCCAAAGGGCGCGTGCAGACCTGGTTCAGTTCTGGTCTAGTCCTGGTTTAGTCCTGGTCTAGACTTGATACAGTTCTGGTTTAGTTCTGTTCTTGAGATGCGCCTTCTGGTTGCGCGGATACGGGGCTCGTGACGCACCAAACATCACTCCAGACGTGCGCGCGCTGTGCCTGTCCGTCCGTGCGTGTGTCCGTGCGCGCGTGTAGACCTGGTTCAGTTCTGGTTTAGTCCTGGCTTTGGAATATTTTAAAATGAGACCTAACATTTTTGATTTAGTCCCAGTTATTGGCTGGTTTAGTCCTGAACCAGTCCTGGTTCAGCCCTGGTCTTTTGGTGGTCTTTACGCACCACATATCACCCCATACGTGCGCGCGCTGTGCCTGTCCGTCCGTCCGTGCGTGTGTCCGTGCACGCGTGTAGACCTGGTTCATTTCTGGTTTAGTCCTGATGTGGTCCAGCCCTGGTCTTGAGATCCTTGTCCTGATTATGTCCAAGATGTTTTAGTCCAAGTTTCTCCTGTTAAATTCTGGTTTAATTATTGGTAGTTTAGTCCTGATTTGCTTAGCCTTGTTTCACTCATAGTTTAACCTAGTCCTGGTTTAGTCCTGGTTTAGTCCCGGTTTAGTCCTGGTTTGCTTAGCCCTGTTTGAAACAGGGTAAACTCTGGTTGAAATCAGGTTAAACTATGTGTGAAACAGGCTGTTTCACTCATAGTTTAACCTGATTTAATCCTGGTTTAGTCCTGGTTTAGTTCTGGTTTAGTCCCGGTTTAGTCCTGGTTTAGTCCTGGTTTGCTTAGCCCTGTTTCAGTCATAGTTTAACCTGATTTAGTCCTAATTTAGTCCTGATGTGGTCCAGTCCTGGTCTTGAGGTCCTTGTTGCGCAGATACGGGGGTCTTTACGCACCGCACCTCACCCCGGACGTGCGCGCGCTCTGCCTGTCCGTCCGTGCATGTGTCCGTGCGTCTCTGCAGATCCCGCGCGCACGCCTCTCCATCGGTGCCATCGGGTCTCTCCGCACCTCACCGAACGACCACCTTTCCTTCCATTTTCTTCCTCCACACCGCGCGTCAGGCTTTGGAGCAGGTGTCCGACTTTGGAACCGTCTGATCCCGTGCGTAAAGACTGCGGATTTTTCCAGGTAAACGTCACCCCATTAGCCACACAACCACGAGTCCAGACGCATCTTCATCTTGTACACCGTGACGCACAGATGGCGCACCGTTTTCCGAATAGTTTTGGTGCAAACAGCGACGTGGAGCAGCGCAGTTTAGAGACGCGTGCGTAAAGACTGCGGGTTTTGTGTGAGCGCAGTGGGTAAACGTCACTCCCTTGCGACTACACACAAATATTTCAGATTCTTCGTGAGTCTTAGCTACAAATGACCCGTATGTGTATTTTATTTGTATTTATCCGTTACGCACGTCTTTATTTTAGCTGCATTTCCTATAGTTGTGTTTCAACATTCTACACGCCAGAAATATTTAATACAGATGAGATTTGTGTTGTAACTCAGTGACACCTTGGATCTACTCACTGATAGAAGTGATCAAGTTTAACATTTGTGAATTTACCTTTTGGAGATTTCATGACAAAGTGCAATAAAATAAAATATTGTCCCCCAGTGAGAGTATGACATCATTGCATTCTAGAAACTGAAAACTAAAAATCATGAATATAATTCGTTGTTTTGTGCTGCACCACCATGTCCATGTGGAGCAGTAGCCCGAAATTTTGTTCTTTTTTCTCTATAAACTCCTGTTAGTCCTGGTTTAGTCCTGGTTTAGTCCTGGTTTAAAGACATGGTTCAGCGCTGGTTTAGTCCTGGTTTAGTCCTGGTTTAGACCTGGTTTAGTCCTGGTTTAGTCTTGGTTTAGTCCTGGTTTAGCCTTGGTTTAGTCCTGGTTTCTTTCTGGTTTAGACCTGGTTTAGACCTGGTTTAGTCCTGGTTTAGTCCTGGTTTAGTCTTGGTTTAGTCCTGGTTTAGCGCTGGTTTAGTCCTGGTTTCTTCCTGGTTTAGACCTGGTTTAGTCCTGGTTTAGTCCTGGTTTAGACCTGGTTTAGTCCTGGTTTAGTCCTGGTTTATACCTGGTTTAGACCTGGTTTAGTCCTGGTTTAGTCCTGGTTTAGACCTGGTTTAGACCTGGTTTAGTCCTGGTTTAGTCCTGGTTTAGTCTTGGTTTAGCGCTGGTTTAGTCTTGGTTTAGTCCTGGTTTCTTCCTGGTTTAGACCTGGTTTAGTCCTGGTTTAGACCTGGTTTAGACCTGGTTTAGACCTGGTTTAGTCCTGGTTTAGTCCTGGTTTAGACCTGGTTTAGACCTGGTTTAGTCCTGGTTTAGTCCTGGTTTAGTCTTGGTTTAGTCCTGGTTTAGCGCTGGTTTAGTCTTGGTTTAGTCTTGGTTTAGTCCTGGTTTCGTCCTGGTTTAGACCTGGTTTTCTCTTATGTTTTAAGGAGGTCTTCACAAAAATAGAAAAATGAGAGAGGGACGGTATTTTTGTTTTTAAAGATATTTCGGAGGACCTCAGATAAATCTGTTTTTTCTCCCCTCAACATCATTTCAGTGACCGGCGATATATATTTTTTATTAATTCATATTGTGGCTCTAACCTTATAGGTGACCTCTAAACTTTATTAGAACTGGTGACCTATTTTATATTTAATTTAGAAAGTTATTAATTTGTATTAGGCTTAACCAAAACAGACTTTTGTGAGCTTTATGTCTGTGGCTGTTCTAATGCTGTTTCGTCCTCAGAAACAGACCTGGAGTTGTGTCTTGTTTCAGGAACTCTATTATTCGTCTGTCTACATCTTCAAAGCTCCAAATGCTCTCTTCCACCTTATGATGTCATGAAATGGTAGTTTACAAGTGAACAGCTCCTTTTACCTTTAGTTCAGTCGAGATCGGCAATTCCAGAAGCTGAAATGATCCAAATGATTCTAGTGAAGGTGTGTGGAGTTTAAAAACACAGTGGAGTGTTTCCTGTATTACCACATGGACTAAAACCAGGACTATATCAGGTCTAAATCAGGTCTAAACCAGGACTAAACCAGGTCTAAACCAGGTCTAAACCAAAAATAAACCAGGTCAGGCCTAAACCAAGACTTAACCAAGTCTAAAGCAGGAATTAAAGGAAAATTAACGTTTTTTTTACAATCTGAGCCTTCTTTCGGCAATAAAACAAGTAGTTTTCCTCACCCATAGCAGTTTGGTGTCAATTGGAGCAGTATCGCAGAACTTATGTTGAGCCGTTCTGTTCTACTAATGATCCCGTATCCGTTAGCGTGAGTGCTCGGGGCACTGATTTGCGGTGTCCAAATAACACAAACTTTAGCACTTTTCAAATCACAGAAGATCGCTGTGTCAGGGTAGACTTTTAGTAGATTCCAAAACGGCCTGAAACCCGACATCGCAACAGAAAAGTAAAGTTCAGAGCGGTGTTAGCTTCTTTCGGACTAGCGGTGTTTACAAAACAGCTGAGTTCACGCATGCGCACTGTCCTCTCTGATGACGTCATCAAATGAAACTATAGCTGCATATCGGGTTTCAGGCCGTTTTGGAATCCACTAAAAGTCTACCCTGACACAGCGATCTTCTGTGATTTGAAAAGTGCTAAAGTTTGTGTTATTTGGAGAGCGCAAAGTAATGCCCCGAGCATATGATACGAGCACCATGTTAACGGATACGGGATAATTAGTAGAACAGAACGGCTCCAACATAACTTCTGCGATACCACTCCAATTGACACCAAACTGCTATGGGTGAGTAAAACTACCTGTTTTATTGCCGAAAGAAGGCTCAGATTGTAAAAAAAAAAAAACGTTACTTTTCCTTTAAATAGGCCTAAACCGGGTCTAAACCAGGACTAAACCAGAGAGAGATCAGCAACTCACAAGATGGAAGAGGTTGTTTTTAGTTTGAGAGAAGAGCTCGTGCTAAATCTGCAGGTTTGTGTGTGAAACGTGTGAATGAAACAAAACACAGCTCCAGGTGTGTGTGTGTGTGTGTGTGATGAGGAAACGAAATAATAATGGTATAAAAATAGTGCTTGGGCCCGTTAAAGTGTAAAAGTCGCAGAGCGCAGATCCGATCCAGCTCTGTGTTTTCACCGCGTAAATAATGAATCACCTCCGTCCTGAGTGCTCCGGAGAGGCGCAGATGTGGATGCGTAGAAGATCTCCAGATTATGCGCACGTGTGTCTCTTTGGTTAATCAATACATCATTTTCTGCCCATCACCTCGAGGCGGAGCGGGGCTTTGAGGACCGCACCTTTGCGTCAAATACGTCAATAAACAATCAATATTTAGGATTACGTACGGAGCTTTACACAGGGAGTCTTTAGGGATTAATCTGTAAACAGTTTAGACGTGGTTTAGTCGGATTTAATCCTAGTTAGTCCCGGTTTAGTCCTGATTATGTCCAAGATGTTTAGTCCAAGTTTATCCTGTTGAATTCTGGTTTAATTATTGGTAGTTTAGTCCTGGTTTAGTACTGGCTTAGGCCTGGTTTAGCACTGGTTTAGCACTGGTTTAGCCCTGGTTTAGTCCTTGTTTAGGCCTGATTTAGTCTTAGTCTAGTCCAAGTTTCTCCTGGTAAATTCTGGTTTAATTATTGGTAGTTTAGTCCTGGTTTAGGCCTGGTTTAGGCCTGGTTTAGTCCTGGTTTAGCACTGGTTTATTCCTGGTTTAGGCCTGTTTTAGTCCTGGTTTAGTCCTGGTTAATCCTGGTTTAGGCCTGGTTTAGTCCTGGTTAATCCTGGTTTAGGCCTGGTTTAGTCCTGGCTTAGGCCTGGTTTAGTCCTAGTTTAGTCCTGGTTAATCCTGGTTTAGGCCTGATTTAGTCCTAGTCTAGTCCAAGTTTCTCCTGTTAAATTCTGGTTTGATTATTGGTAGTTTAGTCCTGGTTTAGTCCTGGTTTAGTCCTGGTTTAGTCCTGGTTTAGCACTGGTTTATTCCTGGTTTAGTCCTGGTGTAGTCCTGGTTAATCCTGGTTTAGTCCTGGTTTAGGCCTGGTTTAGTCCTGGTTTAGTCCTAGTTTAGGCCTGGTGTAGTCCTGGTTAATCCTGGTTTAGTCCTGGTTTAGTCCTGGTTTAGTCCTGATTTAGTCCTAGTTAAGTCCTGGTTTAGTCCTAGTTTAGGCCTGGTTTAGTCCTGGTTTAGGCCTGGTTTAGTCCTAGTCTCGTCCAAGTTTCTCCTGTTAAATTCTGGTTTAATTATTGGTAGTTTAGTCCTGGTTTAGTCCTGGTTTAGGCCTGGTTTAGTCCTGGTTTAGCACTGGTTTATTCCTGGTTTAGGCCTGGTTTAGTCCTGGTGTAGTCCTGGTTAATCCTGGTTTAGTCCTGGTTTAGGCCTGGTTTAGTCCTGGTTTAGTCCTGGTTTAGGCCTGGTTTAGTCCTGGTTTAGTCCTGGTTTAGGCCTGGTTTAGTCCTAGTCTCGTCCAAGTTTCTCCTGTTAAGTCCTGGTTCAATTATAGTTGGTTTTGTCCTGGTTTAGTCCTGCTTTGTTTGTCCCTAGTTCAGTCATAGTTAGTCCTGGTTTAGTCCTGGTTTAGGTCTGGTTTAGTCCTAGTCTAGTCCAAGTTTCTCCTGTTAAGTCCTAATTCAATTATAGTTGGTTTTGTCCTGGTTTTGTCCTGGTTTTGTCCTGGTTTGCTTAGCCTTGTTTCAGTCATAGTTCAACCTTATTTAATCCTGGTTTAATCCCAGTTAGTCCTGGTATAGTCCTGGTTTAGTCCAAGATGTCTTAGTCCAAGTTTCTCTTGTTAAATCCTGGTTCAATTATAGTTGGTTTCGTCCTGCTTTGCTTGTCCCTGGTTCAGTCATGGTTCATCCTGGTTTAATCCGGGTTTAATTCTAGTTAGTTTTGGTTTAGTCCTGGTTTAGTCCTGGTTATGTTTTGGTTTAGTTCAGGGTTTTGTCCTGGTTTAGTCCTTATTATGTTCTGGTTTACTTCTGGTTTAGTCCTGGTTTAGTCCAAGTTTCTCTTGTTAAATCCAGGTTAAATTATAGTCAATCCTGGTTTAGTCTTAGTTGTACTGGTTTAGACCTGGTTCAATGTAATTTAGTCCTAGTTTAAGTCTGGTTTAGACCCATCTGGTTTAATCCTTGTTTCTTTTAGTCCTGTTTAAATCTTGGTTTGTTAGTCCGGGTTTTGTCCTGTTTTGTTTATCTCTGGTTCAGTCTTAATTAATTTACTCTAGTCCTTGGTGGTTTAGTTCAAGTTTTTCTTGCTTCATCCTGTTTAAATCCTGGTTTAATCCCAGTTACTCCTGGTTTAGTTCTGATTTAGTTGTGTTTAAATCTTGGTTCAGATTGTCCTGGTCTAGTCCTGTTTTGTATCATGACGATGAAACAGAAGTCATGAAGTGAACAGAAGTGAATGTTTCATTCACATGTTTAAGGAACTCTTAAAGAAGAAGAAGAAGCAACTTTATTGATCTCACACTGGAGAAATTCTTCTCTGCATTTTAACCCATCCTGTTGTTATTATCAGGAGCAGTGGGCAGCACATTACTGCACTCGGGGACCATCTCCATGATCTTCTTGCTTCGGCTTGGTCAGGACCTAAGCTGGTGCATGTTTTGGGTTGGTGGGGGAAACCGGAGTGCCCGGAGGAAACTCACCCAGACACGGGGAGAACATGCAAACTCCACACAGAAAGGCTCGGGCGACTCAGGGATCGAACCCAGACCATGCATGCAAACTCCACACAGAACACACACGGAAAGGCCTGGGCGACCCGGGGATCGGACCCGAACCTTCTTGCTGTGAAGCAAGAGCGCTAGCCACTCAGCCACCGTGCTGCCTTATTTATTATTCGTCTGTCTACATCTCCAAAGCTCAAACGCTCTGTTCCACCTTGTGATGTCACGAAGTGGTAGTTTAAGTGAACAGCTCCTTTTACGTTTAGTTCAGTCAAGATCGGCAATTCCAGGACTGAAATGATCCAAATGATTCTAGTGAAGATGTATCAAGTTTAAAAACACAGTGGAGCACGTCCTGTATTACCACATGACATCACAATTATTTAAGTTTATTTAATATTTGATTTGATTCATTTTTTATATTTTTTCAACTTTATGCATTTTCACACTTTTTATTTATTGTTTTATTTATGAATGACTCTCTTTTATTGTATTAATTTGTTATTTTATTTATTTTTTTATTTGATTTTATACATATTTCATATATATTAGCTTTATGCATTTTAACACTTTTTATGTATTGTTTTATTTATGATTTATTGTCTTTAATTGTATTAATTTGTTTGTGCAGCACTTTGGAAATTGTCATGTTTATAAAATGTGCTGTAGAAATAAAGTGGATTAGAATGAAGGTGGAACAGAGTGTTTTCAGTTTGAAAGAAGAAATGAGCCTAAATATGCAGGATTTGTGTGTTAAACGTGTGAATGAAACAAAACACAACTCCAGGTCAGTTTGTGATGAGGAAACGACATTAGAACATAGATCAGACAATAGTGTCATATGGGCCCTTGAAATGTCTAATTCCACCTGAGAATCCTGAGCTCTTAAAAACAGAACGTCACGATGTCACCCTCACACTTGACTGTATGACTCAGCGGTGTGGAGCTTTGTAAAGTTATTTGTAAAACCAAAACCCCATAAAAGTGCTGTGATGTTTGTCTTCAGCAGATGATCAGACCAGCTCCTCCTGGCACCGCTTCTATTTTTAGCGCTCCTTTATTCCAGGCTCTTTGTGACTCTGCTGCCGACTCTTTTCATGTGAACCTGAAGTCCCGCTCTGTGTCACATCTTTTCACTGCGCGAACAATTGGGCCAGTGATGATTTTGTGCACAACAAAACCACCTCAAAAGAACTTTTCAGAGGAGCTGACGATGTGTGAGAGACCAAATTGTTTCCATGAGACTGTAACCATGAGAAATATTTATTATAGTTTTACATCAGTTTGTTTCCTTTGCTCTGTTTAAGGTCTCTGTCTTACCCCTTCACCTTTATCTACGTCTTTGTCTTGCCCCTCGATACCGAGCTGAGAGGGCTCGGGGTACGAATGTTCCCCGCCATGTCAAGGATTATCGGGTACCTCAGCTCGACAAAAAACTAGCTCGTTTATACATGAAAGTTTGATGAAAACGATAACATCGACTAAACAGACACCGCAACAGCAGTTCACTAAAAGTAACGTAGAACATAAGCGTTATAAGCGTGTAAACTTGCTAAACTGTTAATCAATAATTACAACTGCTGAAAATACATTTATGAGACTCCTTGGCTGGTCGATGTGACGCTGCCATCCTGATCCCAAAACCTGCCTGAGCTTTTAGGAGTACCCCTTCGTTCCAAGTCTGGTCAAGAGCTTATTTCGTTTCAAGGGGTATGTAGCCCTTGATTAAAATTAGAATCGGGGCACCCCTTGCCCTCATATGAACGCACAAAATCAAGGGGTAGGGGTAAGACGAAGGGGTAAGACAGAGGAATGGGACGCAGCCTAAGAAAAGGCACAAAAACCCCAACTAAAACTGTGTTGCCAGAGCCTAAACTTGCAGACAGAGGACAGACTGTACACATGGACATAGCGAACCCACTAACCACCACGTTCCAAACAGGAAGTGAGCTCATGGGCGCTTCCGGCTCCATTGTCTCTGGCTCCTACTGACTTTATATTTAAAAGTTGCCTCCCTCTTTGCTGCTCATGGTCCATCAGTAAGAAACATTAGAAACCAATAACAAATATATATATATTGAGATTCCTCAGAGTCGTCACGCTTTGCTTTGTGGACAGTTCTGTAAACCTTTGGCCTTCTCTCATGAGCTTCATGATGAAGTCCCTGAAATGGTTTTCACTTCACAGCTGTACCTCAGGGTCAAGAAAGTGCTTCAGGGTCAAGAAAGTGCTTCTGATGCTTCACTGAGAATCTACAATGGAAATAAAGAAGAAGCATGAATGAAAAAGTGTGTCCAAACTTTTGACTGTTCATGTACGTTTTAGTAAGCAAAGTTTTAGAGCATCCACATTTTTCCAAGAGCCAGAGTTTTCTGAGGGCCAGGGCCACTGGTATGAAGAACCAAATTGTGGTCTCACAATAATTATGTCCACCTTTTTTTTCTTTATCTTTATTTCCAGCTTTGTGAAAAGTCCCTCAGTCGTCCAGGTAGAATCCATGATAACAGGAGAAGTTCAATTTGTCAACTGGACAAAGTTTGTTTGGTTGAAAACGTTTCGCCGCTCATCCGAGAGGCTTCGTCAGCTCTAATAAGAATACTGGTTACACTTGCTTATATCTTGCTGTAGGGAGGAGCTACCTAGCTAACTACTTTCCGGAACTATCTCATTGGTTCTCAGAGAAACAAAAGACGGAAACCAATGAGATAGTTCCGGAAAGTAGTTAGCTAGGTAGCTCCTCCCTACAGCAAGATATAAGCAAGTGTCTTACCAGTATTCTTATTAGAGCTGACGAAGCCTCTCGGATGAGCGGCGAAACGTTTTCAACCAAACAAACTTTGTCCAGTTGACAAATTGAACTTCTCCTGTTATCACGTTTTAGTAAAATGAGTCTAAACTGTTGTACCCGATCTTCTGACCTTCTGACCCACAGCTCCTCCAGCTCCTCCAGGTGTGAGAGACATGAGTGCGTCTCTGGAGCGTCTTGTGGCTCAGAAGAAGGAGGCCATCGAGGCGGTGATGGACATGCTGGAGCAAGGAGCTGAGGTTCTCGCCAGCGCTGTGGGCGAGCTCTTTCCCCTTTGCGAGGCCGCCGCCCCCCTGCTCCGCCTCGCCCTCGATAACGTCCAGAGCAAAGAGGTCTTCTACGTCAAAGAGCAGTTCCTGACCGTGAGGAAACAGCTGGATAACCTCTCCGCTCAGCTCCAGGACATAGATGCGGAGCTGCAGAGGGCCAGGCTGGACGCCCACTACTTCTCTGTGGAGGAGAACATCAGGAACCAGTTCAGGAAGTACATGGACATCCTGGAGGCCAAGCCGCAGTTCAGGGAGGTGAAGACCAGACTGTTCCTGGAGCACTTCTCCAAGAGCGGCGGAGACAAGAACCTGCATGTGCTCTACAGCGCCATGATGGGGACCAGTCTGTTCGGGGAGTCTGTGCTGGAGATGGTGGACAGGTGAGATGGTTGGCAAAAAAAATAATAATTCTGTTAACTGGACAAAGTTTTAGAGCATCCACATTTTTCCAAGAGCCAGAGTTTTCTTAGGGCCAGGGCCACTGGTATAAAGAACCAAATTGTGGTCTCACAATAATTATGTCCACCTTTTTTTTCTTTATCTTTATTTCCAGCTTTGTCACAACAGAACAAACTGAAAGTCGTACAGAGATTAATGCGATCTGTACGATTTAAATCTAAGACTGACTCAAACAGGTAAAAGATTGATGCTCGAAATGAAGTGGGGGAAGTAAGAATTATTTTTAATCAACTCCAGTGTTAGAAAAAATAAAATTAAAGAAAGTAAAGAAAAGCTGCTTCCTTTAGGGCCTGTTTACACGAGAATGCTTACGGGTAAAAATAACGAAATATTTTATTGGAAGTGCCTTTCGTTTAGACGGTGACGACGTTTTGGGGGCTTAAAAATGCAAAAAACTGAAACCGCCCTCCAAAGTGGAAAACTTGAATACGCTCCGCTGTAGCGTTTTCTTCTACACTGCCCAAGACGCAAAACTCTGGTCAAATCTGTTGACGTCGCATACACGTTTACGTCACATCTGTCCATATATCAGTGTACTTTGTTTGGCAGGACTCCCAGTCCACACTTTGTTGCGCCTTTGTTGCTTTGTAGTCTAACGTGGTCTGAAGCAATAGTTGAACTTCTTCGTCTGACCACACAAATTTTTTTGCTACCGCTAGCCATGTTTTGTTTTGCTTTTCAAAGAAGGAAGATTCTGCGCATGTGCACGGACATAGTGATAATGTATCACAGCGCCACCTAGCCGCCTGGCATGCATACCCAATCCAATTCCACACACTTTTGCGTCATCGTATGCACGCAGATTTCCTCCTGAAAACGCTCATCTAAACGTGGAATAAAAAGTGAAGACGCGACGCCACTTTTGCGTCTTCTGTTCAGACATCATCATATAAACGTCGCCTTAGTCAATATCTCAGGAATACAGTGCAATATATTTACAATCTCCTCACGTTATACTCCACATCTTCTTTTCTAATACGGGACATATGCACATTAAACATTTACCAAAAGAAAAAATGATGTTATAGCTGAACCCTGTGGTCCCTGTGCAGGTCCATGGAACAAATAACAGAATTTAAGGCTACGTTTACACATAGCCAGGTTTACACACAAATGGCGAATTCGCCTCTGAAAACGAAGGAGAACGCTCTGCAAGCCAATCAGAATCACACTTAAAATTCAATTTATCTCACTTTACATGCAAACGGAAAACCGTAGTTTTCCCAGAATCTCCACCCTAGCTGGAATTTTTAGAAAGATTTGTTTTGCATGTAAAAGATGGGTACAAACGAAGGGAAATGTCTCGTTTTTAAAAATACCAGTGTACGTGTAAACGGGGCAGTAGATGTAAACATGACCATGTCACCATAGATGAGAACACGTATGTTTATAACCAGTGTTGTATAAAGTACTGGAAAATCAAACTCAAGTAAAAGTATAGGTACCCCTCCCAAAAATGACTTTGGTAAAAGTCGAAGTCACTGACTGAAATGTTACTTGAGTAAAAGTCTTAAAGTATCTGGAACTTCTTGTACTTAAGTATGACAAGTAATGTCAAAATAAATGTACTCAAGTAAAAGTACAAGTAAAAGTATCAAGTAAAAGGCAGTCTGAAGCTAACCCTCGCTTTGTTACTTAGATAGCACAAACACACAGCGCTTGTTTACATTTTTTAAAGTAGGCACATGTTAATGTTATTTTTTGTCCTTTCTCATTCGTTACACTTAGCCTACAGCTATGACTTCCCTTGAGCCGAAAAAGCTAGGTAGCCTGTTAGCTCCAACATCATCAAATACTCTTTGTGTAACCGAAAGAATGTCGCAAAAAGTTAATTTCTACATGCTATGCTCAAGGTTTCACAACGGTGTCTAGAATGTCCATGCTGTGGTTACTGAAATTGGAATATAGACGCTAACAATTTAATTAATCTAGAACTTACCTCGATGTGTTTCTTGAGGTTGGACGGGGAGTTTCTGTAAGATAGGATTTCCACGTTTCTTGGAAGGCACAAGAGGCACTTCATTCGATAGGACGAATCCTTCATATCAGCGTAAGAGAACATTGTGTTTAAGTACGGCCAGGGATGCTCATCGTCAGGTCCCCCTTCATTTGTAGCCGACGTGGATGCTGTCTCCTCTTCCATCAGGGATGTTGATTGATTAAACTAGCTGCATGAAACCAACAGGTGTAGGCTGATTGTCATGCGCAAGTAGCGAACAAGCCCAGGCACGTCTTGACTTCCTTGCAGTCAGTAGAGTTTTTTTTTTTGTAACGAGTAACTAAACGGCACATTGAAAATGTATCGGAGTAAAAGTATGCAATTAAATTTGGAAATGTTGTGAAGTAAAAGTAAAAGTTATATATATATTTTTTAATTCAAGTAAAGTACAAACTCTCCCAAAATGTACTTAAGTACAGTAGTGAAGTATTATTACTTCGTTACTATACAACACTGTAAAACACATGGTTCATTTTTGAGCTTTGTGAAGCTCCAGTACATTTTTGAAGCTCGTGAACTGTGATTTTCTGTCCTTTGTTATTGACATGGAAACTGACATTTCCTGGAATGGAAAAACATGACTTATTGTTTCCTTAAATCAAATCACCCTTATGTAACAGATAATACTCCCTACAACTGTATATAGCTGTGATTTTATTTGATATTGTGTTACTTATTTTTCGATCTTATTCTGATTTGTACATATACACTTATTATTTTTAATTTTTTATAATTATGTCTCATTTGACTCCAGTCTCTTCCTCTTTTTTTGCTATTCCATCTGTTTTTTGTTACCCTCTATATATTATATTGATGAGTGAGAGACTGTACCCAAATAATTTCCCTTATGGATCAATAAAGTTTGTCTAAGTCTAAGTCTAAAATCTGTGTGTAGAAAGACTGGACATGTTTCATACATCCAGTCGCCTCTAGAACATTCTGATGATGCAGCGTTTAATGTGATCAATAGCCTTGTGCAGGAGTGCGTTGCCATGGAAACTGTGTCCCATATAACGAGTCGTGTCTGGAGCCGTGTGTGACTCTGCCCATGTCTCTGCAGTTATCTGGCCCATAACCGGCGCCTCCTGGAGGACTTCTGCGTACGCATGAAGGAGCTCTTCTGCCTGGGCCTGATCGCTCTGCTGGGGCACTGCGCCCTCACACTGGGCCTTCAGGAGGAGGAGGAGCTGGTCCAGGAGTGGAGCTCCAGGATGGAGGAGGTGGAGGCCAAGATGAAGGACACCATCGCCTCATGTGTCGCTTCCTTCCCCGAACAGGCCAAAGAGGACGCCCAGCGCTTCCTCCAGGAGAGCCCTGAGGACGAGGGGCTCCAGCAGGTCAAAAGGACTCTTCTCTTTTACTAAAATGTGTTCATAGTCATGATATTTTCTGAATAAATCTAAAGCCCCATCCACACATAGTTCAGGTAGAAAATGGTGCGATCCTCTTTCACACGTGCAGCAGTCCCAGAACACTGCAGGACTGTGTGATCCAGGCAGCTGTAACTGAGATATTTCCACTTCAGACACAAGACACTGTGACGCTGTGACAAGGCAAATCACCACAAGTGAGTCTGAGGTTCACCAGCCCGGCATCAAACCGGCATTTGGACCTCTGCCCTCAGAGCAACGCACTGACGCGACCTTTAAACTGGAATGTCCCACACGGCACAGTCTGGAACCAAAACTGTAACCACAGAAACCAAACAGGGGCACTGGTGTGGGGTGTTCTACATGTTTGTGTATACTAGTGTGTACTAGTTTAGACCCGCTTTAGTTCTGGTTTAGTACTAGTTTAGACCTACTTTAGACCAGGTTTAGTTCTGGTTTAATACTAGTTTAGACCAGGTTTAGTTCTGGTTTAGTACTAGTTTAGACCAGGTTTAGTACTGGTTTAGACCTACTTTAGACCAGGTTTAGTTCTGGTTTAATACTAGTTTAGACCAGGTTTAGTTCTGGTTTAGTACTAGTTTAGACCAGGTTTAGTTCTGGTTTAGTACTAGTTTAGACCAGGTTTAGTACTGGTTTAGACCTGCTTTAGACCAGGTTTAGTTCTAGTTTAGACCAGGTTTAGTTCTGGTTTAGTACTAGTTTAGACCAGGTTTAGTTCTGGTGTAGTACTGGTTTAGACCTGCTTTAGACCAGGTTTAGTTCTGGTTTAATACTAGTTTAGACCAGGTTTAGTTCTGGTTTAGTACTAGTTTAGACCAGGTTTAGTTCTGGTTTAGTACTAGTTTAGACCAGGTTTAGTTCTGGTTTAGTACTGGTTTAGACCAGGTTTAGTTCTGGTTTAGTACTAGTTTAGACCAGGTTTAGTTCTGGTTTAGTACTGGTACGGTAATGTGGCACCTGTTAGACGTCGCTCTCCCCTTCACTCCTCCAGACACTAAAACTTCATAATTTTGTCCGTATGAACCGTGCAGGTGGCCGAGGCTCTTCTCCAGGTCCTGCTGAAGAAGTTTGACTGGGTGAGCTGGTCGGTGCGGGTCATAAAGTGCTCGAGCAGTGCGTACCGGAGCTGGAGGGCGGGGGAACACTTCCACCACATCAGCGGGGACGCCTGGTTCGAGGTTCCCCCTGTCAGGCACCTGCTCCTGGTGGTGTCCTACTGCAGCGACCCCCGTCCCGTCCCCAGGCAGAACATCCAGGAGGTGGTGGAGGCCCAGAACCGCAGAGCCGGCCCCCCCGCCCTGGTGGAGCACCTGACCTCACAGCTCCAGAGCGCCCGCCTCCTGGTCCACGCTATCACCCGCCACAAGGAGTGTGCTGCCGCCTGGAGCTTCAGCGACGACTGCCACTACTGGGAGCGGCACAAGGGGGGCGCTGTGTGTGTGCACGCCGAGTGAGGGTGTGTGTGTGTGTGAGCACTGTGTTTAACAAAGACACTTTATTGTTGGCTAATGCTGCTTCAGAACGTACGAATTATGATCAAATATGCATTATTGAACTCCTCAGAATCTCAGGTTGCATCTCAAAGGCCTTACAGTTCTCCACCACCTCCTCCTCCACCTCTTCCTCCTATTCCTCTTCCTCCATCTCAAACATCTATGACCTTCTCCATCCTAACTGTCCATGTGTGCACCTTCTGCTCTGCTCTTCACACTCAGAACCTGGACCAAAGTTTCTTCAGTCCCAGTTTAATCCACACACTGTTTAGTCCAGGGGTGTCAAACTCATTTTGGTCTGGGGGCCGTATCCAACCGATCCCAAAGGGGTTGTATCAGAAAACTCATGGCAAATATACCCCAAAAACAACAATAAGTCCAAATATTTGTCCAGAGAAACACAAATCTATTACTGAAGTTTTTATTTGATGAACTCTTTCTTTTACAAAATATTATAATATTATGAACAACCTGAAACTTTAAGAAAAATGCAATTTCAACACAAGCATACAGGTTTCCCATTCACCTCTGTGAACAAATAGGAATTAGTCAATTTTTCTTGGAAAATCCTGCACTGTGTCCACTTTTCTCATTTTTGACATTTTGATGATGAGGGTGTCACGGTCAACAGTCAAAACGATGGTTCTTTAAGAGCGTTTGGAAAGAGGCGAGTCTTCATTTGTACTGCTCTGGTGGGAGGGGCCACGCACAGAGGCGCTGTAGACGCTGCTATGCTAAACTGCACAGAAAAGAGGCGCAGAAAATTACCAATATTTTAATAGAAAATTAATAGAAAATTATAATAGAAAATTAAAATATAATTAAAATATTTGAATAGAAAATCAGCCAAGATTAAAGGTCTTGGAGGGCCGGATCTGGCCGCATGTTTGACACCCCTGGGGTAGATGGACATAGGACATAGTGAGTGTGACGTGGTTCCATCTGATTCCAGTTGACTTCTATTGAAAAACCGTAACCCTCTCTCTGAGCTGCTGTCAGGCACCTCGTTCTGACCTTAAAATGTTGTCGCCAGAACTTATTGTTGGCTAAAACTACTAGACTAGATTTAACTCGTAACTTTTTTTGAATATTTTAGTGAACTAGTTAAAATGTTGTCAACCTGAATGGCTCTTTGGTTTCAGACACGGACTTCCAAATATGGACATTAGACACTATAACTACTAGTGCTGTCAGGAGATTTAAAAAATTAATCTAATTAATTACAGAATTTGTGATGAATTAATCTAATTAATCACATTTTAAGAGTGTGAGAGAGAGATTGTGAGCGAGCGAACGAACGAACCCACTTTGCGATTGAGTTTGTCAGTTTTCATGTGGTCGCTTTTCCCAGTCGTTTCCCAAATTCTGTGAATGTGGTTTGTTGGTTTGGTGGTTTGTTGAAGTGCGCTCACGCTCACTCTATCACCGGTAAGGATGGAACTTGTCCGGACGTGTTTATCGTCAGGCTGGAGCAGCTTCGATTGGAAAATTATTTTTGACAAAAGCTCCAAATCACTGCATTCTTGTTGATCATCCCGTCTTCATTCTTTTTATAAATAAACTTGCCGTTCAAAGGCCCTGGCAGCGATTCACTCACCTCACACCAAATTTAAAATGTGCATTGAATTGCCGCTCATAATTAATTGCATTAATTTTTATAATGCGTTAATTTGCAATGTAATTAATTAATCTAATGAATGTGTTAAACTGTCAGCCCTAATAACTACTAGTCTCGATTAGCTTCATTTGGCTGGTGCAAAACTCTATTGTTTGTGTGTGTGTGCGTGTGTGTGTATAAATAAAGCCTTTCTAATAGATTTTTATCCCGAGTGTCCTGAAAAAGCTCCATAATCACATTAACATCACCACGTCGTGTTTGTTCACTCTGTATTAAACTGTAAAGTATTAAACTGTATTTCACTCAGACCTGGAGTTGTTTTTCCACATTGACACCGACTTTATGGTTCTGGTTTAACTGCACACAGACTCACACAGACACAAGAAACAACGTGAAAATCCAAGAGTCTGGAGACGGGACTTAAGGCGGAGGAAGACAGGATGTTCCTCTCGTGTTTGAGTTTCCGCAAAGACAAAGAACACACTTGAGTCCAGAGAAGAATTCACTTTAATCAAACAGTAAAAGTGTGATGTGTACACCTTGCCTGAGCAGCCAGTCCCTGCTACATTCTGTTCAAATCCAGAAAGAACTGAAACCGGAACAGAGAGCGTGAAAAACCTTCACCTGAACTTGAGATGGTCCAACCACAGGTGCTCATTTGAAATACAGAAGACATCGCCTCTTCAAAACTCAAAATATATCACTTCTTTTACTGTTTTAGACCTGTTTAAGTCCTGGTTTAGTCCTGTTTTAGACTTGATTTAGACCTGTTTAAGTCCTGGTATAGTCTGGTTTAGTACTAGTTTAGACCTGGTTTAGTCCTGTTTTAGACCTGGTTTAGTCCTGATTTAGACCTGGTTTAGTCCTGTTTTAGACCTGGTTTAGTCCTGGTTTATTCCTGTTTTAGACTTGATTTAGACCTATTTAGACCTGGTTTAGACCTGTTTAAATCCTGGTATAGTCTGGTTTAGTACTAGTTTAGTCCTGGTTTAGACCTGCTTTAGACCTGGTTTAGTCCTGATTTAGACCTGGTTTAGTCCTGTTTTAGACCTGATGTAGGCCTGGTTTAGACTTGATTTAGACCTGGTTTAGACCTGGTTTAATTCTGTTTTAGACCTGTTTTAGTCCTGGTTTATTCCTGTTTTAGACCTGATTTAGACCTGGTTCAGTCCTGGTTTAGACCTGGTTTAGACCTGGTTTAGTCCTGTTTTAGACCTGTTTTAGTCCTGGTTTATTCCTGTTTTAGACTTGATTTAGACCTGGTTTAGACCTGTTTAAGTCCTGGTATAGTCTGGTTTAGTACTCGTTTAGTCCTGGTTTAGACCTGATTTAGACCTGGTTTAGTCCTGATTTAGACCTGGTTTTGTCCTGTTTTAGACTTGATTTAGACCTGGTTCAGTCCTGATTTAGACCTGGTTTTGTCCTGTTTTAGACTTGATTTAGACCTGGTTCAGTCCTGGTTTCGACCTGATTTAGGCTACGTTTATACGGCGACAATCAAAACAGAAGACGCAAAAGTGGCGTCTTCAATTTTTTATCCACGTTTAGATGAGCGTTCTCAACAGGAAATGTTTGTTGATACGAAGACGCAAAAGTGGGCGAATTCGATTGAATATGCATGCCAGGCTGTTAGGTGGCACTGTGATAGAGCAGCGGCATGTGGGCGAGCATGCGCAAAATTGTCATTTTCTAATAGTTTATTTTACCCGTCTCTGTTCACCTATGGTATCCGTATACATTTTATACAATTGTTGAAATGACTCTTGTATGTTGACTAGAGCTGCTAGCGCAACTTGGTATCAAGGTAGTCAGACATGTTTGTTATTGTTTTTACCGGCTTGACGCATCCAGTGTGACGTCATGTGTATGCGACGTGAACATGTTTTGCGCTTCTTGCTGTTTAGACGGAGACATGACCCGGGCCGTCTTCAGAACTCCACACTCTGGAAGGAGTGTTCAGATTTTTGCGGTTTCAGAGCCCAACGAAAGACACTTCCGATAGAATATTTTGTTGTTTTCAGTCGCAATCGTCCTCGTCTAAACGGCCCCTTAGACCTGTTTAAGTCCTGGTATAGTCTGGTTTAGTACTAGTTTAGTCCTGCTTTAGACCTGATATAGTCCTGGTTTTAGTCCATGTGGTAATACAGGAAACTCTCCACTGTGTTTTTAAACTCCGCACACCTTCACTAGAATCATTTGGATCATTTCAGCTCTGGAGTTGCCGATCTCGACTGAACTAAAGGTAAAAGGAGTTGTTAATTTGAAAACTTGATGACATCACAAGGTGGAACAGAGCGTTTGGAGCTTTGGAGATGTAGACAGACAAATAATAAAGAGTTCCTCAAACATGTGAATGAAACAAACACAACTCCAGGTCTGATTTTGAGGAGGAACGTCATTAGAACATGACTTAAAGCTCAGAAGAGTCAGTTCAAGCAGAATTCAGGACCTTTAAACGGCCTAAACTCTGACGTGCTCACCTTCTGGGGCTCTAAGTGCTCCTCACCTTCTGGGGCTCTAAGTGCTCCTCACCTTCTGGGGCTCTAAGTGCTCCTCACCTTCTGGGGCTCTAAATGCTCCTCGCCTTCTGGGGCTCTAAGTGCTCCTCACCTTCTGGGGTTCTGTTTTCTGATCTGACGTTAGCAGAGTTTACGGCCTTGGTGTTTTCAGTCTGTGCTGTGATTAGAGTTTCTCTTTGGTCAGCACTTCTCCTGGAGATCTGGAGCTGAGTGCTGCGACTCAAAGTGCTGTCCAAGCAGATCTGCAGAGAGAGGGAAGAAAGAGGAGGAAAGAGAATGAGAGGGAGAGAGAGAGAGGAAGAGAGAGGGTATGAAAGGAAAGAGAGGGAGAAGAAACAGGAGGAAAGATAATGAGAGGGAGAGAGAGAGAGGAAGAGAGAGGGTATGAAAGGAAAGAGAGGGAGAAGGAAAGAGGCGGAAAGAGAATGAGAGGGAGAGAGAGAGAGGAAGAGAGAGGGTATGAAAGGAAAGAGAGGGAGAAGAAAGAGGAGGAAAGAGAATGAGAGATAGAGTGGAAGAGGAGGAGAGAGAGTATGAAAGAGATGGAGAAAACAAAGAGATACAGAAAGGCAGAGGAGGAGAGAGGGTGTGAAAGGAGAGAGGGTGAAGAAAGAGGAGGAAAAAAGAATGAGATAAAGAGGAGGAAAAAGAATGAGAGATAGAGGAGAGGGGATATGAGAAAAGAGAGAGGGTGAAGAAAGAGGAGGAAAAAAGAATGAGAAAAAGAGGAGGAGAGAGGGTATGTAAGGAGAGAGAGGGAAAAAGAAAGAAGAGGAAAAAGAATGAGAGATAGAGAGGAGGAGAGAGGGTATGAAAGGAGAGAGGGAAGAAAGGAGGAAAACAGAGAGAGTGAGGAGAGAGAGGGGGAAGAGGAGGAAAGAGAGAGACAAAAGTGAGAGAGGAGAGAGGGGGAGTGGAGGAGGAGGAGAGAAGGGGAAAAAGAGGAGGAAAAGGGAGTCAGAGAGAGAGAGACAGAAAAAGGGAGGGAGGGTAGAGAAGGAGAGGTAAAGAGAGAGGGGAGAGGGAAGGAGAGAGGTGGAGAGAAGACAGATGAGAGGGAGAGAGAGAGAGAGAGAGAGAAGAAGGAGAGAGCAAATGTAGAGGAGGAGAGAGAGGAAAGGAGAGGAGAGAGGGGGAAGAAGAAAGAGGAGGAAAAAGAATGAGAGAGAGATAGAGAGGAGGGAGAGAGGGTATGAAAGGAAAGAGGGACAAAAGAAGAGGAAAACAGAGAGAGGGAGTGGGAAGAGGAGAGAGAGAGAGAGAGAGACAAAAGTGAGATATGGTAGGGGAGGAGATAGAGAGAGAGGGAGGGTGGAGGAGGAGAGAAGGGGAAAAAGGAAGAAAAGGGAGACAGAGAGGGACAGAAAAAGGGAGGGAGGGTAGAGAAGGAGAGATAGAGGGAAGAAAGGAGGAAAAAGAGAAACTGAGCTAAAGAGAGAGGGGAGAGGGAAGGAGAGCGGTGGAGAGAGGACAGATGAGAGAGAGAAGGAGGGAGCAAATGTAGAGGAGAGAGAGGGAAAGAGAGACGAGGTAAGAGGCAAACAACAGAGTGAGAGAGACAGAGGTGAAAGAGAGAGAATGAAGAGCAGACAGAGAAAAAAACAATGGGGAGGAGAAGATGGTGGAAAGGGATGGGGCGGAGGAGGAGGAAAGGGGCTGATAAAAAGAAAGATAGAAGAGCGAGAGGAGGAGAGAGAGTCATTAATCACACAGGACGAAGAGGCTCTGGAGAAACACCAGGCCTGTGCAGGTTTGGGGATGGGCAGATTTTGCACCAGATGCCCTTCCCCGTCATGTGATTAGAGCAGGGAAATGTCATTAAAGCTTCTTTGGGTAAGACTTGAACCCATAAACTCCTGGTTACAAGGATAGTGCTGTGTCCAAATGTACAGTTTGTATTTACATTTACACTGCACCAGATTTTTACTTTCTTAAAAAAAAAAAAAAAGTACTATATTTTATGGTTATAAATATTATAAATTGTAACCTAACATAATATTTGTATTAGTGCTGTCAGGCGATTTAAAAAAAATCTAATTAATTACAGGATTTGTAATTAATTAATCTAATTAATCACATTTTAAGAAAGAGATTGTGAGTGAGCGAGCAAGCTAATGAACCCACTTTGCGATTGTCAGTTTTTCAGGTGGTCACGTTGATCATTCATCTCCCAAATTCTGCGAGTGTGGTTTGGTGGTTTGGTGGTTTGGTGGTTTGGTGGTTTGTTGGTTCATTGGTTCGGTGGTTCGGTGGTTCGTTGGTTCTTTGGTTCGATGGTTCGGTGGTTCGTTGGTTAGGTGGTTCGGTGGTTCGGTGGTTCGTTGGTTAGGTGGTTCGGTGGTTCGTTGGTCCGTTGGTTCGTTGGTTCGGTGGTCCGTTGGCTCGGTGGTTCGTTGGTCCGTTGGTTCGGTGGTCCGTTGGCTCGGTGGTTCGGTGGTCCGTTGAAGAAGAAGTGACTTTATTGATCTCACACTGGAGAAATTCTTCTCTGCATTTTAACCCATCCTATATATATATACATATATTAGGAGCAGTGGGCAGCACACACATTAGGGCGCCCGGGGACCATCTCCATGATCTTCTTGCTTCAGCTTGGTCAGGACCTAAGCTGGAGGTACCTATGGTGCATGTTTTGGGTTGATGGGGGAAACCGGAGTGCCCGGAGGAAACCCATCCAGACACGGGGAGAAACATGCAAACTCCACACAGAAAGGCTCCGGCGACCCGGGGATCGAACCCAGAACCTTCTAGCTGTGAAGCAAGAGCGCTAACCACTCAGCTACCGTACCGTGGTTCAGTGGTTCGGTGGTCCGTTGGTTCGGTGGTTCGTTGGTTCATTGGTTCGGTGGTCCGTTGGTTCGGTGGTTTGGTGGTTCGTTGGTTCAGTGGTTCGGTCGTTCGGTCGTTCGTTGGTTCAGTGGTTCAGTAGTTCGGTAGTCTAATCTAATTAACGCATTAAACTGACAGCCCTAATTTTTAATGATAAAACTGTAACAATATTAAACTAAAAATGTTGCACAAAATGTTCAGTGTTCAGAAAGAGCTTAATAACTTCGATGATTTCCTTGGCTTAAAAATGTGTGTGGAATGCCTCAGTCGTCCAGGTAGAATCCACAGCAAAAAGAGAAATTCAATTTGTCAACTGGACAAAAATTGATTTGGTTGAATCCGTTTCTCAGCTCATCCAAGCTGCTTCTTCAGTTCTAGTCAGACGCTGGTGGACACTTGCCATATTTGCTCCTCCTTAGCTAGCTGAGTTGGCTCCTCCTTTCAGGCAAATATAGGCAAAGGTAAAGGTGTTTGTCTCGCCTGCCTGGGAGGAGTCGCCGTACACCAGCTGCAGCCTCCTGGTGATCATCACACCTGAGATACATCCCCGATCTCCTCCTGCCTGGTTCTTCCTCCACTCCCGGCCTGTTTACCACACTGTGCTCCCTGGTTCTCCCCTGTTCTGGCCCTTTAGCCCATTTCCATATCCATCTATACAATAAACCTGTTAACCTTACCTGAGTTCTGGGTTGCTTTTGGGTCCTACCTCTGTGCTTTATAACAATATTCAAAGTTCAAGTTCAAAGTTCAAAGTCATTCTTTATTGTCAATTCTGCCATATGTGTTCAACATACAGTGAATCAAAATTTCGTTTCTCTCTGGCCAAGCAGTGCAAAAAGTCCAAAATACAATACAAAATACAATATAAAGACAAAACAATAACTTCTAAAGCCCTATTCGGACGGGATTAGTTTCCCAGGGGGATGTAGAGTACAGTGAACCCTCGCTCTATCGCGGTTCACTGTTCGCGGCCTCCCTGTTTCGCAGATTTTTTTTATTTTTTTTTTTTATAGTGTAACATTTTTTTATAGTGTAACAATGTGTTCTGCGTCCTGATTGGCTAAGAGACTAGACCAGGACTAAACGTGGACTAAACCAGGTCTAGACCAGAACTAAACCAGGTCTAGACCAGGTCTAAACTTGGACTGGCCCTGGACTAAACCAGGACTGGACCAGGTCTAGACCTGGACTAACCCGGGACTAGACCAGGTCTGAACCAGGATTAAATCACTCCGTGCGGCTTTTGCGTTCGTTTGTGCGTGTTCGGTTTGTGGCTCGGGTTGAGAGCACGGGATCCGGTGCCGCAGTTCTATCTCGTGCTCGCAGCCCCGGTGTACACGCGGCCTCGCGTTGCATTTTCTCACATTTGTCTCTAGTTTAAACACTCAAACTTTCATAGATTTTCAACAAAATGTATTAATAGTGACGCGTGGGGGGAGACACGGCCCCGGAAGCCCCGCCAGACGCGCGAGGAGCACTGCCACGTCCCGGGACGAGACGCGCACCAACCCCTTGGAGAAGTGCGCGACATGTGCTGCTCTGTCACGGATTTGTCCACGATAAAACCCTCATTGTGAAAAAAGCGTATAATGTGTGTGGTGAGGCATTTACAGCCTTAAAACATGTAGAATAATTGTAAAATATAAAGTTTTCCTACTTCGCGGATTTCTCTTATTGCGGGTTATTTCTGGAACCTAACCCCCGCGATAAACGAGGGATTACTGTAATGTCGGTTTATCACAGGACCTCTGTAATATAAATGACCCCATTCACACAGGACAAGAAAGGTCCGTAATATTTATTTGACATGGGAGGAGTTTGTTTACGCTCTGCCGTCACATATTCATCGCTGTGCATGTCACAGGATTTTGGTGGGGCAGGGCATAAAGCATCAGCTGAAGATAGAGAAGTCATGATTAGCCTATGTGAAATATTAGCGAACTATGCAAATTATTGCCCATAATCAGGACTAAAGCTTTCATTCCACGACGGCCTTATCCCACCTGATCAGTTCAGTTCTGTGAGACGTTTCAGTGAGGGTAAACACAGGAGTAGGTGGTGCTTCTCACAGTGATTAATCTGAAGCCTGAAGCTGCATATTTGAGACTTAACTCTGAAGTGGATCTGTCCTAAAGACAATGAGACAAAGCACAAAGACGACGTCCTCTAAGCGGGTGTCTAGACACTGCACCTGCACCTGCACCTGCCGGCCCCGCCCTCTCGCTCTGTTCTTTAACCACGCACACCTATACACACACTCACACGCTCGATTTCCAAGAGCCTTACTCACTCACACTCATATAGAGACTTACATAGAGCTCAAAAAATCACAAGGTAAAAATCTAGTTCTCAAATCATTTTCCACACGCCCTGCAGACATGATTTTTAGAGACCAGACCAGAGACCAGAGACCAGAGACCAGACCAGAGACCAGAGACCAGACCAGAGACCAGAGACCAGACCAGACCAGACCAGAGACCAGAGACCAGACCAGAGACCAGACCAGAGACCAGACCAGAGACCAGACCAGAGACCAGAGACCAGAGACCAGAGACCAGACCAGAGACAAGAGACCAGAGACCAGAGACCAGAGACCAGACCAGAGACCAGACCAGAGACCAGAGACCAGAGACCAGACCAGACCAGAGACCAGACCAGACCAGAGACCAGAGACCAGAGACCAGAGACCAGAGACCAGAGACCAGACCAGACCAGAGACCAGAGACCAGAGACCAGACCAGAGACAAGAGACCAGAGACCAGAGACCAGAGACCAGACCAGAGACCAGAGACCAGAGACCAGAGACCAGAGACCAGAGACCAGACCAGACCAGACCAGAGACCAGAGACCAGACCAGAGACCAGACCAGAGACCAGACCAGAGACCAGACCAGAGACCAGAGACCAGAGACCAGAGACCAGACCAGAGACAAGAGACCAGAGACCAGAGACCAGAGACCAGACCAGAGACCAGACCAGAGACCAGAGACCAGAGACCAGACCAGACCAGAGACCAGACCAGACCAGAGACCAGAGACCATAGACCAGAGGCCAGAGGCCAGAGACCAGACCAGAGACCAGAGACCAGAGACCAGAGACCAGAGGCCAGACCAGAGACCAGAGACCAGACCAGAGATCAGACCAGAGACCAGACCAGAGACCAGAGACCAGACCAGAGACCAGAGACCAGAGACCAGACCAGAGACCAGAGACCAGAGACCAGAGACCAGAGACCGAGACCAGAGACCAGACCAGACCAGAGACCAGAGACCAGACCAGAGACCAAACCAAAGACCAGACCAAAGACCAGACCAGACCAGAAACAAGACCAGAGACCAGACCAGAGACCAAAGACCAGACCAGAGACCAGACCAGAGATCAGACCAGAGACCAGACCAAAGACCAAAGACCAAAGACCAGAGACCAGACCAGAGACCAGACCAGAGACCAGAGACCAGAGACCAGAGACCAGAGACCAGACCAGAGACCAGAGACCAGACCAGAGACCAGACCAGAGACCAGACCAGTGACCAGACCAGACCAGAAACAAGACCAGAGACCAGACCAGAGACCAAAGACCAGACCAGAGACCAGACCAGAGACCAAACCAAAGACCAGACCAAAGACCAGACCAGACCAGAAACAAGACCAGAGACCAGACCAGAGACCAAAGACCAGACCAGAGACCAGACCAGAGATCAGACCAGAGACCAGACCAGAGACCAGAGACCAAACCAAAGACCAGACCAAAGACCAGACCAGACCAGAAACAAGACCAGAGACCAGACCAGAGACCAAAGACCAGACCAGAGACCAGACCAGAGACCAGACGAGAGACCAGACCAGAGACCAGAGACCAGGGACCAGACCAGAGACCAGACCAGACCAGAGACCAGAGACCAGAGACCAGACCAGAGACCAGACCAGAGACCAGAGACCAGAGACCAGACCAGAGACCAGACCAGAGACCAGACCAGAGACCAGACCAGAGACCAAACCAAAGACCAGACCAGACCAGAAACAAGACCAGAGACCAGACCAGAGACCAAAGACCAGACCAGAGACCAGACCAGAGATCAGACCAGAGACCAGACCAAAGACCAAAGACCAAAGACCAGAGACCAGACCAGAGACCAGAGACCAGACCAGACCAGAGACCAGAGACCAGACCAGACCAGAGACCAGACCAGACCAGAGACCAGACCAGAGATCAGACCAGAGACCAAAGACCAGAGACCAGACCAGAGACCAGAGACCAGAGACCAGACCAGAGACCAGAGACCAGACCAGAGACCAGAGACCAGAGACCAGAGACCAGAGACCAGACCAGAGACCAGACCACCACATCAGAGTCCAGAGACCAGGCAAGAGTCCTGACCAGGACCAGGGACCAGAGACCAGAGACCAGAGACCAGACCAGAGACCAGACCAGAGACCAGAGACCAGAGACCAGAGACCAGAGACCAGAGACCAGAGACCAGACCAGACCAGACCAGAGACCAGACCAGACCAGAGACCAGAGACCGGACCAGAGACTAGAGACCAGACCAGAGACCAGAGACCAGAGACCAGACCAGACCAGAGACCAGAGACCAGAGACCAGAGACCAGACCAGAGACCAGAGCAGAGACCAGACCAGAGACAGACCAGAGACCAGAGACCGAGACCAGAGACCAGACCAGACCAGAGACCAGAGACCAGAGACCAGAGACCAGAGACCAGACCAGAGACCAGAGACCAGAGACCAGACCAGAGACCAGAGACCAGAGACCAGAGACCAGAGACCAGAGACCAGACCAGAGACCAGACCAGAGACCAAACCAAAGACCAGACCAGACCAGAAACAAGACCAGAGACCAGACCAGAGACCAAAGACCAGACCAGAGACCAGACCAGAGATCAGACCAGAGACCAGACCAAAGACCAAAGACCAAAGACCAGAGACCAGACCAGAGACCAGAGACCAGACCAGACCAGAGACCAGACCAGACCAGAGACCAGAGACCAGAGACCAGAGACCAGACCAGACCAGAGACCAGACCAGAGACCAGACCAGACCAGAGACCAGACCAGAGACCAGACCAGAGACCAAAGACCAGACCTGAGACCAGACCAGAGATCAGACCAGAGACCAAAGACCAGAGACCAGACCAGAGACCAGAGACCAGACCAGAGACCAGAGACCAGAGACCAGACCAGAGACCAGACAAGAGACCAGACCACCACATCAGAGTCCAGAGACCAGGCAAGAGTCCTGACCTCCTGGTCAGGGACCAGGCCAGATTCCAGACTGTAGTCTAGACCACAGACCAGAGCAGAGTCTAAATCAGACCAGAGTCCAGACCAGACTACAGACCAAACCAGAGACCAGATCAGAGTCCAGACCAGAGCCCAGACCAGAATCTCAACCAGAGACCAGACCAGAGACCAGACCAGAGACCAGAATCTCGACCAGAGACCAGACCAGAGACCAGACCAGAGACCAGACCAGAGACCAGACCAGAGGCCAGACCAGAGACCAGAATCTCAACCAGAGACCAGACCAGAGACCAGAATCTTGACCAGAGACCAGACCAGAGACCAGACCAGAGACCAGAGACCAGAGACCAGACCAGAGACCAGAGCTATGGAGCAGATTCATTAGTGGTTGAGTGGCTACACACAGGCTCCATAATATTGATCCAGTGCGTCTCAGAAATCGTTCTGTCTCTGACACGATGCACAAATCTGAGAAGTGGGACTAATAAAAGAGACAGAAAACATCTAACACATCCATAATGATGTTTCTGTGAATATGTCCGTAGTAGTAAAGGTACACACAGTAGCAGTATAGTAGTAGTAGTAGTAGTAGTAGTAGTAGTAGTAGCAGTATATTAGTAGTATGAGTAGTAGTAGTAGTAGTAGTAGTAGTAGTAGTAGCAGTAGCAGTAGCAGTAGTAGCAGTTGCAGTAGTAGTGGTAGTAGCAGTAGTAGTATGAGTAGTAGCAGTAGTAGTAGTAGTAGTAGTAGCAGTAGTAGTAGTATCAGTAGTAGCAGTAGTAGTAGTAGTAACAGTAGTAGCAGAATCTCAACTTGAATTTTCTTTCGTATCTAGAGACCAAAATTTAACGTGAAGGCGTTTCGTAACTTGGAATTTTCGTTTGTTGGGTCTTTCGTAAGGTGAGGTACAGTGGTGTAGCGGGGATTTTTTAAGTGGGTGTACGCGATTTGTGACGTCATGGATGTGAATAACCCCCCCCCCCCGGAAAATTTTAAATTTTTGAAATTTTGATTTCTATATGCTTAGCAATAAAGTAAAACTGTACATAAAAGTACAAAAAAAAACACATTTTATTAACAGGTAGGCCTACTAGTAGTATATATATTTCTGCTTTGCACTTCGTCTAATCAGAGCGCACTGAGGAGGAGCTTATGCGCGCTAAAAGGCGCAGGTGAAAAAGCGAGGAGCGACGCGTTAAGTGAGGCACGGGCAGGTAAGATGAGGTATAGGATGTTTTATAAAGTTAAACCTGTGTACACGCAATGGTACAGGCTGTTGTGAGAGATGCACTCGCTTGCTCGCTCGGTCCGCGGCTCCAGACACAGGCTCGCGCGGCCCGCAGTTTAATACAAGATACACGTACTTATGTTCTGAATACGGGACGATTCTGTTTTTCAAGGGATGGTTGGCGACCCTAAACACAACTGTACATATACAGTATATACACCCAAAATCTTTCTCAACCAATTTGCACAGATGTAAAAAAAAATAAAAAATAAAAATAATAGGCTACCCCGCGGCTGAAAAAAAAAAAACGGAGATCCGCTAAAAAACGGAACTCTTTCATCCCTGAATTTATATTTGTTATTTTTTTATATCTCACGTCGGGAGAAGTGGGTGGACGGCGTACCCCCGCGTACCACGCCCACTACACCCCTGGTGAGGTACCACTGTAGTAGTTTGAATTGTTTAAATCAGGGGTGCTCAACCTTGTTTTTAACCGAGATCTACTTTTGAGGTTGATGGTGTGCCGAGATCTAAAAGAGGGCGGTCTGTTAGACATGGCAAATATGGGCTTTTGGAGTGAGATTATTTTTTAAAGTCGCATAGGGGCGAAAAAAATCGGATTTGGGTCACTTCAGGCTGCAGTGTGAACGTAGCCCAAGATATGTGGTCCTAAAACCGATACACATCCGATTTTTTGGCATGCAACTTCAGTCTGAACGGCCAGGTCGCATTCATCCGACCTGGGCGTGTTTCCTCCAGCGAGAGTGATACAAGTAGGCGCTCACAAATGTACACACACGTTCTTCTCGTCATGTGAAAATAGTGTATGAACTCCGCGTCAGTGAAGCGGCGAAGCACGTAGCAATCCCACCACTCTTGGCTGCGACTCCGCACTAACACGTCCTCTGGACTCGGAGCGCATGCAGGACACTTTTGGGGCGTTTAAAGGTCCCATGGCATGAAATTTTCACTTTCTGAGGTTTTTGAACGTTAATGTGAGCTCCCCTACCCTGTTTAGGCCCCCCCCCCATGGCTAAAAGTTGTGAAATGTGTAAACTGAGCATTTGCGATCCTTTTCTGCGTTTGAAAAAAAAGACAGGCCAAACGGGCGATTCTGAACAGGGGAAGTTTCTGACGTCACCCTCCAGGAAAAATGCAAATGAATTTCCACCGCCCGTCTGGATTTCTACCCACACTCCCCGAACTCACGCCCAGAGAGTTTGAACCGCAAACGAGCTACGCAATGCGAGATGCGTTTTTTTATTTGCCTGGAGACACGTGAGAATGTTTCCAGGCTTGGGTGTCCTTTATCCGAGCCTCCGAACCTCTGAAACAGCAGTGGTTTAATTTTATTTTCTGTGAAAATATGTTTTTTTCATTGAAACGCCTCTCCTATCTACCTTCGCGCATAAAACGCGGAAGTGGAGCCAGCGCACCAGCGCACCGCTAATCTAGGAAAAAGCAGCGCATTTGGCCACACCCACACCCGCTGCACTGGCCTGTCTCTGTCCTCCTCATTTGCATTCAGAATAAAGTGTTTGAGAGAGATATTTATGACTCTGACTGTGTTCATGAGGCTTTCTCATGCACTGAGTCTTGATTTTGAAGAAGGATTCATTTACAGTATTAGGGAACCATTAAGGCGCCATATAAAAGCATCAAGAAGTACCATGTCATGGGATCTTTAAAGTTCACACTGGAGATCACATACAAGTCACATTTAATTGGAAATGTGAACGACCTCACAAAAAATTCGGATTTCACAAAAAAATCGGAATTGAACTTTAAGCCCTGCAGTCTGAACGTATCCATAGACACACATTTCTCGCAATCGACTGACACTCTGCCTGCGATCGACTGGTTGGGCACACTTGGTTTAAAAGAATCATTGTCACTCAGTTCTGTTGTAAATCCTCTGTTGTTCTGTGGAGTTTCTTCTGCGTCCATCTCCTCAAAGTGGGCTGAGCTCCTCTGCACCTGCCGTTTCCCTCAAGCGCTCACTGAATTATCATCGATTCTCAGATTGAATCGAGCACTTACCAGTCGGTTTTATTCTATTCTAAAACATATATATGTAAAACCAAATGTGAAAATGTAATAAAGAGAATTGATTTTGTGAGAATAATGTTTGTGTTTGATTCCCTCACGGCAGCGGCTCAGTGTCTCCGTTTGGAGTTTACATGTTCTTCCTGTGTCTGGGTCAGATCCTCCTGACAGAAGATCAGCACTGTCCACTGCTCCTGGAGGTGTCCCAGGTCCCTGAAGAAAGGCCCTGACCTTCTGACTTCAAGTGGGGAAAAGAATTAAAGAACAAGCAGCAGAAACAGCAGAGGGCGCTGTCAGCTCTCCAAATAAACCCATGAACATCCTCAGGTGGAGCACACCAGGATTAAACCAGGACTAAACCAGGACTAAACCAGAACTAAACCAGGATTAAACCAGGACTAAACCAGGACTAAACCAGAACTACACCAGGACTAAATCAGGACTAAACCAGGATTAAACCAGAACTAAACCAGGACTAAACCAGGATTAAACAAGGACTAAACCAGGACTAAACCAGAACTAAACCAGGATTAAACCAGATCTAAACCAGGACTAAACCAGGATTAAACCAGAACTAAACCAGGACTAAACCAGGACTAAACCAGGACTAAACCAGGATTAAACCAGAACTAAACCAGGACTAAACCAGAACTAAACCAGGATTAAACCAGGATTAAACCAGAACTAAACCAGGACTAAACCAGGACTAAACCAGGACTAAACCAGGACTAAACTAGAACTACACCAGGACTAAACCAGGACTAAACCAGGACTAAACTAGAACTACACCAGGACTAAACCAGGACTAAACCAGGACTAAACCAGAACTGCACCAGGATTAAACCAGGACTAAACAAGGACTAAACCAGAACTACACCAGGACTAAACCAGGACTAAACCAGGACTAAATCAGGATTAAACCAGAAATAAACCAGGACTAAACCAGAACTAAACCAGGACAAAACCAGGATTAAACAAGGACTAAACCAGAACTAAACCAGGACTAAACCAGAACTAAACCAGGACTAAACCAGGACTAAACCAGGACTAAACTAGAACTACACCAGGACTAAACCAGGACTAAACCAGGACTAAACCAGAACTAAACCAGAACTAAACTAGGACTAAACCAGGATTAAACCAGAACTACACCAGGATTAAACCAGGACTAAACCAGGACTAAACCAGGACTAAACCAGAACTAAACCAGGACTAAACCAGGATTAAACAAGGACTAAACCAGAACTAAACCAGGACTAAACCAGGACTAAACCAGGATTAAACCAGAACTAAACCAGGACTAAACCAGGACTAAACCAGGACTAAACTAGAACTACACCAGGACTAAACCAGGACTAAACCAGGACTAAACCAGAACTGCACCAGGATTAAACCAGGACTAAACCAGGACTAAACCAGAACTACACCAGGACTAAACCAGGACTAAACCAGGATTAAACCAGGATTAAACCAGAACTAAACCGGGACTAAACCAAGATTGAACCAGGACTAAACCAGGATTAAACTAGAACTAAATCAGAACTAAACCAGGACTAAACCAGGACTAAACCAGGACTAAACCAGAACTAAACCAGGACTAAATCAGGACTAAACCAGAACTAAACCAGGACTAAACCAAGATTAAACCAGAACTAAACCAGAACTAAACCAGGGCTAAACCAGGATTAAACCAGAACTAAACCAGGACTAAACCATGGCTAAACTAGGACTAAATCAGAACTAAACCAAAACTAAACCAGGATTAAACAAGGACTAAACCAGAACTAAACCAGAACTAAACCAGGACTAAACCAAGATTAAACCAGAACTAAACCAGGACTAAACCAGGGCTAAACCAGGACTAAACCAGGATTAAACCAGGATTAAACAGGATTAAACAGGATTAAACCAGGACTAAACCAGGACTAAACCAGGGCTAAACCAGGATTAAACAAGGACTAAACAGAACTAAACCAGGACTAAACCAGGACTAAACCAGGATTAAGCCAGGACTAAACCAGGACTAAACCAGGATTAAACAAGGACTAAACAGGACTAAACCAGGATTAAACCAGGATTAAACCAGAACTAAACCAGGACTAAACCAAGATTGAACCAGGACTAAACCAGGATTAAACCAGAACTAAACCAGGACTAAACCAATACTAAACCAGGACTAAACCAGGATTAAACCAGAACTAAACCAGGACTAAACCATGGCTAAACTAGGACTAAATCAGAACTAAACCAGGACTAAACCAGATCTAAACCAGGACTAAACCATGACTAAACCAGATCTAAGCCAGGACTAAACCCAGACCCTGCTCTGGACCCTCTGCTGGTGCGTATCAATATTTCATAAAAATCTGCAGAGGAAGAGGAGGAGCAGTAGAAGAGAGCAGTGGAGGAGAGGAAAGGGGGAAGTAAAGAAAGAGAAGATGACTGCAGAAGAGGGGGGAATACAAGGAGGAGAGGAGGAAGAGGAGGAGGAGGAGGAGAGGAAGAAGAGGAGGAGAAGAGGAGGAGGAGGAGGAGAGGAGGAAGAGGAAGAGGAGGAGGAGAGGAGATGAAGAGGAGGAGAAGAAGAAGAGGAGATGAAGAGGAGAAGAAGAGGAGGAGAAGAAGAGGAGGAGAAGAAGAGGAGAAGAAGAAGAGGAGGAGGAGGAAGAGGATTGATGGACGCTCAGCTCTGTCATCCTCTTATCTCTCCTAATGCAATTACCCATCAGCCCCTGTGGCTCAGAGTGCACTAATCCCATCAGACAAAGATTGGAGCAGGGGCCTCTGTGAGGGGCCCAGAGAAGAACACAGGGCCCCAGAGAAGAACACAGGGCCCCAGAGAAGAACACAGGGCCCCAGAGAAGAGCACAGGGCCCCAGAGAAGAACACAGGGCCCCAGAGAAGAGCACAGGGGCCCCAGAGAAGAACACAGGGGCCCAGAGAAGAGCACAGGGGCCCCAGAGAAGAGCACAGGGGCCCCAGAGAAGAGCACAAGGGCCCCAGAGAAGAACACAGGGGCCCCAGAGAAGAACACAGGGGCCCAGAGAAGAGCACAGGGGCCCCAGAGAAGAGCACAGGGGCCCCAGAGAAGAGCACAGGGGCCCCAGAGAAGAACACAGGGCCCCAGAGAAGAACACAGGGGCCCAGAGAAGAGCACAGGGGCCCAGAGAAGAGCACAGGGGCCCAGAGAAGAGGGCACACACACACACACAGACCTCTGCTCAGCCAGCGGTTGTCTCGGTCTCAGGAATCAACACGCGCCTTATCGCCGCGCGCCTGTCGTGGAGCGTCGTTTCCCACATGGCGCCGTGGACCGACCTGTTCTGCGGCTCTGGGGCATGAGGGCCATTCCACCGCCGCTTCACCCTGGGGCATGAGGGCCATTCCACGGCCGCTTCACCCCACTGGAGCGTAGCGCCACAGTCACTCACACAAGGAAGTGTAATCAATCAATCAATCAATCAAAACACAATGGACAGCTCGTTTAAGGTGCACCGTCTGACTTCTCTCATAGGGGAGTCCGCCACCTGCTCGTCTCCATGGAGATTGTAGAATATTTCTGTATTCGGCGGCACGGTGGCTGAGTGGGTAGCGCTCATGCTTCACAGCAAGAAGGTTCCGGGTTCGATCCCCGGGTCCCCCAGACCTTTCTGTGTGTGTTCTGTGTGGAGTTTGCATGCATGGTGTGGGTTCGATCCCCGGGTCGCCTGGGCCTTTCTGTGTGGAGTTTGCATGTTCTCCCCGTGTCTGGGTGGGTTTCCTCCGGGCACTCCGGTTTCCCCCACCAACCCAAAACATGCACCATAGGTAAATCCTCCAGCTGAGGTCCTGACCAAGCCAAAGCAAGTAGATCATGGAGATGGTCCCCGGGCGCAGTAATGTGCTGCTCACTGCTCCTGATAACAGGATGGGTTAAATGCAGAACTGGAATTTCCCCACTGTGGGACTAATAAAGGCATAGCTTTCTTTCTTTCTTTCTAATGTTATGGACCAGATTTAAATAAGTCTTTCCCCATGTACCTGCCACAAGTGAACACTAGAGTGCGCACACGTGCAGCGATAACGTTCTAGACGTTCTATTATTTTTCACTCTAAGAAGTCAGACTGTGTATCTGTAATGTTCCTACGTGAGACTACACAGTAAAGGTTCAACACTGAATCCAGAACCCAGTTTCTTCATTTCATATCACTGATTCAACATGATATTCAACAGAGATGTTTGAGCTTGGTCTGGAATGTTCCACAGTGTGGCATTAGTATTGGTTAAAAACATGAAAAACAGAAAAGAACAGTTTATTTTAAAGGTCTCAAGTTGGGCACTTACCTTATGTAGGACTAAACCAGGACAAAACCAGGACTAAACCAGGTCTAAACCAGAACTAAACCAGGACAATACCAGGACTAAACCAGGTCTAAACCAGGTCTAAACCAGAGGGAGGAGAGAGGTACTCTGAGCATTCTGTGATGAGTTTGTAAGAGTTTTGTCATCACGATGAAGCTCACCACTCGCATGCTAGTGTGCACTTCCTGATCAGCAGACAGACAAACATGAAGCAGACAGGTGAAATCTCAACATCTGCTTCTATAAATCTGGACTTTTGAAGACACATTCTGGTCAAATACAGGGGAAAAAATTGGCACAGGCCCTTTAAACATCTCCATGGAGACAAGACATGACATGACACTACCTGAGTAATAGGTCAGATCTGTGGAGAGGCGTTCCATAATTCCACACTCAGGATCAATCGGTGGGGGCGGGGTGCGAGTGACAATTTTTTTCCCGAGGACCGGGAGGAAGGGGGGGTGTAAGTGACTTTTTTTTTTCGCTGAAAACGCGCGATGCCTGCATTAACTAACCGATTTTCTGCGCTGTGCTTGAATTGCGTAACTAAATTTCAGCGTGAGAAAAAACATGGATTTGTCCACGATAAACCCCTCAGAGCAGCACATGTCGCGCACTTCTCCAAGGGGTTGGTGCGCGTCTCGTCCCGGGACGTGGCAGTGCTCCTCGCGCGTCTGGTGGGGCTTCCGGGGCCGTGTCTCCCCCCACGCGTCACTATTAATACATTTTGTTGAAAATCTATGAAAGTTTGAGTGTTTAAACTAGAGACAAATGTGAGAAAATGCAGCGCGAGGCCGCGTGTACACCGGAGCTACGAGCACGAGATAGAACTGCGGCACCTGGACCGCGTGCTCTCAACCCGAGCCACAAACCGAACACGCACAAACAAACGCAAAAGCCGCACGGAGGGATTTAATCCTGGTTCAGACCTGGTCTAGTCCCGGTTTAGTCCAGGTCTAGACCTGGTCCAGTCCTGGTTTAGTCCAGGGCCAGTCCAGGTTTAGACCTAGTTTAGACCTGGTCTAGACCTGGTTTAGTTCTGGTTTAGTCCAGGGCCAGTCCAGGTTTAGATCTGGTTTAGACCTGGTCTAGACCTGGTTTAGTCCATGTTTAGTCCTGGTCTAGTCTCTTAGCCAATCAGGACACAGAACACATTGTTACACTATAAAAAAAAATGTTACACTATAAAAAAAATGAAAAGAAAAAATTGAAAAAAAAAAAATCCGCAAAACAGCGAGGCCGCGAACAGTGAACCGCGATAGAGCGAGGGTTCACTGTAGTTTAGTTTCAGTTAGTTTTGACTTTTTCTTCCTCTAATTCAGTTAGTTTTATTTCGTTTTTAGAGTGGCTCTGATAGTTTTAGTTTTTTTCTAACTTCTCAGTTTTAGTTAAGTTTTTATTAGTTTTAGTTTTAGTTTTTGGGTTATACTTTGGGTTATTTGTCAAGTATTCAAAAAGAAATTATTGTGTTATCAAACTTACAACAAACAAATACAATTTAAAAAAACATTTATTCAGGTTTACCCCACAACAACCAAAGCAGTCCACAAGCTGCAGCCTTAAAGGCAAATTAATGTTTTTTTTTTACAATCTGAGCCTTCTTTCGGCAATAAAACAAGTAGTTTTACTCACCCATAGCATTTTTCTGTCAATTGGAGCAGTATCGCAGAACTTATGTTGAGCCGTTCTGTTCTAGTAATGATCCCGTATCCTTAACATGGTGCTCGTATCATTTGCTCGGGGCATTACTTTGCGGTGTCCAAATAACACAAACTTTAGCACTTTTCAAATCATAGAAGCCCGATGTCTTAATGAAAGATTTCGTTTGAAGCAAAAGTGGCCTGTAATCCGAGATTTAGCCATAGTTTCGAGTAGATGAGGACGCCAGTGCGCATGCGCGGACTGCTCCCGGGACCCAAACATGAAACGCAAAGCTGAAAACTATGGATAAATCTCGGATTACAGGCCACTTTTGCTTCAAACGAAATCTTACATTAAGACATCGGGCTTCTATGATTTGAAAAGTGCTAAAGTTTGTGTTATTTGGAGACCGCAAAGTAATGCCCCGAATACAAATGCTAACGGATACGCTACGCTTCAGTTGTTTCCGTTCACTATAATAACCTTGTCCACAGAAAGCCTCACAATAAACACACAAAACCCCAAACCACACATATGCCCAGTTTATCTGTAACTTTCACGTGTAAAAATGTGGAATCTCTTTTGTGTTCCTCCTCCTTATGGAAATAAACTTGGTCATCACAATGGAGACAGGTTAATGGTCAGATCTATGGAGAAGCAAGCCAAGACATGGTAATAATTTGTGTTTTTAAAAGAAATGTTGATCTTAAAACACCTGTAATAGAAGAAATGCAAGGGGGTATGTGTTTAATGCCCTACTGTGGAATATTCCAGGTAAAGAAATTACATCTCCATGGAGACAAAGAAGTAGTAATAGATCCTCCAACACAAAAGTTACATGCAGAAAAACAACTGACCAGGTACAGTTCTGGTTTAGTACTAGTTTAAACCTGCTTTAGACCAGGTTTAGTTCTGGTTTAGTACTAGTTTACTTTAGACCAGGTTTAGTTCTGGTTTAGTACTAGTTTAGACCTGCTTTAGACCAGGTTTAGTTCTGGTTTAGTACTAGTTTACTTTAGACCAGGTTTAGTTCTGGTTTAGTACTAGTTTAGACCTGCTTTAGACCAGGTTTAGTTCTAGTTTAGTACAACTGCTCTCTCATTTCATTTTTGTCCCATGCACACTTAAAATGCACCCTGAAAACTGCAGTTGTTTCTGTGGAAATCAGGGCGTGGACCAACTGTGCATCCATGCACACTTTGGGCAGTCATATATCCCAGCATGCACCGCGCGCTACTTCTTCTACGGGAGAAAATGGAGTCGGCGGCTGCATCTGGTAGTTAACCGACGCCCATGCGGTCTGTGGAGTTTTAAGGGCACTCCGAACTGTGCACACTGCAAATTGAGACATGGCTATGGTTTTTGACAAGAAAGCTGACTTTGAACTTTGAACTTTGAACTTTTTGCACCATTAAAGTGCAACTAAACACTTAAATCCACTTTTTTTCTAATATGATTTTTATCATATTGTGCTTGTGTAGTTCTAATCTCTGACCCCCTGTGGGTCATTATGTGGTCATTTGGACATTTTAAATCACAATAAATCCCAAATTTCCGGAAATACTCCAAATGACACTAAAGTACAATGGGTGAGCAAATGACGTTTTATCACCGAAATAAGGTCCAGATTGTAAAAACGTAATTTGTCCTTTAATAAAAGAATCATGTCAGCTGACCTCTGGGTTAGAGATCTACAGTGCCCAATGGGAGCTGACGTGACTGAGATTTTCTGTTTGACTGTTTCTTTTTTTCTTTTACATTCTAGTGACTCATTATTGCAGCGCTCCCCCTGAGATTCTGATTGACTCTCACAGTGAACACAGGGTAAAGTGTCCGTGAACACAACCTTAAACACAACCTTCTGGAGGTCTGTGGAAGGCTCATTTCCTCATTCCCGACTCTGGCTGTCGCTCCATGTTGGACATGCTGATAGGACGTCCCAGAGGAGCAGAGGGGAGCGTGAGAAAGAGAACATAGATGAAAGAAAGAGTGAACAAGAGAAAAAGAGGAAGTCTGTAGTCCTCAGGCAGCCTACAGTTCATTACACCATCACTATAAACCACATGTTTAATTATTCTGCGTCTCGATTAGAATCTGCTGTAAATGTGATTTCAGTTTACGGGCCCTTCACAAGTTTCTGGGACGTGACTTCCTCCTTTTTGAAGCACTTTTTTGAGGACTTTTGACCATTAGAAACAATGTTTACATGTTTAGGTTTCATAGTGCCTACATAAAATAAATTTTAAACAGCATGTTAAAAAAAAGATAAGATTGGATAAGACTTTATTGATCTCACACAGGAGAAATTTACTTGCCACAGTAGCTCCAGGACAGTTTGAACAAGAAAGAAAAGTGCATGCAGGCAAGAATGGGATAAAGCAAGTAATAATAAAAATAGTAATAAGTAACATGTAATAATAATAATAATAATAATAATAATAATAACAATACAAGCATCAACAAGGAGACCATGGAAAAGAGGATACATCACGTACAGCTCTGGAAAAAAATAAGAGACCACTGCAAAATGATCAGTTTTTCTGATTTTACTACATATAGGTATGTGTTTGGGCAAAAGGAACATTTTTGTTTGAGTCTATAAACCCCCCAAATTCCAAATAAAATAATAGAGCTGCAAGCAGAAATGTGGGGCCAAGCAGTGACCCAGCCTAATTTGATTGATTTGCGTTGGATCAGTCTTCGCCCAAAACATATTTTTGCATGTTGTAGCGCCCCCTAGTGGCCAATGTGCCCCAAATGTGGTATGGCTAATTCTGTATGGATGGTACATTGCGCACCAAGTTTCATTGAGAGAGCTGAAACGCATGTCAACGCACGTCAATTTGATGACGTGCATTGGATCAGTCTTCGCCCAAGGATCCCAGGGATACCAAGTTTTTGAAAATCGGACTTACGGTTCAAAAGTTACAAGCAGAAATGAGGGAGGAGAAGCATTTTGAGTGTTTTTCATAAAATCCAAGATGGCGGACATTCTATTCCGGCGGGCATGACGTCATAGGATGCGTTGGATTTGTCTTGGCCCAAGGATTCTAGGGATTCCAAGTTTTTGCGAATTGGGCGTACGGAAGGAATTCTCAGGTACATTTCTGCGTGTAACTTTTGAACTGTATGTCCAATTTTCAAAAACTTGGCATCCCTGGACTCCTTGGGTCAAGCCAAATCCAACGCACCATATGACGTCACCCTATGACGTCATTTTCCGCCATTTTGAATTTTATGAAAAACACTCAAAATGCTTCTCCTCCCTCAATTTTGGACCAATTTTGCTCAAATTTGGTACATAGCATCTTTGGACTGAGCCTCATCAGATATATATGGATTTTTTTATATCTCTTATCGTTTTGTCGTGACAGCCAATCAAACCTGCAACTTTGACCTGCTGGTGGCCCTAGAAGGCAACTTTGACCTGCTCGTGGTGCTAGAGGGTTGGGGGTGGGGGCCTATAAATTGCTGTGGGTAATGAGGAGACTGGCTGGAATGTGCATGCAAAATTTCCTTTTTGGTTTAAGAATGGAATTGTAAATGGGAGACAAGTTATGTCGGACTCCCCCACTTCTGTTTAAAGAAGGATTCTCTTTTTTGACAAAAATTGCCTCTTTAACTCCGCTCTCAAACCAGTTCTTTTCCCTGGCTAAGATCTGAACCTCACTGTCCTCAAAAGAATGGCCCGTGACTTCTAGGTGGCTTCAGAGGTGTATAATTAATTAAATCTGTCAAACTTAATTAAATCTGTCAAACTTCAAACATATAATACCTTATCCGACGACAGAATCAGAAAAGGCATATCTGCATGCTGTGATCTTCAGTCACAGATCTTACTGCTGGACCACATGGTCTCGTACATCTGAGGCCATCCTGAAGCCCCTAAAGTCGCTCTTCAAAAAGAACATTGAAAACACTTCACGAGAGCATTGACCAGAGGAGACTGGAACATACAGACCAAATTTGGCCAAAAGGTGACGTCTATCAGAGGATCACAGTCATGGAACACATGACCTGCTCACGTCAGGAACTGTGGGTCCTCCTCAACCTTCAAGAACACTCTGAAACATTGGTTGAAAAATAATCAAACATGCTCTCACAGGTAGATGTTCTTAAACTCAGAGAATGGTCTGTTGTGGTGAACTTGCCGTCATGTCTATGTGCACTTCTGTCTCTTCTGTGTGTTCCTCTAAATGTTCTTCTGTTCTGACCTGCCGTAGGACAACGGAGGTAAAGTAGCTGTTGTGCTAATTGTTTACAAGCCACTGCGACGCGCTTCCACCTTCTCCATCTGGGCCCAGAATTAATTAATGAAAGTAATTATAGATTTATTGGAGTGTGGTGGACACCTCTGCCACCACTCCAGTGTTAATATTATTTTAATTCATTTAAATTTTCATTAAAGCACATTCAATTAATTCTGTTATTTAGACTTATATTCTAATTTGAGTGTACACGTTTTAGTTAATATAAGTCTGAATTATTTACTTACACCTGTTCTTTTTTATATATTGTCATTTGTTTAGCTAAAATACAGAACCCGTGCTTGAAAATGTCCATAAGACAAACAAAAAAAAACAAAAAAATGCAGCAACAGTCCCTCTCTGGTAACTGACCCACAAGTGAGTCGAGAACGTACAACGTTACCCGCTCTTTTCACAGTTTTATTTATACCAACCTTCCCAACCGAGGTGTGTCCAGGTTTTAATTCTGAAAATCTGGTCAGCCAAACTGACAGACCAATGCACTAACCACTGTGCCACCATGCCCCTTTAACGACACGATCTGACCACAGGGTGAGGAACTCTGAGGACGGGGCTGCAGAGGTCAGCATGTGGGAGAAGGTCAGGCCAAATCAATGAGAGGTTTCAGATGGAACTGTGATACTATTGATCCGCTGACGTACAGACGAGCTCTGGTCCCACTGGGTTTTTACACTGGTAACTATGGCAACTACACCACATTCCAAATTATTCTGCAAATTGTGTTTAAAGTGTTTAGTTTTCCAGTGAAACTCATGGATAGTCTTGTCCATCCATCCATTTTCTTTCTCTTATCCGGGGCTGGGTCGCGGGGGCAACAGTCTAAGTAGGGACTCCCAGACTTCCTTCACCCTGGACACTTCCTCCATCTCCTCCAGAGGGACCCCAAGGCATTCCCAGGCCAGCCGGGAGACATAGTCCCTCCAGTGTGTCCTGGGTCTTCCCCAGCTGGCGCTTCCTCCAAGTGGGACATGCCCGGAACACCTCTACAGGGAGGCATCCCGGAGGCGTCCAGTACAGATGCCCGAGCCACCTCAGCTGGCTCGGATGGTGTCTCAATGAAATCATCTCACACACCTGTGCCAGTGAGTTTGCAGGTGCATCCAATTAAAGGGAAAACAACTTAAGGACGTTCCGTAAAAATGAACGGTGAAGTGTTCCTGTTCACTGTCCTCTTCAGACAACCTGGGGAGGCTGAAGACAAACAGTCTAAAATCCAGTCCTTTGGGTCTCCTTCCCAACACCTCCTGAGAAAACCCACACACAGTGAGAACATGCAAACGAAACATGTAGGAAAAAATATGTTGCCAACTTAAAGCAACAGTATGTAACTTTCTGGAGACAGCACTGATTCCATGGACGAAACCACACTGCGCAACATTCTCCATGGCAAGCGTTTCATGCCATACTGTGGAGGATTACAGTGGTCCCTCGTTTATCGCGTGGGTTAGGTTCCAGAAATAACCCGTAATGAGTGAAATCCGCGAAGTAGGACAACTTTATATTTTACAATTATTATACATGTTTTAAGGCTGTAAACGCCTTAAAACATTGGAATTAACGTTTTCTCACATTTCTCTTTCGTTTAAACACTCAAACTTTCGTAGATTTTCAACAAAATGTATTAATAGTGAAGCATGGGGGCTCCGCTGGGAGCCCCGCCAGACACGTGAGGGGAGCGGAGACATGAGTCTCTGGATCAGGACACAACGCGCACCAACCCCTTGGAGAAGTGCGCGTGAACAAATCCGTGACAGAGCAGCACGACCGGCGCAAGGCCGGGGCTGCGAGCACGAGATCGAACCGCTGCGCCCGGACCATGCCTCCCCCTCAGGACCGCGTCCTCGCAGCCCGAGCCACAAACCGAACACGCACAAACGAACGCAAGAGCCGCATGAAACCAGCAAAGAGCCGCACGGGGTGATTTACTCCTGGTTTAGACCTGGTCTAGTCCCGGTTTAGTCCAGGTCTAGACCTGGTCCAGTCCTGGCTTAGTCCAGGTCCAGTCCAGGTTTAGACCTGGTTTAGACCTGGTCTAGACCTGGTTTAGTTCTGGTCTAGACCTGGTTTAGTCCACGTTTAGTCCTGGTCTAGTCCTGGTCTAGTCCCGGTCCCCCCCGCGTCCCCCATCTACAGTCTCTTAGCCAATCAGGACGCAGAACACAATGTTACACTATAAAAAAAAGTTACACTATAAAAAAATAAAATAAAATTAAAAAAATCCGCCAAACAGCAAGTTCGCGAACAGTGAACCGCGATAGAGCGAGGGACCACTGTATAGCCAAAGGAACATTTCTATGTCCAAATAAGAATCAAGTTTGTGGAGAAGCAAGCCCGCTCACAGTAAGGTTTTTCAGTGCAAAAAAAACGCTCCAAAACATACAAACGTTACATATTGCTTTACGTCTTTTGAGCATGTGTGACAATGTGTGACGCCTTTGACCTGTAAACTCACCTTAATTTCACTTCATATTTGTTAATTTTTCCATCCCCGGTTTGTTTTATTTACTTCTATTTAGTTAATCACAACATACTCAAGTTACTTTAAATTTTATTTGGTTAAATCTGTTCAGTTTAGTGAAACATCTCAGATACTTCCCTGCTCACCTGTTCCTCCACCTGTTCCTCCTGTCCTTTGATTTTGATGTTTTAGTGTTTATAGATGATGTTAAACACTTTCATTTAAAGGGGACAAATCGACGGGGAAACTTTAGACAAAAGTGAAGTTCCCTCATATCCCTCTTGATGAGATTGTGGACTCACCTGGAGGGAGAATGTTCCTGTGGGGGAACGATAAAAGCAGCTCAGCTCAGCCTTTCAGGGAGTCTCATCAGTGTAGCCGGTTGTTGTTATGGCGAGATGAAGCCCCATGAAGCACTGAAGCGTTCCATCCATTTGCTTGATTCTTGAGCCAATGCTTCAAGGTGCTTCATTTGTTCCACTGCGCCATCAAGTGGCCAAAAAAATGTATAACAGGCAGATTGATAATAGTTCAATCAATATGATCATCGTGGTTCTGAAGGAAAGATTTATATTGAACAAATGAATGATTAAATATTTGAATGTTTGTGATATCAACAAAAATTGTGAATTTATTAACACCAGATTTTTTTTTTTTTGCAAGAAATAAATTTGTGTATTTTCTAATATTTATGTAATGACGTCATTTTTACTATATACCTTATTAGGAGATATCAGCTCAAAATGTTCCCAAACAGGGGAAAATATTCTTTTTCTTGCTGGCTCCATCCCCCCCAAAAAAATCTCAAATAGAATGTACCAAACTCGCAATAACCCAAAACCACAAAATGTGAGGGGGAATCCACTGCGTTATACTGGCCCTTATGTTTCAAATCACGCGCCAAATCCGCAAACCACTTCCGTGGTACGGGCGGTTCACGAGGCTTCGAACGTCACCACATACATCATCGATACAAGCCTCGATACGCGCTTCACCAAAGTCTTCCTGGATTACTCGGCACACGCTTCGAAGCCTCGACACGGAGGACACATCACTAGCCGTTTGTTAGTTTCTGTTATGCCTAATTTTAAGCAGTTATTTTTTCTAAAGATGTATTATTTTTGGTTGAAATTTCTGAATAAGCCTTTGGGACAAATGAAATATTTTCAGAGTCTGCCTCCTGCTTAAGACCACATTGGCCAGCTTCCCCACAGCATGTTTCTAAAAATGAATGAAAAGATAAAGTTTAACATAAACACATAACTGCAGAGTCCTGTCACAGTTTCAGTAAACAGCGTTAGTTCAATTCTCATAATACTGATGAATGTATGACCCAAGACCACTTTGGGTTTCACCGCACCGGCCCAAATGTGGACCGGACCCGGTAGTACGAGGTAGTACGACCCGGTAGTTGCCAGTCTGAGCCTAGACTGGGGCAGCAAATATGAAAATGAAAACACCGTCCTGCCAGCTTAATTTCTCACAATGGTGGAAGTGTCATCATTGTTCACATCACAAGTTATTTTCCACACAGATGTTTGACTGAAGCAAGTTTGGTCAATGCATTTCAACCTCTATATGCCCAACTTCACTCCCCTGAGACTAAACCAGTAAGATCAGTGTGTACAGTTTTAGAATGTGAGAAGTGTTCCTGTAACTCTTCTCTAGGATTACGATGAATGTGACTTGTTCTTTTCATTTCAGACTCAAGTACACAGTGCTGTGTTTGGAATGTTTGACTCCAGTTATCCCGAGTTTATTTAGAAAAGAATGGACTTAATCTCTGTAAACCCAACCCACATTCCCAGGTCCTTCACAGATATACTAATACTAATACTTTTACTATGGGCTGCAGTATTTGTTTTACTCACTCTTGTGTACTTTGTGATTCAGTTGGTTTATTATGTTTAGAACACATCAGTCCAGATGAAAATGCATGCACCACAGTGAGCGGGCCAGGGTATGTCCACTCCCCCTTCCCTTCCCTGGTCCCTGGGCCTCTCCTGGTTCTCCCTCCCCCAGGCCTTCCCTCCTGGTCCTCCCTCCTGGTCCTCCTCCCCTGGTCTCTGGTCCCTCCTGGTGTGGTGGTGCCTGCTCCATTAGTCTGAGTAAACAGTATTAACCTTCTGCAGTGTTCCCACAGGAGCCCAAATCTCGGCCACATCAGCTCTGCACCTGCACCTACATGTCCCTCAACTTTCCTCATAAACAAACGGGTCCTCGGTATTTGACCCGCTCTTAAAGCACTTCAAGAACATCAAGTTAAAGCTTTATATAACCGATGTGGATTTGAGTATGTTGGCAAATCTAGAAAACATATCTGCTCAATGAACAAGTCTGATTCCACTTAGAGTAATTTCCGGACTATTGAGCGCACCTGAACATAAGTATAGGCCACACCATACAGTGCCTGTAACACGGCAGTAAAACAGCAGTAAAACGACAGTAAAACGGCCCGCCTGGAAGTCTGAAAATAAAGTTTGCACCTCCCCAGAGGACTTAGCCCATAAAAATCTAAAGAGTGATTATCAGACTCCGTTACTTGGCGCTCTACTGTCTCCTGCAGAAAGAGCCGCTGTCCGTGTCTGGGATCATGTCCGTGTCTGGGATCATGTCCGTGTCTGGGATCATGTCCGTGTCTAGGATCATGTCAGTGTCTCGCAGGATTTCAGGATCTCCAGAGGGTGGCGCTAGGTGTGTCCATCAGGTATGAGTGGATGACCGGCTACTAAAGTTTGAGACGTTTCTTCTCGTCATTTACCCACTCACCTGTGTTTAACACATAACTCAATAATGTTCATTTAGTATCAGAACTTATTTTATCACATCAGCATGTTCACCGCACGGACAGCTGCGCTTTCTACAGTCAGGCTGCACGCTCATCCAATAATCCTTCTATGAATTAGCCGCATCGTTGTTTGAGACTCGCGACTTTAAACATTTACTGTGTGCGCTCTGGCATTTTTGCTGTAACGTAAATCCAACCGACTCGGTCAGCACCGAACCAGCGGTGTGTATCGGATCCCCGATTTGATTGGCTGTTCCATTGCACTTTCTGGAGGTCAGTTTTCCCCGAATCCCAAACATAAGAGAATGCACTTTAAAGGGATATGCCACCCCCAGGTCAAATTTGGGCATCTCCCCACAGTCCAGAGACTAAAATAAGTGGTGGAAAGCGTTTTCCTGCTCACCCAGCCATTGTCCGAGTCTGTCGCCACTGACCGCCGCGGTATCTGGTGCTCCTCCGCCTTAGACTGGAGTCTAACGTCGCCAGAGAAAGATTTCGACCAAAAGGAATTAATTTGCTCGATGCGTTTCCCAATTACTTTGTGTGTAGTGCGCATTCATATCGAGTGCAAATAAATGTGCAAATCAACACGGAGAGCTTGACTTGGTCATTTTGGGTGGGAACTATTTTCCAGTGCGTAAGAATACAGCCGTATCACGCACCACATTGTGCAACAGGGGAACTCCCTTCCCGGTGCGTAACTGGGATTCCCCTGGCAGCGTGCTGCGTGATACGGCTGTATTCTACCGCACTGGAAAATAGTTCCCACCCAAAATGACCAAGGCAAGCTCTCCGTGTTGATTTGCACATTTATTTGCACTCGATATGAATGCGCACTACACATAAAGTAATTGGGAAACGCATCGAGCAAATTAATTCCTTTTGGCCAAAATCTTTCTCTGGCGACGTTAGACTCCAGTCTAAGGCGGAGTAGCTGCAGATACCGCGGCGGCCAGTGGCGACAGACTCGGACAATGGCTGGGTGAGCAGGAAAACGCTTTCCACCACTTATTTTAGTCTCTGGACTGTGGGGAGATGCCCAAATTTGACCTGGGGGTGGCATATCCCTTTAAGACACGGCGTGGAAAAATTGAAAGTCATTTAGTCATCATCAGTTCTGGCCTTTTCAGTTCGCCTAGATGCTGCACTCTGGAATACAACTCTGGTTGAAACTCCATCCAGTTCCATCTCTGACCACGAGGAGTCCTCAGGGGTGTGTGCTAGGGCCTGTGCTCTTCACTCTGCTGACCCTTCTGCTTGAACATCACCCCAGCACACACCCCTGAGGACACCCTGTGGTCAGAGATGGAGCTGGATGTCCTCAGGGGTCTGTCTGAACATGACCCAGACGCTTAAACATCTACATCAACACTCTATCTCTGCAGCGGAAACCGTGAGCAGATACTTCCTGGTTTGACACTGAGGACTTCCCCTGTTCCACTGAGTCACTGACCTGAGGCCTCACAGGGTGGACCCGACAGCAGAGCGGAAAGAGCCTGATGCCCTCCCCTCCTGATGAGACAAAAGAGCCTGATGCCCTCCCCTCCTGATGAGACAAAAGTCTGATGCCCTCTGTTTATACCTGTCATCTGCACCTGTCTATTGTAAGATAAGATAAGATAACACATAGGAGAAATTCACTTGCCACAATAGCTCCAGGCAGTTTAGTACAAGAGAAAGTTTGAGCAAGAAAGTGCATGCAGGCAAAAAATAAAATAAGTAATAATAAAATACAGTAATAATAAAACATTATGGAAAAAAATTGATTGCACGTCTGGACTATATAGTGGAGTTATCTGCGGTAGCGCTCCTTCTTGCACTGGGGGTGCCTCAGTCGGCTGCTGAAGGAGCTGCTCAGCTCCTCTACAGTCCGGTGCAGAGGGTGAGAGGTGTCGTCCATGATGGACGTAAATTTGGCCAGCACCTCCTCTCAGCCACCTCCTCTACAGAGTCCAGAGGACAGCCCAGGACAGAGCTGGCCCTCCTGACCAGCTTATTAAGACGGTCTGACGGTAGCTGGACGGGTCTACTCTGGTCTTGTGGTAGGCCGTGGACACAGAAGCTCTTTCAGCTCCAACCGCTGTGACCGAAGTTGTGTCAGATGCCCCGTCACGCTCCCTCCATCGGCCAATCACAGCGCAGCTCTGCAGGACTCACAGGGGTCACGTTAGTGCCGGCTGCTCCTCACACACTTCACACTATTGTTTTTGAATTGTCATAAATATAAACTGGGTTAAAGGAACTGTACGGATCCTACTTGTTTCTATGGATACATCATTGCGCTGCCTGGAATGTTCCACAGTGTGACATTAAACAGCTCTACTTTACATTTACAGTAATCCCTCGTTTATCGCGGGGGTTAGGTTCCAGAAATAGCCCGCAATAAGTGAAATCCGCGAAGTAGGACAACTTTATATTTTACAATTATTCTACATGTTTTAAGGCTGTAAATGCCTCACCACACACATTATACGCTTTTCTCAGACTGGAATTAACATTTTCTCACATTTGTCTCTAGTTTAAACAATCAAACTTTCATAGATTTTCAACAAAATGTATTAATAGTGACGCGTGGGGGGAGCCACGGCTCCGGGAGCCCCGCCAGACCCGCGAGCAGCACTGCCACGTCCCTGGACGAGACGCGCACCAACCCCTTGGAGAAGTGCGCGACACGTGCTGCTCTGTCACAGACTTGTCCACGATGAGGGTTTTATCATGGACAAATCTGTGCTTGCGCGTCTGGCGGGGCTCCCGGAGCCGTGGCTCCCCCCACGCGTCACTATTAATACATTTTGTTGAAAATCTATGAAAGTTTGATTGTTTAAATTAGAGACAAATATGAGAAAATGCAGCGCGAGGCCGCGTGTACACCGGGGAGATAGAACTGCGGCGCCCGGACTGCGTACTCTCAACCCGAGCCACAAACCGAACACGCACAAACGAACGCAAAAGCCGCACGGAGTGATTTAATCCTGGTTCAGACCTGGTCTAGTTCTGGTCTAGACCTGGTTTAGTCCACGTATAGTCCTGGTCTAGTCTCTTAGCCAATCAGGACGCAGACCACATTGTTACACTATAAAAAAAAATGTTACACTATAAAAAAAAAATTGAAAAAAAATTGAAAAAAAAAATCTGCGAAACAGCGAGGCCGCGAAGAGTGAACCGCGATAGAGCGAGAGTTCACTGTATTCAGTTTCAGGTGGTTTTAGAGCTCAAAAATACCTCAAAAAACAGACATTCTGCTGTGAGCCGGGTCGCCTCGCCACAGATCTGACCTGTAACTTGGTCTGGTTTGGTCTCCATGAAGATAGAAAGGTTTAATGCCATACTGTGGAACATTCCAGACAAATGATATTTTTAAGGTTCAGTTTCCTGATGACTTTTTATCGATGTATTTGGGTATAACCACAGTCGTGGACACATGTGGACTTGGGAAAAACTAATCCAGTTTGTATCCTGCTTTCTCCGATTTTGATTGACTCATGTAACACCAGGATCCCCTGACTTCACGATATTCACTGAATTTATTTGTTTAATGGGTGACATGTCTGGTGAATGCTCCCAGGTTACCCACCTGGCATTGTTTTTTCCCTTTGTTGTTAAAAAAAATAGGACAGATTGTTCTGATATATTAATGAATGTAAAGATGCCAACCTTTTCCAATAAAAAAACAGAAATGAAAAAACAGACACATTTCAGACACATCTCCATTCATCAACAAAACATTTTACAGACCCATCCATCCATGTTCTTCCTCTTATCCGGGGCCGGGTCACGGGATCAACAGTCTAAGCAGGGACTCCCAGACTTCCTCCACCCCGGACACTTCCTCCAGCTCCTCCAGGGGACCCCAAGGTGTTCCCAGGCCAGTCGGGAGACATAGTCCCTCCATCGTGTCCTGGGTCTTCCCTGGGGCCTCCTCCCGGTGGGATGTGCCCGGAACACCTCCTGAGGGAGGCGTCCAGGAGGCGCCCGGAACAGACGCCTGAGCCACCTCAGCTGCTCCTCTCGATGTGGAGAAGCAGCAGCTCTACTCCGAGCTCCTCCCGTGTGACTGAGCTCCTCACCCTATCTCTAAGGGAGCACCCAGCCACTCTGCGGAGGAAACTCATTTCGGCCGCTTGTATCCGCGATCTCGTCCTTTCGGTCATTACCCAGAGCTCATGACCATAGGTGAGGGGAGGAACGTAGATCGATGGTAAATCAAGAGCTTTGCCTTTTGGCTCAGCTCCCTCTTCACCACAACGATCCGGTACAGCGACCGCATCACTGTATTGATGTGTGTTTTGTACCTTTTTTACTTTGTGCTTTTTAACAAGGACCCCAGGAAGACACAGCTAATGGGGATCCTAATAATAAACTAAACTAAACTGCTGACGCTGCACAGATCAGCCGATCAATCTCACGCTCCATCCTCCCCTCACTCGTGAACAAGATCCTGAGATACCTGAACTCCTCCACCTGAAGCAAGGCCTCTCCACCAGAAAGGTTACACAATACACCTTTAACTTGCAGACAGAGACATGTCCTGCGTTTGTCTCCTTCTCAGGTTCTGGACAGGCTCATGTGAAGCTCAGAACCTCCAGAATTCCCTCCCTGAGCTGCAGAGGCTGCACTAGCACTGACTCTGGGGTTTAGGGAGGGACCGTTCAGATGTGATTGTGATTTCCAGACGAGTGACAGAACAAGTTCCACTTCCTCCTCAGCACTTCTGAAATGTTCCAGTTTGTTCTCCATTTCAATGATTAAAGGAACTGAGATTTGTATTTTAAACATTTTAAACGTGACCTAATTGTCTCCAGATCTGAAATTAAATCAAATGAAATCAATTAAAAAAAAAATTCAGCTTTTCCTGGTAACGACTGAAATGATGTATTCTTAAAGCTGCATTGTGTAACTTTTCTGGCGGAGGGTCCCTTAAACGCTTTTCTCCATGGAGATGTTGTTGCCTTGTCTGGAATGTTCCACAGTATGGCATTAAACCTTCATCTTCATGGAGACCAAACCAGACCAAGTTACAGGTCAGATCTGTGGTGAGGCGACCCCGCTCACAGTCAGAATATTTGTTTTTGAGCTCTAAAACCACCTGAATATTTACAATAAGTTGGTGTAATAATAATAATAATTTGGTGTTGTGGTTGTCAAGACGATCAACAGTTAATTATCCAATTTAAGGACAATGAACCTAAAACAACAGAACGCAGATTCCAGAGTGTGACTTTAAAGCTCCATGTTGAGCCTGACAGTCCACTTCCTGTCCAGAGTGTGTGGGACATGGGCACCATCACCACGGCAACCACACTGCAGCCAAAACAACCGAGTCTTTGTGTCGATCGACCAGTACCACAGCCTGTGTGTGTGTCTCTCTCTTTCTTTGTCTCTTTGTGTGTCTTTCTAGCACTCTTTCTCTATCTTTGTCTCTCTCTCTCTCTGTCTCTGTCTCTCTCTCTCTGTCTCTCTATGTCTCTCTCTCTTTGTCTCTCTCTCTTTCTTTGTCTTTCTCTCTCTTTCTCTCTCTCTCTCGCTTTGTCTCTCTCTTTCTTTGTGTCTCACTCACTCTCTCTCTCTCTCTCTTTGTCTCTCTCTTTCTTTGTGTGTCTCTCTCTCTTTGTGTGTGTGTGTGTCTCTCTCTCTTTTTGTGTCTTTCTTTCTTTCTTTCTCTTTGTGTGTGTGTGTCTTTCTCTCTCTCTCTTTCTTTCTCTCTCTCTCACTCTTTCTCTCTCTTTCTCTCTTTGTGTGTCTTCCTGTGTCTCTCTCTCTCTCTCTCTCTCTCGCTTTGTCTCTCTCTCTCTCTCTTTGTGTCTCACTCTCTCTCTCTCTCTCTCTTTGCTCTTTCTTTGTGTCTCTCTCTCTCTTTTTGTGTGTGTGTCTCTCTCTCTCTCTTTTTGTGTCTTTCTCTCTTTCTTTCTTTCTCTTTCTCTGTGTGTGTGTGTGTGTGTTTCTTTTTCCTTACATGTCTCCCCCTCCTCTCTCCCTCTGTCTCTCTCCTCTCCTCTCTCCTCTCTCTTTGTGTGTGTCTCTCTCTCTCTGTTTCTCCCTGTCCTCTCTCTTTCTGCCTCCCTCTCTCCCTTCCCTCCTCTCTAGCTCTACCCCTCTCTTTCTCCATCTCTACCTCTTTCTCTCTTCTCATGTGTCTTCTGTTTCTTTCTTTCCCTCTAATTTCTTTGCTCCCCTCTCCTCTCTGACTCTCTCCCATCTCTCTCTCTCACCCCCTTCCCTCTCTTCTTCCTTCCTCTCTCTCTGTCACTCTGTCGCTCTCTGTCTCTCTCTCACCCCCTTCCCTCTTTTCTTCCTTCTTTCCTCTCTGTCTCTCTCAACACCAAGGCCACCCCGTCTCTCTCTTCTCTCTTCATGTCTCTTTCTTTCCAACTTCTCTCTCTCTCTCTCTCTCTCTCTCTCTCTCTCTCTCTCTCTCTCTCTAATTCTCTGATTCTCTCTCTTACCCTTCTCTCTTTCTCTCTCTCCTGTCCCTCTCCTCCTCTGCCCCCTCATTCACTCTTCCCTCTGTCCCTCTTTACTATCTCTCTCTCTTTCCTGTCTTCCTCTCTCTCTCTCCACCACGCCCACCCCCTGCTCTCTCTGTCTCTCGCCCCCTCTCTCTCTCCTCTCTTTCACACAGACACACACACACACACACACACACTCTCTCTCCCCCTCCCTGTCTCTCCCCCCTCCTCTCACTTTCTCTTGTTTCTCTCTCACACACACACAATTTCCCTCTCCTCTCTCTCTCCTCCCTTTCTCTCTCTCCTCTCTGTTGTCTCTCTGCCCTCTCTCTCTCTTTCACACCCATTCTCTCTCTCTCCCTCTGTTGTCTCTCTTCCTCCCTCCCTCTCTCTCCCTCTCTCCCTCCTTCCTCTTTATCCCTCCCTCCCTCTCTCTGCTTCCTCTCTCTCCCCCCCCCCCTCTCTCTCTCTTTCCTCTTTCTCTCTCTCTCCCTCCCCCCTCCTCTCTCTCTCCCCCTCTTCTCTCTTTCCCTCTCCTCCTCTGTCCCTCATTCACTCTTCCCTCTTTCCCTCTTTACTATCTCTCTTTTTCCTGTCTTCCTCTCTCTCTCCACCACACCCACCCCCCTCTCTCTCTTTTCTCTCTTTCACACAGAGACACACACACACACTCTCTCTCTGTCTCTCCTCCCTCCTCTCACTTTCTCTCATTTCTCTCTCTCTCACACACACACAATTTCCCTCTCTCTCCTCTCTCTTTCCTCCCTTTCTCTCTCTCCTCTCTGTTGTCTCTCACCCTCTCTTCCTCTCTCTCTCTCCTCTCTCTCCTCCCTTCCTCCCTCTCTCTCTCTCTCTCCCTCCCTCTCTCTCTCTCTCTCTCTCCCTCCCCCCTCTCTCTCTCTCTCTCTCTCTCTCTCTCTCTCTCTCTCTGCCCTCTTGTCCGGATCCCGGGTGGTGATCCGGTTCTTCGTTCCCGTCGCTGCTCCATGGGTTTGAGGAATGCTGGGAGGAGTGGAAGAGCGGAGGAGTTACGGGGGAGTGACCAGATAGAGAGATAGAGGAAGAGAGAGAGAGGAGAGAGAGAGGGAGGGAGGGAGGAGAGAGAGACGAGTGCTTTTTCCACCCCCCGTCAGCTTCATTTCACACGCAGCTCGACTCTCCAGACCAACACTGGGCAAAGCAGGTCAGTCCTACAAACCTCTCTTTCTTTCTCTTTTTTAAACACATTTTCATTTTTTAATTTTCTCCAATTTGTGTCAAAAAAAGTGGATTAAATTCCTCCACTTCTACCTTTTTCCAAGGATTTATTTCTTATTTTTACAATCCTAAAATTAGTCACCAGTGCTGTGGAAAATGGACGTTGAATGACAGGCTAGGGAAATTCCAGTTGTCCGGAATTGAACCCGCAACCCTTTATGGAACTACTAATTTATGCACCGCCCGCTCCCGACTGGAACGCAGCCGGCCGCAGAACCAAAACTGCACCTTACAGCCTCACAGCGTGCTCTGGGGACTGTGTTTTGCTTCAGATGCCCTTCCGTTATTCTAAATCCCAAACTTTAAATAAAAATGCGCTTTTGGTTGCCCAGTGATTAGAAATGAATGTGAAATTACTGCAGTGTTGATTAGAGAAGCTCCTGAAATCCTGAAAATGGACAGAGATCTGTGTTCGAGAGGGGTAAGGTGTGTTTTTGTAGCTGTTTTTATTCGTTTAATTTCACATTTGTCGATGAAATGACATGAGGTGTTTTGGAGGTGAAGGCAGAGTAGCACGTGTGGACGTTCTGACCAGGGGCAGACAAGTGCAGCGCTTTGGGGGAGTTTGGGCCCGGTTCTGGGTGTGCCCCTCTCCGAGTCTGAGATCATCTGGTGTTTAGCTCCGGCTCCAAACACAGCTTCAGGAACATCTGCTTCTGCCCTGCAAAAAAACAAGAATTACACAAGTCCAAGTACAATCTTGTTTCGAGTTTTCAGATCTTTCTCTTTTTTAAATGCATTTTCATTTTTTTCATTTTCTCCAATTTGTGGCAAAAAAGTGGATTCAATTTCTACACTTGTATCTTTTTCCAAGGATTTTTTAAAATTATTTTTACAAACCTAAAATTAGTCACCAGTGCTGTGGAAAATAGACGTTGAACGATTAGTCAATACTAAACAGACCTGGAGTTGTGTCTGTTTCATTCACATATTTAACACACAAAACCTGCATATTTAGGCTCACAAGTTCTTCTCTCAAACGGAAAACACTCTGTTCCACCTTGTGATGTCATGTGGTAATACAGGAAGAAGTGCTCCACTGTGTTTTTAAACTCCACACACCTTCACTAGAGACTCTTTCGGACGATTTCCGCTCTGGAATTGCAGATTTCTACTGAACTAAAGCTAAAAGGTAACTTGAAAATGGCTTTTAGCATTTGGCAGCTCCATTAGATTAACTTTGGAATAACTGAAAATTCTGTAGTTTGGTTTGGTTTTGGTGAATGCCAAACTCGCTGCTTAGATGAGGGTTGAATCTAGATTGAGTCACTTTGTTAGCTACATTCATTTATTTATTTTTGTTGTAACCTTTTTCCATAATTTAACCAGGAACCCTCCCCAAAAAATAATAAAATGTGGAAAGTGAACCCAAGATGTTGTTTTCAGTGGCGTAGGGGCCCAAAAATAATTGTCTCTTTCACATTTACTTCCTCCTGTTGTGAAAATAGAAAAGAATCCAACAAAATCCGACCTTTGTGAAAGCCGGACGCCCTGTCAGAACACGGGCAGTATAAATTCCCAAATGGGCAAATTCTTTTTGGGCCCAAGCTCCCGGGAGCTGCAGTACCTGGAACGGCCACTAGAGCGGGGACAGAAGGAGAGGGGCTTATTCAGGTTTTTTTCCATGGAAAAACCTCTTAGAATTATCCTCTTGTGTCGAGTTTAGTTCATTTTCGTCAGTTCTAAGTTAGTTTATTATATTTAGAGTTTGAAAATTCCATGGGACTAACATCAGGCTCTCTGAAAATTCTGATTCGATGCTCGATGTTTACAATTCGGCGTTCTTTGCGAAATATCCTGAATTTACAATCTGCTTTTGAGTTTAAATAAATTTAATTAGGCCAAAGTCAGATTAAAGGTCCCTGTTTTCTGCACTTGCTGATGGGCCTGACCAGAGTTGAACCTGAACCCTTCTTGCTGTGAGTCGTGAGATCCTCTTAGTGTTCTGACAGATTTATTTATTTGTTTTCTTTTTCTTTTGGTTTGTTTTCCCTCATCGTAGCAAAGATTTTAATTCTGACACCTTCATATTTCAGGAATTTCAGTGGAATAAGAATTTTTCACTTAAATCGTTGCTCTACCAGAGACATACCTCAACATAATTACGTTTGTACTACTAGAAACGTAATTATTCCATTTGTCCAAAATGACTTAATTAAATAAGTTGCTCCTCCTCACTTACCTTTCTAATTACTCACCGTAATGGCGAATCTTGTGTATCACATGACCACGTTGACCAATCAGAGCGAGAGGAGTCAGAGAGGAGCTGTTTTTAAGACAACTGAAGGATTTTGAGCTGAGAAAAATCTAAAAAATAGGTTAAAATCAGCACAAAATCTGTCATTATTGAAAAGTGTAGGTACTATGTCAGCCCCGTCAGCCGAACACAAACAGTCTGTGATCACTTTGCGCTCTCTGGGAAAAATTCCGGACCAACAGCAGAAGCCTATCCAGTTATTTTAATAGATCCATGGTTTATAAGCACTTTTCACAATAATCCAACAACTACCATGCTAACAGTGCACTTCCTGATAATCGGACATTGCCAGTGGACTTATTTTGTCCTCAAGAGCTGCTTTTGTAACATATCTTTACTGGGGTGGGACATATTTTGGGAAATGTCATGTACTGTACAGATTTGATATTTAAAGTGTCGTGACGGTGAGCGGGTCGGGCTGAGTGTGAGGTGAGTGCCTGGCTGAGTGTGAGGGGAGTGCCTGGCTGAGTGTGAGGTGTGTGCCTGGCTGAGTGTGAGGGGAGTGCCTGGCTGAGTGTGAGGTGTGTGCCTGGCTGAGTGTGAGGGGAGTGCCTGCCTGAGTGTGAGGTGTGTGCCTGGCTGAGTGTGAGGTGAGTGCCTGCCTGAGTGTGAGGTGTGTGCCTGGCTGAGTGTGAGGGGAGTGCCTGGCTGAGTGTGAGGTGTGTGCCTGGCTGAGTGTGAGGTGTGTGCCTGGCTGAGTGTAAGGTGAGTGCTTGGCTGAGTGTGAGGTGTGTGCCTGGCTGAGTGTGAGGTGTGTGCCTGGCTGAGTGTGAGGTGAGTGCCTGGCTGAGTGTAAGGTGAGTGCTTGGCTGAGTGTGAGGTGTGTGCCTGGCTGAGTGTGAGGTGTGTGCCTGGCTGAGTGTGAGGTGAGGGCCTGGCTGAGTGTGAGGGGAGTGCCTGCCTGAGTGTGAGGTGTGTGCCTGCCTGAGTGTGAGGTGTGTGCCTGGCTGAGTGTGAGGGGAGTGCCTGGCTGAGTGTGAGGTGTGTGCCTGGCTGAGTGTGAGGTGTGTGCCTGGCTGAGTGTGAGGTGTGTGCCTGGCTGAGTGTGAGGTGAGTGCCTGGCTGAGTGTGAGGTGAGTGCCTGGCTGAGTGTGAGGTGTGTGCCTGGCTGAGTGTGAGGGGAGTGCCTGGCTGAGTGTGAGGTGTGTGCCTGGCTGAGTGTGAGGGGAGTGCCTGCCTGAGTGTGAGGTGAGTGCCTGGGCCTGGCTCCGTCTTCACACTGCGGCGTTACAAAACACACATCGTAAATCTAACGGCTGCCAGCGAGTGAGTCACCAGAGCTCAGAGTGGGTCCCTGCTCGTCCGAGATACTGAGGGGGGAGGGACGAGGGACTTTATTTATGCAGCTCGTTTAAAACAACCGCAGCTAATTAAAGTGCTTCATGTAATCGATAACGATTTCAAAAACAATAACAGACACAAATGACCATGAGGAGGAGAAGAGGGGGATGAAGAGGGCGGAGAAGATCAGGACTGTAGACTGACAAAGCTAAACCACTGTGTTCCAAACAGGAAGTGAGCATGGGGGCACTTCTGGCTCCATCGACTCGGACTTTACATAGAAAAATCCCCCTCCCCACATAAGCTCCGTTCAGAATGCAGCCTGAAATGACCCAAATCCGATTTTTTCACCCCTATGAGACCTGTATCTGATCTTTTAATGACAGTCTGAACGACACAGATCTAATTTTTTCAAATGTGACCCAGGCCACTTGGATATGTGGTCCTAAAACTGATACATATCCAAACTTTTGACATGCGACTTCAGTCTGAACGGCCAGGTCGCGTTCATCCGACCTGCCCGTGTTTCCTCCAGCGAGAGTGGTACAAGTAGGCGCTCACAAATGTACACAAACGTTCTTCTCGTCATGCGAAAATAGTGTATGAACTCTGTGTCAGTGAAGCGGCGAAGCACATAGCAATCCCACTACTCTTGTCTGCGACTCCGCACCAACACGTTCATTTCTACGAACGTTGCTGCCACTGCCCCACAAAATGCCGTGGCCAAAAACCTTGTCCTTCTCCTTCTCCGTCTCCTCCTTAAAACAAATAAGCTGTACATGTTTTGGCTCCGGTACGACAGCAACTTTAGGCGACTTCCGTAAACATTGAGCACACTCGCTGCACGTGACCTCGTCGTGTCCTCCAAGGTGCATGCGGGACACTTTTGGGGCGTTTAAAGTTCACACTGGAGATCACATACAAGTCGCATTTAATTGGAAATGTGAACGACCTCGCAAAAAAATTTGATTTAACAAAAAAAAAAATCGGAATTGAGCATTAAGCCCTGCAGTCTGAACATAGCCATAGTTAGCTTTATTGAGGTGAGTGTGATATGTGTGTGATGACATGTATTTATAAAAACACTCTGCCGCCTCAGTTTGTCAGTAATATATTTCTCTGTTTTCCGTCTCACCCCCCCATCCCGTAATTAATTTCCAAGTAAAAAAGACCTCATGTTTACCTTTCCACTGTATTACGTCATATGTGTTTGTGACTACTGTGATTGTATCTGCATTTTCTATTCTGTTTATGTTCTTGTATCACTGAGGAGATGTCGGCTGCTTTAAGGTCCATGGACCCGTCCATTTCCAAGTCTTCTCGTTATTTACAATGACAAATAAATGCTTCCATTGTCGAAAAACCATATGTACATGAAATACAGTGAATCAAAATTTCGTTTCCCCGTGGCCAAGCAGTACAGTTGATAGAGGCGGTCAGGGGAGGGGCCGCACTGCCAGGAGATGACGAGTAGAAAAAACTGCAGTACAACAATATTCACAAACATACAGTATTACGACAAAAACAATTGGACAGGTAACACACGGCTTCTTTTTGTTTGGTAAACAAATGGTAGGGTTGATGAAATTGAATATTTATTGATGAAATTGATTGAAAACTGAAGCTGAGGCGAACATTACTAAATAGACCGGGCAGAGTGTTTACAGAATACATGTCAGAGTGAGCTGAATTGGAATGTCCTTTGTTTATAGTGTGCCGTGATAAGCCGCAACTGTGACCTCGGAAGTGCTTGTGCAGAAGGAGCAGTCAAAACAATTTTTGTATTAACTCTCTCTACATGATCCTGGGGTTTTTATTTCACTATTTTGGCTGTAAATCAGTTCCTATTCCTGATACAGAAGTTCCAGATTTGCTCCTGTAACTGCTAGCCCTGTGAGCTTCACTTGACTGGAGCTAAACGTCACGCTCCACGTCAGTTCACGTCATTGTCCAGACTGTAGGTAGAGGCGGTGAGGTCAGGTGGAGGTGAGGGGCAGGGGGTAGAACAGGTGAGGTGGGGGCGAGGTGGAGAGGTGAGTTAGTGAAGGCCGGGGGTGAGGTACGACAGGTGGGGTACAACAGGTGAGGTACGACAGGTGAGGTACGACAGGTGGGGTACAGCAGGTGAGGTACGACAGGTGAGGTACGACAGGTGGGGTACAGCAGGTGAGGTACGACAGGTGAGGTACCACAGGTGAGGTACGACAGGTGAAGTACGACAGGTGACGTACGACAGGTGGGGTACAACAGGTGAGGTACAACAGGTGAAGTACGACAGGTGAGGTACGACAGGTGGGGTACAACAGGTGAGGTACGACAGGTGAAGTACGACAGGTGAAGTACGACAGGTGGGGTACAACAGGTGAGGTACGACAGGTGAAGTATGACAGGTGAGGTACGACAGGTGGGGTACAACAGGTGAGGTACGACAGGTGAAGTACGACAGGTGAGGTACGACAGGTGGGGTACAACAGGTGAGGTACGACAGGTGAAGTACGACAGGTGACGTGAAAAGTCCCTCAGTCGTCCAGGTAGAATCCATGATAACAGGAGAAGTTCAATTTGTCAACTGGACCAAGTTTGTTTGGTTGAAAACGTTTCGCCGCTCATCCGAGAGGCTTCGTCAGCTCTGACGAAGCCTCTCGGAGCTGACGAAGCCTCTCGGATGAGCGGCGAAACGTTTTCAACCAAACAAACTTGGTCCAGTTGACAAATTGAACTTCTCCTGTTATCATACGACAGGTGACGTACGACAGGTGAAGGTGTCTGCGTACACTGGTGTGTGAATGTGTGTTTGAATGGGTGACTTGTTGTAAAGCGCTTTGGGTGCCTTGAAGGTGGAAAAGCGCTATATAAAGATGTGACCATGTATGACAGGTGAGTTAGGACAGGTGAGGTACAACAGGTGAAGTACGACAGGTGAGTTAGGATAGGTGAGGGGGAGGCAGGAGCGGGGCAGGTGAGGGCGCGCCGTGAAACCGGATCTGAGCGTGTGCTGACACGACCCAACGTTTTGTTTGTCATGTGGGAAAAAACTTCTCCCACAGTGGAACAAAACACACAGTACTGAGTACTACTACTACACACAGTACTACTACGCACAATACTCAGTACTACTACACACTGTACTACTACACACAATACTCAGTACTACTACACAGTACTACTACACACAATACTCAGTACTACCACACAGTACTACTACACACAATACTCAGTACCACTACACACAGTACTACTACACACAATACTCAGTACTACCACACAGTACTACTACACACAATACTCAGTACTACCACACAGTACTACTACACACAATACTCAGTACTACTACACACAGTACTACTACACACAATACTCAGTACTACTACACACAGTACTACTACACACAATACTCAGTACTACCACACAGTACTACTACACACAATACTCAGTACTACTACACATAATACTCAGTACTACTACACACAATACTCAATACTACTACACACAATACTCAGTACTACTACACACAATACTCAGTACTACTACACACAATACTCAATACTACTACACATAATGCTCAGTACTACTACACACAATACTCAATACTACTACACACAATACTCAGTACTACTACACACAATACTCAATACTACTACACATAATGCTCAGTACTACTACACACAATACTACTACATACAATACTCAATACTACTACACACAATGTTCAGTACTACTACACACAATGCTCAGTACTACTACACACAATGTTCAGTACTACTACACACAATGCTCAGTACTACTACACACAATGCTCAGTACTACTACACACAGTACTACTACACACAATACTCAGTACTACTACACACAATACTCAATACTACTACACACAATGCTCAGTACTACTACACACAGTACTACTACACACAATACTCAGTACTACTACACACAATACTCAATACTACTACACATAATGCTCAGTACTACTACACACAATGCTCAGTACTACTACACAAAATACTCAGTACTACTACACACAGTACTACTACACACAGTACTACTACACACAATACTCAATACTACTACACAAAATACTCAGTACTACTACACACAGTACTACTACACACAATACTCAGTACTACTACACACAGTACTACTACACACAATACTCAGTACTACTACACACAATACTCAATACTACTACACATAATACTCAGTACTACTACACACAATACTCAATACTTTTGAGTACTTTTTTATTTTATTTTATTTTATTTTATTTTATTTTATTTTTTTTAATTTTTATTTTAATTTTTTTTTATTTTTTATTTTTTTCTCCCTGGCGGCACGGTGGCTGAGTGGCTAGCACTCATGCTTCACAGCAAGAAGGTTCGGGTTGCCCGGGCCTTTCTGTGTGGAGACTGCATGTTCTCCCCGTGTTTGGGTGGGTTTCCTCCGGGTACTCCGGTTTCCCCCACCAACCTAAACATGCGCCATAGGTAAAATCCTCCAGCTTAGGGCCTGACCAAAGCATAAATAACAAAACAAATCATGGGGATGGTCCCCGGGTCAAATATAGAAACAACTTCTCCTGTGCGAGATCAATAAAGGTCAATCTTCTAATCCTTGACCACTGTAAGGCGCTTTGTGCTACAATTTTGTATGAAAAGCGCCTTATAAATGTTTGATTGATTGATTGATTGATACTACTACACATAATGCTCAGTAGTACTACACACAATGCTCAGTACTACTACACACAGTACTACTACACACAATGCTCAGTACTACTACACACAGTGCTACTACACACAATACTTAGTACTACTACACACAATGCTCAGTACTACTACACACAATACTCAGTACTACTACACATAGTACTACTACACACAATACTCAATACTACTATACACAATGCTCAGTACTACTACACAGTATTCAGTACTGCTACACACAGGTACTATATGAAGTACTCAGTAGATTTTAAAAGTACTCCCTAGACTTAATAATGGATGCAGATGGACAAAACACGTGTTGTTTTGTGTAAAAAGTCGGATTGTGTTTCAGGGAGTAAATTCTGAAGAACTCCAGGAGTGTTAACACCTGACAGAGTGAAATCTGCACAGATAAACGAATTCAAGAATCCCACGTGTTTCAGAACAGGTTTGTAGAGGTTTAAGCTGGGGGAGTGAGCACATTTTACACAGAATAAAACCCCACGGAGACACCGGGAGGGCATCTGACACACAAGGACATTCAGAACACGTTTGTACAGTCAAATTGTGATTTTGCAGCCGTGTTATTTTAGATTCTTCACCGTTTCCTTCATTATCGTGTGAGTTCTTGGTCCTGTGTCTGCACCTGTGTCCTCAGGAAAGACTAAATACTGAAATGAAAGTGCTTGTGGACGGTTTATAGAACTGTGGGGCCATACTGACAAAAAAAATATTGTAAGAAATATTTTTGCAATTGATGAAAATGAGCAAGAAGAAAACTTCAAAGCTTTTTTTCAATATTCAAATTGGTTCAGTAATGGTTTAGACCTGGTTTAGTCCTGATTTAGACCTGGTTTAGACCTGGTTTAGACCTGGTTCAGTCCTGGTTTAGACCTGGTTTAGACCTGATTTAGACCTGGTTTAGACCTGGTTTAGACCTGGTTTAGTCCTGGCTTAGACCTGCTTTAGACTTGGTTTAGACCTGGTTTAGTCCTGATTTAGATCTAATTTAGTCCTGGTTTAGTCCTGGTTTAGTTCTGATTTAGTCCTGGTTTAGTCCTGGTTTAGACCTGCTTTAGACCTGGTTTAGTCCTGGGTTAGACCTGGTTTAGTCCTGGTTTAGTCCTGGTTTAGATCTAGTATTAATACTTTGGAGTGACCCAGTTTAAATCCACTAAAAACAACAGCCGTTAGCTCCAGGTCAGATGTGGTAGTCAATGATATTTATTGCTGAAATGATCTGTAAGAGGACTTTAAAAACACAGAGGAGCTCTTCTAGACTTTGGACCAGCCGAGCGTCTGAGCTCTGAGAGGGCGTGGTCTCTGTTTGCAGCAGTTTCCAGATGAAATTGTGGAAATATTCAAATTACATTCAAATCCAACTGTTTCAAATCATCAAAGATCAGCCTGGGCCCTGAGGGCTGCCTGGAGAGGGGTCCAGAACCTGGACTAAAACAGGACTGAACTAGGACTAGACTAGGACTAAAACAGGACTAAAACAGGACTAAAACAGGACTGAATCAAGACTAAACTAGGACTAAACTAGAACTAAACTAAGACAGAAACGGGACAGAACCTGAACTAAAACAAGACTGAACCAAGACTAAACTAGTACTAAACTAGGACTGAAACAGGACTAAACCAGGACTACAACAGGAGTAAACCAGGACTAAACTAGGACTAAACCAGGAAAAAAAAACAGGACTAAAACAGGACTAAACCATGACTAAACCAGGACTAAACCAGGACTACAACAAGACTAAACCAGGACTAAATTAGGACTAAACCAGGACTACAACAGGACTAAACCAGGACTAAACCATGACTAAACCAGGATTACAACAGAACTAAACCAGGACTAAACTAGGACTAAACCAGGACTACAACAGGACTAAACCAGGACTAAATCATGACTAAACCAGGACTACAACAGGAGTAAACCAGGACTAAACTAGGACTAAACCAGGACTAAAACAGGACTAAACCATGACTAAACCAGGATTACAACAGGACTAAACCAGGACTAAACCAGGACTAAACTAGGACTAAACCAGGACTACAACAGGACTAAACCAGGACTAAATCATGACTAAACCAGGACTACAACAGGAGTAAACCAGGACTAAACTAGGACTAAACCAGGACTAAAACAGGACTAAATCATGACTAAACCAGGACTACAACAGGAGTAAACCAGGACTAAACTAGGACTAAACCAGGACTAAAACAGGACTAAACCATGACTAAACCAGGACTACAACAAGACTAAACCAGGACTACAACAAGACTAAACCAGGACTACAACAGGACTAAACCAGGACTACAACAGGACTAAACCAGATCTGGAACCTGATCTAAAACAGTGAAGTACAGTTGGCAGTGTGAAAAGCTACATTCCAGTCAGTTTTAAAGCTCTAGTTTGGAACATTTCGCGGGGGATTCTCAGCCTGGTCTTCTGCAGCTCTGTAATCGTCACATGGGGAAAGCATTAGGGAGTTTCTCAGTTTTAGACCGTCGTAATGTTTTGATTATCTGAAGAGGCGCAGCTGTTTTGAGATGGAGCTGGTGTAAAGTTGTGTCGTCTTTGCAGATTTGTTACTCTGAGCTCAGACTAAATGACTCCATGTTTTTGTGGAACATCTCTAAGAAACAAAATGAAATACAGCTTGGCTCACTCTAATACAGTTTGTGCAATGAACAGATAATGGGACTTTCATGTTCTCTTTTATGACCTGATTTATTTAAGTTTTTATCCCTGTTCTATTGCTGTTCTGTAATTAAAAACAAACATACTCGATCTTTTACCGATGTTATATAATTGTTTCCTTCTTATTTACCCTCTGAAGTTGTATTTGGAGTGATTCATGAGCAAGTAATCTTTATTCTCCTGTATTTAAGATGCCATTTTTCCAATCGACCCCCACTGTGACGTACGCACTTCCTTCTCCAGTTTTATTCTCTTAATCGGTGATGCACATAGAAAGCTGGAAGTCTGGAAGTCAGAGGATTTATTTCTTTCATTAAGTTGTTTCAGATCAATATTGTAATTTAAAATATCCAATAAACATGACAAACTGTAGCAAACTGCTTCACTGCTCAAGTCCGATGTGCTGTATTATTTGACTACTTTCGTCACCTGCTCGAACCATTAAAATGTGATTTAATTTGCCTGGAATTTTCCACAGTATTCTATTTATCTATGCTAAAAGCTTCTTCGTTTGGTGGAAACACTCATTTCCATGGAATTTCAGGACTTTCTGTGGAATATTCCAAACAAACAACATTTTTATGGGAATTTCTTTGGAAAATAGAAGGTTTATGGCCGTCCATGTTACACACTGTCTCTTTAAATTGTGTATTTGATTAAACGTGCAACTTTTCTGGTGGAGGGTCTGTCACCAGGACTGAACCGGGACTAAAACATGACTAAACCGGGACTGAACCAGGACTAAAACATGACTAAACTAGGACTAAACAAGGACTAAAACAGGACAAAACTAGGCCAAAACCAGGTCTAAAACCTGACTAAACTAGGACTAAAACATGACTAAACCAGGACTAAAACATGACTAAACTAGGACTAAACAAGGACTAAAATAGGACAACACTAGGACAAAACCAGGTCTAAAACCTGACTAAACTAGGACTAAAACATGACTAAACCAGGACTAAAACATGACTAAACCAGGACTAAACCAGAACTAAAACAGGACTAAACTAGAACTAAACCAGGACTAAGCCAGCACTAAAACATGACTAAACCAGGACTAAAACAGGACTAAACTAGAACTAAACCAGGACTAAGCCAGCACTAAAACATGACTAAACCAAGACTAAAACATGACTAAACTAGGACTAAACCAGGACTAAGCCAGGACTAAACCAGGATTAAACCAGGACTAAAACATGACTAAACTAGGTATTAGAGCCATTTTCTATGTTATATCTACGTTGCTATGCGTTGCTATGCTGTACTTTGATCTTTTTGATCTTGCACCTTAATCTTTGATCATTAATCATTGATGTAATTTAAAAATAGAAGCAAGCAAAGAAGCTACACAGTCTTTTGACCGTCACGTAGCACATAGGGACGTCACATAGGACGTCATGTAGGGAAGTTACAAGCTTTAGAAATTCCGTTTTGTTTTTTTCGTTGTTCTTTTTTTCCACTTTGTATGACTTTCACTTTATTAAAGATAGAAAAGACAAACTTTGGATTCAAGACTCTTAATTGTTGTTATGTGCCGCTTCCGAAGGAACCTTCGAGAGGCTCAAGGCTAGTGATTCAGCGCGCTGCACTCACACAGGACTAAACCAGGACTAAACCAGGACTAAACCAGGACTAAACCAGGACTAAAACATGACTAAACCTGGACTAAACCAGGACTAAAACATGACTAAAGTTGGACTAAACCAGGACTAAAACATGACTAAACCAGGACCAAACCAGGACTAAACCAGCACTAAAACATGACTAAACCAGGACTAAAACATGACTAAAGTTGGACTAAACCAGGACTAAACCAGGACTAAAGCATGACTAAACCAGGACTAAACCAGGACTAAACCAGGACTAAACCAGCACTAAAACATGACTAAACCAGGACTAAAACATGACTAAACTAGCACTAAACCAGGACTGAAACATGACTAAACCAGGACTAAACCAGGACTAAACAAGGACTAAACAAGGACTAAACCAGGACTAAAACATGACTAAACTAGCTGAGCTGACGAAGCCTCTCGGATGAGCAGCGAAACGTTTTCGACCAAACAAACTTTGTCCAGTTGACAAATTGAATTTCTCCTTTTATCATGGATTCTACCTGGACGACTGAGGGACTCTTCACACATGACTAAACTAGGACTAAACTAGAACTAAACCAGGACTAAACTATGACTAAACCAGGACTAAACTATGACTAAACCAGGACTAAAACATGACTAAACTAAGACTAAACCAAGACTAAAACATGACTAAACCAGGACTAAACCAGGACTAAAACATGACTAAACCAGAACTACACCAGGACTAAACCAGGACTAAACAAGGACTAAACCAGGATTAAAGCATGACTAAACTAGGACTAAACCACAACTAAACCAGGACTAAAACATGACTAAACCAGGACTAAACCAGGACTAAAACAGGACTAAACAAGGACTAAACCAGGACTAAAACATGACTAAACTAAGACTAAACCAAGACTAAAACATGACTAAACTAGGACTACAAATGACTAATCCAGGACTGCACCAGGACTAAACCAGGACTAAACTAGGACTAATCCAGGATTAAAACATGACTAAAACTTTCTATGATGTTATAATGTTGTTCCTCATCAAACACCTGCCTGAAGAGGTTTGAGAGTCATCCATGCAGGTTTGAGTGTTTTAGAGATCCCTTCTGGGCCCATCTGAACTCTCCTTAGATTCTGTACGAGGCTCCGCCCACAAACCTACATCACCAATGCTCCCACACGACAATCCTCCATAAATACATAAAAACACAACAAAGGAAGACTCAGAGTGTGTGTTGTTTTCTACGATTATAGCATTTTCAAAACAATAAAAGTAACTTGGTGATCTAAATTTGTGACGTGTTAACAGTTAATTCCCCATAGAAGAATCTAAAATCTGCCTTGTTTTGAATCCTTTTTTCCCTTTTTTCCCCCAATGCTCCTCTGTTTTTACTGCAGTCTCCGCGACACAGGGAGAAAACGCTAATGATGTAATTGTGTGGAGTTGTGATTGCGTAACGTGACTCTCCCGAGCTCGTCTCAGGGGAGCTCGTGTACGCCCAGCCTGAGCTTTGACGAGGATTCTGACACACCCCACCGTTTACAGCATTTCTACATCTTCTGCTGCTGCTAAAAAAGACCAAAAAAATCACAAAAAATAGATAAGATAAGAATAAGAAAAATAATAAGAATAAGATAAGGTGTGGAGCAGGATATAAAGTAAAATGCGACCAAGAGTCTGGTGATGATCTGTAGGACCAGAGAAGCACGTGAGACATCCTGACTTCTGCCTGTCCAATGTTGTGTGACTGTTACAACAAAAATGAAATATCTTGGGCATCACTGCGGACATGGCAGATGATGATGATGATGATGTACAGACAGTGTAGGATGCTCTGCTCAGGCAAATCCTCTTCTGTGTAAGTTTGGCTCTTGTACAAATCATGTAAATTCGTTCTTGTGTAAATCGTATTGTTCACCACTGCACACAGCCCAACTCTGGATTCATTACAGAAAATCCAGTTTGCAAAGACCGCAGGTGTCTACACTGAGGGTCTGCAGGGCTTTTGAGGAGGCCACGATGGATGACTAAGAACTTTATTGTACAGTTTTATCTGCAGACTGAACAAATCAGACAGTGGAATAATCACAAATTTGAGACTCAGTACAAAACGATGTCAGTCCAACATGTGGAGACACTGGTATGACTCCAGTTGCCTGGGCAGCTGCCCCTATGCCCTCCTGGACTGACGCTGCCCTTCCGAGTCGAGAAAAAAAAAAAAATAATAATAATAATAAATCGTTCAATAGAAAAAGAATTTCATGTAGGCCTAAGCCTAGATTTGAAAATGAAAACCAAAAATCGCCACTCAAAACATTTTTCATAAAATAAAAGTAGCCTCATTCACTTCCATTCGGACACCGAGAGTGAAAGTCAGAAGGGGGAGTGGGCTCTGTTTACATCGCTCTCCTGCTGGCCATAGAGAAGGACACAGCAATCGACAAAAACGAGGCTCTGAAGATTTTTGTTGAAATGGCCCCGAATAGGCGGCGTCTCTTTTGAAAGCTTAGTGACTTGATGGGATAGTATATAGGATATTGTGTTTAATTATGTTTCAACTGTTTGTATCAATATATTAATAAAGACCCTGTGCTTCTTATAGCCTGTGATTTTGGGGTTGGTTTGCCCTTTCTTCAGGTCAGAGCAACTGCCCCCAAATTTCCTGTGCACGTCCCTGTATGGCTCTTTTAAAAACATAAATGTTTATTATTTAGTATTGTCACTGTCCTTGCCCGTTTTTAACAAATGGACCATGAGTCCGGCATAATGATGAATTGAAATTTAATAAGAAACAAAAAAAGACAGCAAGGACAGCAGCTCTATCGATCAGGGGATGGGGCAGGTGTAATATGTCACTGGCAAGTCTGAGGATCGGTGTGTAACAGACGTTCAATTTATTTGCCATTTCTAGAATAAAAACCACATTGGAAAACGGGGTGCGAGAAGCTCAGAGTGCACAGCGTTCACAGACTTCTGAAACAGAGAGAGTTATTAGGCCTTTTCACACATGCAGTCTGTGTTACCAGAACTGAGCCATGTGTGACCAGAGCCAGAACTGACTTCCCTGCCATTTTTGGTCTGTTAAGTTCTCGGGTAATTACCAGGAGTAAACAGGGAAAGAATGAAGCCAGAGCAGTGCCAGTTTCTCACCTGGGTTTCCTTTGTTACGAGCTTAATTATAGTGGTTGCGAGCTTGGATTCCTGGTTATGCTATGTTCCATTTCCAGTTTCCAGTCTATTTAAATAATGTGTTTCAGGAAGTTGTATTTGTGATTATTCCCACTTGAACGTTGTGGGTTTTGAGCTCAGAGCGATCCACTCATTCACAATATGGCTAATGCTAAAGGCTAAAGAAATGTAACCTTTATATTAATGCCTCAAACAAGTCAAACAGCAGAATATTGTGGGATTTAACCTTAGTGTTTATCTTGTTTGTGTTGTGGATAACCTCAGATCTGTTTGTGGTCATTACAGTGTTGTGATGTCACAATTGAACTCGTGTGTGATTTGGGAAATAGAAATAACAGTTCGAGCTGTGTCAGAAGTGGGAAATATCTCAGCTGTCTGGAACTCGGCCGTAGTGTGAACAGGGGTGCTGCTGAGTGTTCTTCGCTCTTCGTTTTATACCCGGACATTTTCTAGGAACTGTTTGAATGGAGCTTAAACCTTCTGTTGTCTTTTATGAAATTTTATGAAACCAGGACCTAAACAGAACTGAAATAAGGACTTAACCAAGCCTAAACCAGGACAAAAAGGCTGTAGATGTGTCCACAACTGAACTTGGTCCAGCAAGACTGAAACAAGACTAAACCAGGATTAAAACATGACTAAACTGAATCAGGACGAACAGGCTGTAGATGTGTCCAGGGCTGAACTTGGACCAAGACTGAACCAAGCCTAAACTGGGACTAAACCAGGACAAAAAGGCTGCAGATGTGTCCAGGGCTGAAGTTGGACCAACAACAGTGAACGAAGCTTAAACCAGGACTAAAACATGACTAAACTGGGATTGAACCAGGATGAACAGGCTGTAGATGTGTCCAGGACTAAACCGGGCAACTTTCATGTCTCTTTTATAACCTGATTTATTTAAGCTTCTAACCCTGTTCTAATGCTGTTCTGCAATCAAAAACAAACATGCTGGAGCTTTTAACTATTATAATTGTTTCCCTCTTATTTACCCTCTGAAGTTGTATTTGGAGTGATTCGTGTTTGAGTAATCTTTATTGTCCATTTCTCTGATCTACCGCCATTGTGACATACGCACTTCCTTCTCCAGTTTTATTTTCTTGAATGGAACTTAAACCTTCTGCTGTCTTTTATGAAATTACAAACCCTGATGATGATTTCTTAAGAGCTTGTGATGTTCTTGACTGTTTCAGGAGACAGTTGTGTGCGTAGACACTGTGACCCAGATTCCAACATAATGAACAACGTGGCTGACTGGCTGGTCCAGAACCGGGACAAGATCGAGAAGGGTGTGGAGATCATGGGTCAGGCGTCTGAGGTGCTGGCCGCCACCGTGGGTCAGCTTCACCCCGTCCTGGAGGCAGTCTTCATGGCCTCCTCCGAGATCTTCAGCAACCCTGATGGAAAGGAGGCCCGCTACCTGACCCAGCAGCTGGAGCAGGTCAACAGCAAACTGGAGGGCATCCAAAACGAGATCGACCAGCTCGCACTGGAGCTGCAGAAGACCTCCATGAACAAGCAGAACTTTGACCGGGAGGCGCAGATGCTCAGCCAGTATGAAAAATTCCAGGATTTTATCAATGCCAGCCCAAAGTTCAAGGAGAAGAAGATGCAGAAGTTCATCAGCCACTTCGAGAACACAGACGGAGACTTGAACCTGGACGCCCTGTACAATTCTATGACGGGAGAGAACATGGCGGGCGACCCTTTGCTGGAGACTGTCGTGACCACAGAGAAACGAAACAGAAGGGCAGTGGAGGACTTTTGTGCCCGCCTGAAAAAGCTGTTCGTGGTGGGCATTATCGCGGTCATGGGCCACGCGGCGCTCACAGAGAAGACGGTGGGCGAGGAGATGGTGCGAAAGTGGCAGAAGCGCATGGAGGACGTAGAGACCAGGATGAAGGCGGCCGTGGATGACTGTACGGAGAACTTTGCCGTGCAGGCTAAGATTGACCTGGATCAACAGCTGCAGGTAAGAGGGGGGTAAGAGGGACAAAAGAGAATACTGGATTATTTCTTTTCCTTTATCGCGATTAGGGCTGCAGAGGTCTAAATTACAGGTACAACAAGACATTTCTACTTAAAATAGGAGATTTTGTTCTTTGCCGTGGACATTCTATTGCCAAAATTGTAGCATTTGTGATTTGATAATTGCGCCAATTTAATTTACGATTTAGATTTAAATGTGACATGTTGTGCAGTCTCAATCTCAATAACAATGTACTGACAATATTTTAAGAATAATGAATGTAAGTGTCTTAGTTAAGGTTCAGTTTTAGAACAAAATGTAAAGGGACCGTAAATTTAACCAAAAAAAAAAATACAGAAATATCTCTTTATACCCTTGTTTGGTGGCCTTCCCAACAAGACAAATGGAAGATTTTTGTGAGATAACGTGTAGAATAATGTGTAGAACTGTTTCATAGATCAGTCGGGTGAGGGCCAGGCTGCTTGTTCGGGAGATTACCCGATAGGATTATTAAGTGTGATGTCACCTCCGGGTCCACAGGTGATCAGCTGATTGAAAATATCGTTAACAATTTACTGTTTTTTAGTGATGATCACATCTCATATGAAAAAGGGATTGCAGTTGTTTAACGCTAACAAGTTATAATGTGACAGAAAGAACAAGAGAGGGTGAGGTAAGAAGCTAGGCTAAGCTAGCATTAGCGTTGAGATACAGGCCTACACACTGACAACTAATGTTATGAAAAAAAGATAGAAATTAGCTGTGAAGTTGCTAAATGGACACAGAAGTGACATCATCATGATACAATTCAATAGATATTTTTTCTCTGTCCAAGGTCATTTTAACTATTTAAATTTAAAACTGTACACTCCACATTTTGCTGTGGCAAATCTCCAAAACAACCACTCCCAACATCATCCATTTTTTTTTACCTGTCTCTCTTCTCTTCCTGCAGGAGAACCCAGGACCCGCCACCATGGAGTTCACCAAGAGTCTTCTGGAGTCTCTGGTGAAGAAGTACGACTGGGTCTGCTGGTCCATCCGCATCTTCAACAACCGCGAGCGCATCTTCTTCTTCAACTGGCTGGCGGGCAAGAAGTGCCACGGCAGCGGCGGCGCCAACTGGTTTGACTTCCTCACCAAGACCAACGTGAAGGTGGTGGTGTCCTTCTGCGTGGACCCCAAGCCCATAGACAAGGTGCAGATCGCCGAGCAGATCGAGAACCAGAAGCTCAAAGGGAACATGATGCGCGTGGCTCTGTGTTTGAACAAGAGCTTCCCCAACTGCCTGGTGCACGCCGTCAGCCATTACAAGGAGGTGGTGGAGACCAACAACTTCCAGCCCGAGTGCTATTACTACGGCAAACACAAGAGGGCGTACGTGTGCGTGCACCCGGAATAGACCGCGTTACGACACCGGAGCCTTTATAAAATGTGGATATATGCGCTTCTGTGTGGGCTTGTGTACAGTATCGGTGTAACGACGCAAATGCTGCTGGGGAGAGGCCGGGGGAGACATTTCATAGCTTTATTATTGTGTAATATTCGTGGTTTCAGCTGTTTTTTATATGCAACATTTCGAGAACACATTCCAAAGATGGCTAAAAGAGGAATTCAACTTGTCAACTGGACAAAAGTTTATTTGGTCGAATCCGTTTCTCAGCTCATCCAAGCTGCTTCTTCAGTTCTGGTCAGATGCTGGTGGACACTGCCTATATCTGCCTGAAATCCCAGTCTATTTCAAACCCACAAACACTTTAAGACAGAAACTGGTCCACCCAAAGGACAAAACACCGAGCCACAAACAAAGCAATGTGATCTACTCCATTCAGTGTAGTGAAGACTGCAGTGAGCGCTACACTGGAGAAACAAAACAGCCACTTCACAAGAGGATGTACCAACACAGACGAGAGAGCCAGAGTGGACCTCAGTCTGCCGTACATCTTCACCTAAAAGGACCTCAGTCTACCGTACATCTCCACCTAAAAGGACCTCAGTCTGCCGTAGATATAGGCAGTGTCCACCAGCGTCTGACCAGAACTGAAGAAGCAGATTGGATGAGCTGAGAAACAGATTCAACCAAATAACCTTTTGTCCACATGACAAATTGAATTTCTCCTTTTGCCGTGGATTCTAACTGGATGACTGAGGGATTCTACACACATTCAAAAGATATTATATTTTGTTTTAAAGGTGCTGTACCTGATTTTTTTATCGTCTTAAAATGTGGAAAACAGAACTAGTGCATTTTAAATAACTCCAAAGTTATTCCTCTCTTACCTTACGCATTTAGACCATCCTAATTATGACTTTATAAGCACTTTTCATAACTTTCAGGGACCAGAGCAGTTTTGCTGTCGTAATGCTATCAACTGTTAGCACGCTAACAGCAGCTAGCATGCTAACATAGTAAAACGGTTTTATAATTCAATGACAGTACTCTGCAGACTTATTTTGACCTCTAGAGCTTCACATAAGACAAATCACAAATGTCACTCAAGTAAATGGTAAAAAAAAATCGGGTACATGGCCTTTGAGTTGTTAATCGCTATGGAAACGGTCCTCATTTTTTCATCAATCTGAGACCCGTAGACACTGAGCGTTCGTCTGGTATCACTCCATTTAGATTTGAGTCAGGGCCAACAGATAAATCGGCACTTAAAAGTAACAGTTATCGGTGGAGATCACAGTCAAACCGAAGTCACACCTGGACATGTTCTGCCTCGTGAAAAAGCTCCACGTCTGGTCAAAGTTTTCACAGCAGAAGTTCACATTAAAGGGCCCATGTTACGCTATTTTGTTATGCTATTTTCTGATGTTCTAATGTCGTTTCCTCGTCACAAACAGACTAGAATTATTTAGATAATTTCAGCCCTGGATTTGCCATCACGAGGTGGAACAGAGCGTTTGGAGCTTTGGAGATGTAGACAGACAAATAAAAAAGAGTTCCTCAAACATGTGAATGAAACAAACACAACTCCAGTCCTGTTTTTGATGAGAACTTGAGTTAAAGCTCACAAGAGTCAAGAGCAAGAATTTTGTGCAATATAGGGCCTTTAATTAGCCTAATTTTAAAGGGGACTTATTGTGTAAAATAGACTTTTATGATCCATGTTTTTACGGTGTTTCTTGATCATTCATTTAGTTATATTTTGATTGATTCATGCAGTTTTAGTCATTCTGCATCGTCCAACAATTGAGACTTGGGTGCTTGGAAAATTTCTGTTGTTGCCTACCCCCTATCCCCGCCCACTGCTCTGTGGGTACATGCAACAGCTCCTTTTCACACTGTATAACAACACATTGTTTTTGCATGCAAGATAATTCTAATTGTAACTTTTAACTTAATAATATAATTGGCGAACACTTCTGGAGTGTTGAACAGGAAGTTAATCTATTTTGAATATTAAGCCGCTTTACGTCATTTTTGTGATTTACAACAAACAAAATATAAGACGTGAGATGGATTGTGAGCACAGAGCAGTGGACATGTTTGAGTGGGGAGATCAGGAGTGTCAAACTCATTTTGGTCCGGAGGCCATATCCAACTGACTTTGATCCAAAAGGGGCTGGATCAGAAAACTCATGGCAAATATACCCCAAAAAATAGCAATAAGTCCAAACATTTGTGCAGAGAAACACAAATCTATTACAGAAGTCTTTTTTATTTGATTAACTCTTTCTTTTACAAAATATTATAATATTATGAACAACCTGAAACTTTAAGAAAAATGCAATTTCAACACAAGCACACAGGTTTCCCATTCATAGGAATTAGTCAATTTTTGTTGGAAAATCCTGCACTCAGCGTCCACTTTTCTCATTTTTGACATTTTGCTGATGAGGGTGTCATGGTCAACAGTCAAAACGATGGTCCTTTAAGAGCGTTTGGAAAGAGGCGAGTCTTCATTTGTGCTGCTCTGGTGGGAGGGGCCACGCACAGAGGCGCTGGAGACGCTGCTATGCTAAACTGCACAGAAAAGAACTGCAGAAAATTACCAATATTTTAATACAAAATTAAAATATTTTAATAGAAAATCATCTCAGAGCCAGATTAAAGGTCTTGGAAGGCCGGATCGGGCCCCTGGGCCACATGTTTGACACCCCTGGGGTAGATGAAAACAGGAATAGCACCTTTAAAGATTATTCAGACCTGCAAGAATCACTCATAATCAACAGTTTTGTATATTTAAAGCTCTTAAAACACATTTTTGCATAATTTGTCCCCTGTTTTTGTCAGTTATTTTCACCTGAAACCGTGTTCAGTGGCAGAGATACCAGACTGACCTCTTTGTGTAGAATAGTCTGGCCCTCAGGCTAGGGTGGGAGTCAGGCTCAGGGTGGAGATGGGTGGAGATGGGTGAGGATGGTGTAAATGACATGTACAGATCATATTGTGTCTTTTGTTATGACTGAATTTGTTTGAATGTCGCCCCCTGCAGTTCGCCGTGAAACTGGACAGACGTTTTATGGCGTCTCAAAGTCTACTGACCAAATGAAACCCGCTCGTCGCCGATATTCCCAAATCTCATTAGACAAAGTGTGGGCGGCACCAATCGCTGTTTCACGCTTATTTTTCCATTTGCTTTTCAGTTGCAACAAATCACTTTAAAGAGGCGCTTTTATACTAACCGTAACATAGAACATTTAGATCAACCATGTTACCTTTGATTGTTTCTTTTTTATTTTTTGGACATTCAAAACAGAAATGAAAAGAGCAGGTTTAAATGCCATGCTTTTTTCTGTTATATTAGATTACTAAAAATATACAGAAGGTATTTTGGATTATTTTGTGTTTGAGTAAACTAAATATGACTGAAAAATCTGCCTAAAAAGTCAAAGGTTCATTTCTGTCCTGTCAGTGGGACTTTTTTAGTATCGATACCTGTGAGAAATGAGTCTTCGTACTTCCATTTGCTTCTCAGTTGCAACGAATCACTTTAAAGAGCGTATTTTACATTTCTCTGGGGTATTAACTGTAATACACATTTAGATCAACATGTTACCTTGGATTGTTTTGAAAATGCTGTATTCGTCCAAAACAATGCATTAAAAATTGTGAAACATTCCAGAAAAATCTTCTTGTAGAATTGATACTTTGCAACTGATTCCCTCTAAGTGAAGCTAACTAGAGGCACTGAAGCAGATCTTTATTTTAACACAGTCTGACCAGAAAGAACTGACTTAACTGGAACTACACAACTACAGTTTTTCAGTTAGTGTAAGGTGATCAGATTTTCAGAATTTGTGGTAGTTGGTAATAATAAAATTGTGAAATGAGTGCGTTATTAATGAGAACTGCTCTGCACTCGGCCCATTCACGAACGTGCGAGTCTGAGAAGTCACTTTTTCTTTCTGTTTTGGTCATTTTAAAGATAAGATAAGACTTTATTGATCTCACACAGGAGAAATTCACTTGCCACATTAGCTCCAGGCAGTTTAGTGCAAAAGAAAGTTGGAACAGAAAGTGCATGCAGACAAATAGTAATAATAATAAAAATAAGTAAAAAGAGAGTATAGAAAATATTGCACGTCTGGACTATACAGTGGAGTTATACCAGTGTTGTCCAAACTGTTCCACAAAGGGCCGGTGTGGCTGCAGGTTTTCTTTCCAACCAAGCAGCAGCACACCAGACTTGACTCATTTAATCAACTGATCTCAGTCTTCAGACAGTTGAAGCTGTGGTCTTGGTTGGTTGGAAAGAAAACCTGCAGCCACACCGGCCCTTTGTGGAACAGTTTGGACAACACTGAGTTGTACAGTCTGACGGTGGTGGGGATGAAGGATCTGCGGTAGCGCTCCTTCTTGCACTGGGGGTGCCACAGTCGGCTGCTGAAGGAGCTGCTCAGCTCCTCTACAGTCCGGTGCAGAGGGTGAGAGGTGTCGTCCATGATGGACGTAAGTTTGGCCAGTACCCTCCTCTCAGCCACCTCCTCTACAGAGTCCAGAGGACAGCCCAGGACAGAGCTGGCCCTCCTGACCAGCTTATTAAGTCTTTTCCTGTCCCGTTCTGTGCTGCTCGGGGCCCAGCAGACGACAGCGTAGAGGAGAGCAGAGGCCACGGCAGAGTCATAAAAAGTCTTGAGCAGAGGCCTGCACATTCCAAACGACCTCAGTCTCCTCAGGAGGTGGAGGCGACTTTGGCCCTTCTTGTACAGGGCGTCGGTGTTGTGGGACCAGTGCAGTTTATTGCTGAGGTGAACACCCAGGTACTTGAAACTGTCCACAGTCTCTATGTCCTGCCCCTGGATGTTCACCGATGAGCGAGGTGGTGGTCTTCTCCTGAAGTTGATCACCAGCTCCTTTGTCTTACTGGTGTGAAGGCTCAGGTGGTTTCGCCCACACCAGTCCACTAAGTCTCTGATGACCGAGCGGTACTCCAGCTCGTTCCCCTCAGACACACAGCCCACAATGACCGAGTCATCAGAGAACTTCTGGAGATGGCAGCTGTCCGTGTTGTAGGTGAAGTCCGAGGTGTAGATGGTGAAGAGGAAGGGTGAGAGGACAGTTCCCTGGGGTGCTCCACACCTGGGGCATTTCTTGTATCAAACTGGGACAAATCAGTGGTTTTGGATAAATCTGCTGGGACAGGGGACACAGGACTCAAAACTGGGACTGCCCCGGGTAAATAGGGACATCTGGTCATGCCAAGTTAGTCGCTCTCACTTTTTTGCTTAAAATCAAACTCCTAAACAGGACCGTGAATGCTCAGACCTCCTGAAAATGTGCTCTTTAAATCACTTTTGTATTATTTCTGAAGTTTTCAGACAATCTAAAAACCTGTCAGGCTGTGTCTTGCTTGCCTTGTGTCACCGTGGTAACTGCTGAACATTCTGCCATAGACATCCATGCAGTCACCTAACAGACTATTCCAAAGTGTGCGTGTAAATGTAGCCTGCAGCAAAAATCACATAAGGTTCATTCACAACCTGCTCTTCTGGTTCTGAAATTTGAATTTTTAGCCAAATTTTCAGTCATATTTTGTTTAGTCAAACACTAAATAAGATCCAAAATCCCCTCTGTATATTTTTTTGTGTTTAATATGTCAACAAAAACAAGCACGGCATTTAAAACCGGCTCTTTTCATCCTTCTGTTTTGAATGTCCCAAAAGAAAACACAAAAAATGCACTATTTTTATACGAAAGCGCGACACAATGAAAACACGCTTTTCATACATTCATGTGAGTAAAGTACAGGAGACGTTTCAAATCAATATCTCTAAATTTAAACTTTTTTTCCCTCATCAGGTTCCGTGTTCTCCTCATTTGAATAAAACCAGTTTGAAATGTTGTTTTTACTCTGATGAAACTACAGGGAAGTCACGAACTGAACAGCTGAATAAACAAAGGGCTCAATAAAAGCCAGTGACGTGCAGTCAGGGAGGCACAGAGAAAAAACAAAGGAAAATTTAAAAATTTTTTATATTTATCCAATGATTTGTACTATTATTTACTACTTTATTTGTACTATTTACAAATTGCCTTTTCCCGTTGAAATGGTGGTGTTTGGGCGTTGGTGCCTCACATGTGCTGTAGCTCAGCAGTGACAGATTCTGCGCTAAAGCGGTGGTGAAAAGGCGCCGGGTGAGGCACGTAGTTACCTGGCCTCATGGTAGAGGCACTCGTGAGCCCAGGGATTCTTCTGCAACTCCTGGAGCAGCAGATTAGAATAAGTGACACAAGATACAATTTAGAGTTAGCAAGTCAAGTTTATCAATCCGTTCACTTTTTTCTTGTCTGGCCTGACTTTTTAAATGGAGGAAGATTTCATATTAAAGCTCAAGCAGTTTTCTAAACTGGACTTTGGGTCGAAGCAGGAGGTTATTAGAGCTGTCAGTTTAACACGTTAATTAGATTAATTAATTACACTGCAAATTAACGCGTTATAAAAATTTGCGCAATTAACTATGAGTGGCAATTCAATGCGCATTTTAAATTTGGCGTGCAGCGAGCAAATCACTGCCAGGGCCTTTGAACGGCAAGTTTATTTATAAAAAGAACGAAGACACGGCGATCAACAAGAACGTGATTTGGAGCTTTTGTAAAACTGAATTTTCCGATCGCCGAAGCTGCTCCAGCCTGGTGGATCATTTGAACGATAAACACGTGCAGACAAGTTCCATCGTTACCGGTGATAGTGCGCACTTCACCAAAACACCAAACCACCAAACCATGCTTGCAGAATTTGGGTGAGCAAAGCAAACACTTGAAAACTGACTAACTCAATCGCTCGCTCTCTTAAAATGTGATTAATTAGATTAATTAATTACAAATCTTGTAATTAATTCGATTAATTTTTTTTAATCGCCTGACAGCACTAGAGGTTATAATTAAAGGAAGACCAACGCTGGAGCTAAAGGGTTTGCTCCAGACTACAGGAACAAAGACTTGCTCTTTTCAGCGTGGGAAGAAATCGTCTTTTCTGCTTTTCCTTCTTTTCTCAACCTGCTGTGACAATGTCTGGACTCAGATGGATATTGTGACCTGAAAAATTTGCAAAGAATCCTCGTTAATAATCGCGCTAAAAACTTCGCTATTTTAATTTATGACGCTGCTCGGTGCTCTGGAAAATGCACTGAACAATAATAATTGATTTTCAGCTGCACATCAAAAATATTCTGAGCTTCAGTCACAGGGAGAGAAATTGGCCCTGGTTTACAGATTTGGAAATCTGATTGCGTCAGAGCCTCAGACACGACCCTCACCGCACGTCACTGATAAAACCTGAGTCCACCTGTACTTCTGTCATGTTTGATTCTATGACAGCGAGCTTTGTGAAAAGACTAGGAAAAAAAAAGTTTAAATTTAGAGATATTGATTTGAAACGTCTCCTGTACTTTACTCACATGAATGTATGAAAAATGTGTTTTCATCGCGTCATGGTTCATATAAAAATAGTGCGTTTTTTGTGTTTTCTTTTGGGACATTCGAAACAGAAGGATGAAAAGAGACGGTTTTAAATGCCGTGCTTGTTTTTGTTGACATATTAAACACTAAAAAATATACAGAGGGGATTTTGGGTCTTATTTAGTGTTTGATTAAACAAAATATGACTGAAAATTTGCCTAAAAATTCAAATTTCACTTAATTTTTTGGATTTAAAACTTTAATAAATTGGGAATTAAATAGCAAAATCTGGCATTTCAGAACTAGTTTGTACACATCTAAACTGCAGGGTGAGAAGCTTTTAATGCCTGAGGGAGAGGTTACATCTGGGGGAGACATTCAGAACCAGAAGATCAGGTTGTGAATGAACCTTGCGTAATTTGGTCGTTATCTGTTCTTTTTGAATGCATATCAAATGATTTATTGAAGAATACCTGAGAACTGGAGCGACCAGATCTCCCATAATCCCTGGTGTTTGCTCGGGCTTGTTGGATTAAGGGCTGTGTGCAGAAGTGTCTTGTGCAAACGGCGTCCTCTCGCTGGGAGCGGCTCATCTCATGTGGCGAAGGGAGAGTCCAGCTCCACACTGAGGTTACAATAGTTTTGGATTTGTCATTATAATTTAGTTTTAGTTAGTTTGGACTTTGTTTTTCCTCTAATTTAGTTTGTTTTAATTAGTTTTTCGAGTGGCTCTGATAGTTTTAGTTTTCGTTTTTATCTACCTGCTCAGTTTTAGTTCAGTTTTTATTAGTTTTTTATTACTTTTTTTAGTTAATACTGCAGTGTGTTTTAAAATGATACTTAAAACTCTCCACTGGGGGGGGGCTGTGGGGGGTAGAGCGTCCTCTCCTCTTCTGTCCTCTCCTCTCCTCTCTCCTCCTCTCTCTTTCCCTTCTCTCTTCCTCCTCTCTCTCCTCTCTTTTCCTTCTCTCTTCCTTCTTTCTTCTCTCATTTTTCTCCTCTCTCAGTATCTATTTCCTCTCCCTCCTCTTTTCTCCTCTTTCCTCTCATCCTTTGTCTCCTCTCCTTGTCCATCTCTTCTCCCCTCTCTTCTGTCCTCTCTCTTTCCCCTTTCTCTTCCTCCCCTTTCCTCTTTCCTCCTGTCTCCTTTCCTCTTCTCATTTGTCTCTTTTCTCTCCCTGTCTATCTCCTCTCCTCTCTTCTGTCCTCTCTCTCCTCTCTCTTTTCCCCTTTTTTCTCTTCTCTCTTCCTCCTCTCTCCGCTCTGCATTTTTCTCTTCTTCTTTCCCTCCTCTGTCCTCTCCTCCCTCCTCCTCCTCTCTCCTCCTCTCTCCTCCTCTCTACTCCTCTATCTTCTCTCTTCTTCTCTCTTCCTCCTCTCTCCTCCTCTCTCTTTCTCTCCTCCTCTCTCCTCTCCTCTCTCTCTTTCCTCCTCTCTTTCTCTCCTCTCCTCTCTCTCCTCCTCTCTCTCCTCTCTCTTTCTCTCCTCCTCTCTCCTCTCTCTTTCTCTCCTCCTCTCTCTCTCTCTCTCTCTCTTCCTCTCTCCTCCTCTCTTCCCTCTCTCTTTCTCTGTTCTTATTCTGCAGTTTTTCAGTGTAAAACGAGAAAGCGAGGGATCACAAAGTCTTGGGTAATGGACTGAAAGATGGAGTGAGATTGGATTTGCCAGAGGAGACGAGCGGAGGTCTGGCTCCGGTCCGAACGACGGCGAGAGGAGCCGTGGTCAAATCGTATTAGTCCATTAAAGTCCTGGACACGAGAGCTCTGACCGCAGGGACAGACGCTCTGGAGGGGGCGCTGGCTTTTAGAGGAGCTGCACCTTTCACCTTTGACCCTCGTTTAAACGGGAAAAACAAAACGAGTTCATTTAAAACAGAAGCTCCAAAGTTCTTCCTCACTGACCTTCTCAGAGCGTCCGAATTATTACGAATTATTCCCCACAACGAGTTTATAAACATTAAAGTTCACAACAACTAGCATACTAACAGTGCACCTCCTTCTCTGTGCATAAAATACTTCCTCAATCCGGGCGAGCTCCTCCCGCCGTGCGACGTCTGTAATGAACACGAGTTTGGACCAATCAGAGCGTGGCGTGGAGCCTTTGGACCAATCACAGCACGACGCGGAGTGTTTGGACCAATCAGAGAGCGGCGTGGAGCATTTGGACCAATCAGAGAGCGGCGTGGAGCATTTGGACCAATCAGAGAGCGGCGTGGAGCATTTGGACCAATCAGAGTGAGCTTTTTAGGTGCTATGAGGATTTTAAAAGTTTATGCTGTGAAAACAGAAAAGAATCCAACAAAATCGGACCTTTGTGAAAGCCGGATGCCCTGTCAGAACACAGGCAGGTTGAATTCCCAGAATGCATTGCGCTGCAGTACCTGGAACGTCCACTAGAGCGGGGACAGAGGGAGAGGGGCTTATCCAGGTTTATTATAGATCCGCTGTTAATCCTGCATAACGCACAAGTAGTTCCGGCAACAGCCAAATCACGGTTCTATATCCCTGCTCTGACGTCGCCGTAGCAACGGTTAAAAACATCCTCAACTGCTCTGAGCACAAATTAGGAAAACACTGAAATCACTGATATTTTTTTGACGTTTACGGACAGGGATCAGACTTTTCCCGTTCACAGGTGAGACGTTTCAGTTTGTAGCCGTGGTAACAGCGCGTTAAACAACTTGGAGCCGTACGTTCTGCAATTTTAACGAACTTCGCAGCGATGTTAAACGCTTACATAAGTGAACTGTTTTGTATAATTTCACTGGTCTGTATGACTCTTATAGGGTCATTTTACCACCTGCTCAGAGACAGAATCTTCTCATATTCACGGAAAATATCGGATAAACTATTCTCTTAAAGATGTACTATGTAAGTTTTCTCGCGGAGGGTCTCCATGGAGATGTTATCGCTTTGCCTCAAAAGATTAACTTATCAATCTTCATATGAACAAGATCTAAATCAGATCTAAACCAGGTCTACACCAGGTCTACATCAGGTCTACACCAGGTCTACACCAAGTCTACACCAGGACTAAACCAGGTCTAAACCAGGCCTAAACTAGGTCTAAACCAGGTCTAAACTAGGTCTAAACCAGGTCTAAACCAGGTCTAAACCAGGTCTACACCAGGTCTACACCAGGACTAAACCAGGTCTACACCAGGACTAAACCAGGTCTAAACCAGGACTAAACCAGGTCTAAACCAGGCCTAAACTAGGTCTAAACCAGGTCTAAACTAGGTCTAAACCAGGTCTAAACTAGGTCTAAACCAGGTCTAAACCAGGTCTACACCAGGTCTACACCAGGACTAAACCAGGTCTAAACCAGGCCTAAACTAGGTCTAAACCAGGTCTAAACCAGGAGTAAACTAGGTCTAAACCAGATCTAAACTAGTTCTAAACTAGGTCTAAACCAGGTCTAAACCAGGTCTACACCAGGTCTACACCAGGACTAAACCAGGTCTAAACCAGGCCTAAACTAGGTCTAAACCAGGTCTAAACCAGGTCTAAACCAGGTCTAAACTAGGTCTAAACCAGGTCTAAACCAGGTCTACACCAGGTCTACACCAGGTCTACACCAGGACTAAACCAGGTCTAAACCAGGCCTAAACTAGGTCTAAACCAGGTCTAAACCAGGACTAAACCAGGTCTAAACCAGGTCTAAACCAGGTCTACACCAGGACTAAACCAGGTCTAAACCAGGCCTAAACTAGCTCTAAACCAGGTGTAAACCAGGACTAAACTAGGTCTAAACCAGGTCTAAACCAGGTCTACACCAGGACTAAACCAGGTCTAAACCAGGTCTACACCAGGACTAAACCAGGTCTAAACCAGGTCTAAACCAGGTCTACACCAGGACTAAACCAGGTCTAAACCAGGTCTACACCAGGACTAAACCAGGTCTAAACCAGGTCTAAACCAGAATTAAATCAGGTCTGCACCAGTGTTCAGTGACTCAGGGGGTCTCACACTCATCTCCAGGCTGATTCACAACAACTTCCAGACTTTTAAAAAAATCTAAATTCAGAAGTTCTTTTTTTGGAAGTTCCTGTTTTTTAACCTTGGGTCAGTTTTTGGAATTGTAAAATCTGTTGGTTATTTTTTTTCTTGTAAAGATGTAAAATCATCAGTAGATCTGATCTTATCATGGTGAATAATTAGGAAGTTCTGAATGCAGAAGATAAGATCAGATGAGTGAGGAGGAACTTTGGAGCTCTGCAAACTGTTTCAAATTAACTCTTCTGTTTTTTATCTTTTTAAGACAGAAAAAATCAGGTACAGGGAATTTAATCACGGAAAGTTCATCGTGTTTTACTTCAGGTTCCTCCCACGCTCCTCTGCTCCGAAACTTTGAACATTCTGATAACCATCTCGTCTTCTGGAGCGCGTCTGGATATTGCGCCATTACGCACGGCGCGTTTCTCCAGCGGGTGGATATTGTGGACATTTCCAGACGGGATCAGACTTTTCCCGTTCACAGGTGAGACGTTTCAGTTTGTAGCCGTGGTAACAGCGCGTTAAATGACTTGGAGCTGTACGTTCTGCAATTTTAACGAACTTCGCAGCGATGGTTAAATATAATGTCACTGTTCTGTGTAACTCTTATTGTTGTGTTTTTAGGGCCATTGTAGACCAGGTCTAAACCAGATCTAAACCAGGCTTAAACCAGGTCTAAACCAGATCTAAACAAGATCTAAACCAGATCTAAACCAGGACTAAACCAGATCTAAACCAGGTCTACACCAGGTGCAAACCAGATCTAAACCAGGTCTAAACCAGGTCTAAGCCAGGACTAAACCAGATCTAAACCAGGTCTACACCAGGTGCAAACCAGATCTAAACCAGGTCTACACCAGGTCAAAACCAGGACTAAACCAGGTCTAAACCAGGACTAAACCAGGTCTAAACCAGATTTAAACCAGGCCTAAACCAGGTCTAAACCAGATCTAAGCAAGATCTAAACCAGATCTAAACCAGGTCTAAACCAGGACTAAACCAGATCTAAACCAGGTCTAAACCAGGACTAAACCAGATCTAAACCAGGTCTACACCAGGTGGAAACCAGATCTAAACCAGGTCTAAACCAGGTCTAAGCCAGGACTAAACCAGATCTAAACCAGGTCTACACCAGGTCAAAACCAGGACTAAACCAGGTCTAAACCAGGACTAAACCAGGTCTAAACCAGATCTAAACAAGATCTAAACCAGATCTAAACCAGATCTAAACAAGATCTAAACCAGATCTAAACCAGGTCTAAACTAGGACTAAACCAGATCTAAACCAGGTCTATACCAGGTGGAAACCAGATCTAAACCAGGTCTACACCAGGTCTAAGCCAGGACTAAACCAGATCTAAACCAGGTCTAAACAAGATCTAAACCAGATCTAAACCAGGTCTAAACTAGGACTAAACCAGATCTAAACCAGGTCTATACCAGGTGGAAACCAGATCTAAACCAGGTCTACACCAGGTCTAAGCCAGGACTAAACCAGATCTAAACCAGATCTAAACAAGATCTAAACCAGATCTAAACCAGGTCTAAACTAGGACTAAACCAGATCTAAACCAGGTCTATACCAGGTGGAAACCAGATCTAAACCAGGTCTACACCAGGTCAAAACCAGGACTAAACCAGGTCTAAACCAGGACTAAACCAGATCTAAACCAGGTCTACACCAGGTCGAAACCAGATCTAAACCAGATCTAAACCAGGTCTAAACCAGGTCTAAACCAGGACTAAACCAGGTCTAAACCAGGACTAAACCAGTTCTACACCAGGTCTAAACCAGATCTAAACTAAACCAGGTCTAAACCAGGTCTAAACTAGATCTTAATCAGGTCTAACCAGATCTAAACCAGATCTAAACCAGGTTTAAACCAGGTCTAAACTAGATCTAAACCAGGTCTAACCAGATCTAAACCAGATCTAAACCAGGTTTAAACCAGATCTAAACCGGGTCTACACCAGGTCTACACCAGGACTAAACCAGGTCTAAACCAGGACTAAACTAGGTCTAACCCAGGTCTAAACTAGGACTAAACTAGGTCTAACCCAGGTCTAAACTAGGTCTAACCCAGGTCTAAACCAGGTCTACACCAAGTCTAAACCAGATCTAAACCAGGTCTAAACCAGATTGATAACCGGGTCTACACCAGGTCGAAACTAGGAATAAAGAAGGTTTAAACCAGGTCTAAACTAACCTGGGAAATGACAGGCTGATATGGTCAGGTGTAAACCAGCCAGGCAAGGTCTAAACTAGGTCTAACCCAGGTCTCAACCAGGTCTAAACTAGGTCTAACCCAGGTCTCAACCTGGTCTAAACTAGGTCAGACCTAGGTCTAAACCAGGTCTAACCCAGGTCTAACTTAGGTCTAAACTAGGTCTAACCCAGGTCTCAACCAGGTCTAAACCAGGTCTACCCCAGGTCTCAACCTGGTCTAAACTAGGTCAGACCTAGGTCTAAACCAGGTCTAACTTAGGTCTAAACTAGGTCTAACCCAGGTCTCAACCAGGTCTAAACCAGGTCTAACCCAGGTCTAAACCATACGAAATCCACATGCAACACCTACACCACATCATATTATGTGCAATCTGTGAAATACTTACACTTTATTTGATCTTTGATTTAATCCTACCTGCACCTTTGTACATTGTATCTTGTATTTTTTAATTACATTTTATTACATATTTTATTTTATTGTTTATTATATTGTTTACTTCTTCCCCTGCACTTTTGCAACACTTTTTTTTTTACCATGTACTATTATTGCATGTTATTAGTACTTCTTGACTATCTTAGCGAGTCAACGGTTCTACTGATCCTAAGCATTTCATTGCATTGTTGACCCTGTGTTGATTCTGCATATGACAAATAAACAATCTTGAATCTTGAGGTCTAAACTAGGTTGAAACCAGGACTAAACCAGGACTAAACCATTACGCACAGCGCGTTTCTCCAGCGGGTGGAGTTCGGTCCCGCCCCCCGCAGTCCCACGGGACAACCCACGTGACCTGTGGACACGGCGGAGACACGGCGCGCGTCAGGGGTCTGCTCGGGCTGCAGGAGGTGAGTTTGGGACCCGAACCTCACCCACACCGTGACGCTTTACGTACAGAGTCCAACTGTTCCGCGTGAGTATGAAAGTGTCCAGTGCGTAACGGCGGAACTGCTGCGTAAACCGTCTCTGTCTTTTTCACTCTTTTTCTCTCTTTTTCTCTGTCTTTCCGCGATCTACTCTCCAGAACTTTTACTTTGAACCAGAATCGTCACGTTTTATGACATTTTAACACAAACTAGTCCCGTGTCTCGTTACGCGGGACGGTAAATGACGAGTTTCGAGCTAAATCCGAACTTTTGCTCCGGGGCGTTGGTTGCCAAACTGTGCGTCACCGATCGAACTTTTGTCCAGGAAGTGCGGAGCGGCGCAACGCTCTGCGCACGCACTCCTCTGGCTCTGTGGTGGGATTAAAGGGCTGAGAGTTCGGTTTGGTTCGGTTTGGTTTGGTTGTGTTGTGGTGCGCGTGGACGTGTTTGTTGGCCCCTCATAAGTGAGGAAGAACTTTGGAGCTCTGCAAACTGTTTCAAATGAAATCGTTTTTATAGTATAAATCAGGTCTAAACTAGGTCTAACCCAGGTCTAAACCAGGTCTAACCCAGGTCTAAACCAGGTCTAACCCAGGTCTAACCCAGGTCTAACCCAGGTCTAACCCAGGTCTAAACCAGGTCTAAACCAGGTCTAAACCAGGTATAAACCAGGTCTAAACCAGGTCTAAACCAGGTCTAAACTAGGTCTAAACATCTAAACCAGGTATAAACCAGGTCTAAACCAGGTATAAACCAGGTCCAAACCAGGTCTAAACTAGGTCTAAACCAGGTCTAATCTAGGTCTAAACTAGGTCTAAACGTCTAAACCAGGTATAAACTAGGTCTAAACTAGGTCTAAACCAGGTCTAAACTTGGTCTAAAGTAGGTCTAACCCAGGTTTAAACCAGGTCTTAACTAGGTGTAAACCAGGTCTAAACTAGGTCTAACCCAGGTCTAAACTAGGTCTAACTCAGGTCTAAACCAGGTCTAAATTAGGTCTAAACCAGGGCTAAACTAGGTCTAAATTAGGTCTAAACCAGGTCTAAATTAGGTCTAAACCAGGGCTAAACTAGGTCTAACCCAGGTCTAAACTAGGTCTAACCCAGGTCGAAACCAGGTTTAAAATAGGTCTAAATCAGGTCTAAACTAGGTCTTAACCAGGCCTAAACCAGGTCTAAACCAGGCCTAAACCAGGTCTAACCCAGGTCTAAACCAGGTCTAACCAAGGTCTAAACCAGGTCTAAACCAGGTCTAAACCAGGTCTAAACCAAGTCTAAACTAGGTCTGTCTCTATGGTGGGATTAAAGGGCTTAGAGTTGTTTTTTTTCCGTTTGGTTTGGTTGCGTTTTTTTGGGTCGTGTTGTGGTGCGCGCAGACGTGTTTGTTGGCCCCTGCACGCGCTCTAAAGTCGTTCAGTACTCAGCGCGGATCGATACGTTTCCCATCAGGTTGGCATTAACGCCGCGCCGCTGCGGCTGTGGTCAGGCGGAGCGGTCAGAGACACGGGGGGGAGGGGCTGTCTGTGTTTATTGGACTATTGAAGACTTAAGTGGACAAAATGGACAAGAGGACATAAAGACGGCGATGGAATGTGAATGAAATAATGTTGATACTGCGATTCCTAACTATTTTGATACCACAAGGAACATAGTCGATACTCAATACCGATTCTGATACCACAGTGAGAATAAAAAACTCTTTCTTTAGTCACTTTATTGTGATTTTCCACATTTACTGGTAGAACTTTTTTATCTCTGTATGAACCCTGAGTGGTCCAGGGAGGTTCCATAGTCCCTATCAGCATCTCGGTCTAAACCAGGTCTGAAACAGGTCTACACCAGGCCTAAACCAGGTCTGAACCAGGTGTACACCAGGTCTAAACCAGGTCTAAATCAGGTCTGAAACAGGTCTAAACCAAGGATTAAACCAGGGTTAAACCAGGTCTACACCAGGTGTACACCAGATTTAAACCAGGTCTACACCAGGTCTTAAACCAGGTCTAGATCAAAGATCAAAGATCAAAGTCAGCTTTATTGTCAATTCTGCCATATGTGTTCAACAGTGAATCGAAATTTAGTTTCTCTCTGGCCAGGTAGTGCAAAAAAGACAGTGTACAAAATACAATATAAAGACAAAACACAACAAAAACTATCTAAGACAAAAATCTAAATCTAAAACGGGTAAGGTGAGAGTTCAGCTTCCTGACAGCCTGGTGGATAAAGCTGTTTGACAGCCTGGTGGAGTGGGCCCGGAGACTCCGGTACCTTCTCCCCGAGGGCAGGAGGCTGAATAGGCTGTGTGAGGGGTGGCTCGGGTCACCCACAATGCTGGACGCTCTGCGGGTGAGGCGGGTGAGGGGAGAGAGACACCAGCGATCCTCCCAGCTGCATTCACTATGCGCTGCAGGGCTTTCCTGTTCTGTTCACCTCCCGTACCACACAGTGATCAGCAGCTGGTCAGAACACTCTCAATGGTGCCTCGGTAGAAGGTGGTCATGATGGGTGGAGGGGATCCAGCTCTCCTCAGTTTGCGGTCTACACGATGGTTAAATATAATGTCACTGTTCTGTGGAACTCTTATTGTTGTGTTTTTAGGGCCATTGTAGACCAGGTCTAAACCAGATCTAAACCAGGTCTAAACCAGGACTAAACCAGGTCAAAACCAGGTCTAAACCAGGACTAAACCAGGTCTAAACCAGGACTAAACCAGGTCTAAACCAGGTCTACACCAGGTCTACACCAGGTCTACACCAGGTCTAAACCAGGTCTACACCAGGTCTGAACTATGTCTACACCAGGTCTAAACCAGGTCTAAACCAGGTCTAAACCAGGTCTAAACCAGGTCTAAACCAGGTCAACTTTAAATGAATGAACACAATGGACACGTTTAGTTTCGTGCTGTGGAATATTCCAGACTAAACAATAATGTCCTCACAGAAAGAAGCAGGTGGTGGACCTTTTAAAGTCCCAGTCTCGTCCCCTGTCCCCAGCCTGTCCCCTACAGCCTGTCCCCTACAGTGTCTCTTTTGTCCTTCTCCCACGTCCTGTCCACTGTCCTTCCATCCCTCCCTCTGCCTCTCAACTCTTGGCGTAACATCAAACACACATTAAATGATTGTGAATTGGATTACTCTGTGTACTCTGTGTACTTTGTGTACTGCAGCGTTATCGACTGAAGGAAACCTCCGCCGTCTTTAGGATCTTTTCAAACCCTCATGTAAATACACAGATACTTGTTTGGTTGCCATAGTTACCAGGTTTCAGTGGAAAAAGCAACTGGTCCAGCGAGTTCTGCCTCTTCGTCTGGTCTGATCCTCGGGCCAGACGGTAAATCCGCCGGCGAGACTGTGCGGTACGTCAGTGGAGCTATAGTAGTATTTGGAGTATTAGTAGTATTAGTATTAGTAGTTGTTGATATACGAGTACACAGAGTACACGGAGGTGGTGAAAACTATTTATTGACTGAAGTAAAGTCGAGTGTCACAGTTCTGACGTCATGGGGTTAAAGGGTAAAGTGCAGATGTTCAATAACAGCGTTCCACACTGAGAACAGAGAGGCCCACGGTTCTGTACAATTCTGATTTGGAATATTTCTTATAAAGAATATAGGTCTGTAATTAAACACACACACAACAAACACACAACACACACACAACACACAACACACGACACATACAACACACAGAGCTCTGACCTGTATGTGCGACCTGGGCCCAGAGACACATCACTGAGTTTGTGTCCGACATCGGTACAAACACACAACACACGCACACAATCCACATACAACACACATACAACACACAATACACACAATACATTTTTGGGTTAGGGTTGTGTTGTGTTGGATCCAATTATTACGCAAAATGGACTCTTGTGAGTTTTAAGTCATGTTCCAACATTGTTTCCTCCTCAAAAACAGATCTGGAGTTGTGTTTGTTTCATTCACATGTTTGAGGAACTCTTTACTTTCAGTCTGTCTATATCTCCTAACGCTCTGTTCCACCTTGTGATGTCATGAAGTGTGAGTTTCGGAGTTGAAGTCATACATAAGCCGTGTCTCAATTCTCAGAGTGCACAGCGTGGTTTTAAGGGGGCTCAGACTGCAGTCAAGACTGTGCATACTTGCTCAGCCCTAAGTGCAGTCCACGGACCGCATGGGCTATATGACTGCGCGAAGTGTGCTTTTTCACGCAGTTGGTCCACACCCCGATTTCCATGGATACGACTACGGTCTTCAGACTGCGTGTTAACTGCACGTGGGACAAAAAAAAATGGGACAGCAGTCGTCGCGCCGGATGTGATGTACATGCCCTTCAAACCACGCTCCGAACTGTGCACTCTGAGAATTGAGACATGACTATAGGGGTTTCAGCATGTTTTTTGAGTGCATCGTCAAAAAACCCGCTGCGCCTCCAGGTGGACGACTTTGTATTTGAGTTCAGAGACGTCCACGGTCTGCGAGGACCTGGTTTTCCTGGTCGGGAGCGCGACTTTTGTGTATTTATCACATAAACCCATCAGCGGAGGTGATCGTATTTATATACTCATATATGAGTATATATATATATTAGGGATGTCAACAATTAATCGATTAATGATTAACTGTCGATTAAGACGTTGGTCAAACAAAATGCATTAATTGTAATTAATCGCTAATCGCGGACAGCAGCGGGGCTGCTGAGCACGAGATCGAACCGCAGCACCCGGAATGCGTACTCTCAGCCCGTGCCACAAACCAGCCACACGAAACCAGCAGCGGCACGTGGTGGTTTAATCCTGGTCTAGTCCAGGTCCAGACCCGGTCGAGTCGCGGTCCAGTCCAGGTCCAGTCCAGGTCCAGACCCGGTCCAGACCTGGTCTAGTTCTGGTCTAGACCTGGTCTAGTCCATGTTTAGTCCTGGTCTAGTCTCTTAGCCAATCAGGACAGAACACACAAAAAAATGTTACACTATAAAAAAAATTTTGAAAAAAAAAAAAAAAAAAATCTGCGAACCGCGATAGAGCGAGGGATTACTGTATTTTGTTATTCAGCATCAATACATTTGTCTGCTTTTTACTAAGGAATAATTAATTGAGGAATATACAATACAATAATACTATGATGTATTTATGACTCAGTGTTATGTATACTATAGCTTATATTCTTAAAGACCCTATTGAAACACTAAAATTCAGGTGAAAAACGCCGCTTATCAGTTAATCGTTAATCGATCGATCAGGTCAATCAACTATCAATTAATGAATTAATCGATAATTTGCATCCCTAATATATATATATATATATATATATATATATATATATATGTATATATATATTGTAAATGAATTGACCATTTATGACATTGATATGACTAAGATAAGATAAGATAATCCTTTATTTGTCCCACAATGGGGAAATTGCATTGTCAGCGCAAGTTTCAGAAACAGTAGGAAAATATGAGCATGCATCAAAATTAAGATATATAATAATAATAAGTATGTATGATAAAAGAAGAAATTCAATTTGTCAACTGGACAAAGTTTGTTTGGTCGAAAACGTTTCGCCGCTCATCCGAGAGGCTTCGTCAGCTCTAATAAGAATACTGGTAAGACGCTTGCTTATATCTTGCTGCAGGGAGGAGCTAACTAGCTAACTACCAGAGGTGTGAAAAACAGTCGTTGTAGGGATAAATAGGTATGGTCATCTAGACGCCAGAGAAACAAAAGACTGAAACCAATGAGATAGTTTCGGAAAGTAGTTAGCTAGTTATCTCCTCCCTGCAGCAAGCGTCTTACCAGTATTCATATTAGAGCTGACGAAGCCTCTCGGATGAGCGGCGAAACGTTTTCAACCAAACAAACTTTGTCCAGTTGACAAATTGAATGTCTTCTTTTATCATGGATTCTACCTGGACGACTGAGGGACTCTTCACGCAACAATAAGTATGTACAATCAACTATAAAACACAACACTGTAAGGTTAAAAGGCACAGGAACGCTGCACAATAAATGTCTTTGATTCTACTGACTACAGTTAAAAATGTAATTAATGGCATTATATAACCCTTGACATATATTTTTAATCTATCATTTCTAAAGGGATCATTCCCGGACAAGATGAAAATTGCAAAAGTAATTCCCCTACAAAAATGGAGACAGACGTGCTCACAAATTTTTAGACAAACATGAGATAATGAATGAGAGTCAGTATGGGCTCATATACTCATATATACATATATTTATATATTCACACTCACTAATGACACTGACATGGCGTAGTTTTCCTTGTTCTTGTGTTTGTGGCTCTCTTTTGTGGCTTTCTCTTCTCCTTCTTCTGGATAATGACATTGCTACATCACTGGATAGTCGTCCCTGATTGGTTGACGTGGCGCCAGATTCTCACCGCGCTGACGCCTGAAGACGCGTCACAAAAATCAGGACGCCCTAGACGCGCGTCCACATAGACTTTGCACGTGAACTGGATGCCTTGACGTCGCCGTCTGAGCGCAGCTTAAATCTGCAGGTTTGTGTGTTAAACCTGTGAATGAAACAAAACACAAAAACATAACTCCAGATGTTTGTGACGAAGAAATGACATGAGAATCAGAAAACAGCATAATACAGTGTAAGTGCTTTAAGAGGCGACGTACACTTCCTTTAATCATATTTCACGGTCTGTTCTATAATAAAGACGCTTGTTTAACCTGGTCACGTTTCTGCTGATGCTTCAGAACGTGAATCCTCCTCATCCATAAACATCTTCCATATTCAGACCTGCTGCTGTGATGAATGAGCTCAGCCACTCTGCCTGATCAATACCAGCTCCACTCTGCCTGATCAATACCAGCTCCACTCTGCCTAATGAAGCCTTTATGAAGATGAGGAGGAGGGCTGACAGCTGCCCCTCTGTGCCCTCTCTGTGCCCATTCTGTGCCCACTGCAGCTCTGTGTATTCTAAGAGTATTTTTTGAGAGTACATATTGACAGTACATTTAAAGAGTACATTTTGAAAGTAAAATAAATAAATAAATAAAACATTCAAAGTATATTTGAAAGTGTACATTCTGAGGCTATGTTTGTATGATGATGGTCTGAACAGAAGACGCAAAAGTGGCGTCGCGTCTTCACTTTCTGTGTGCATATGGTGACGCAAAAGTGTGTGGAATTGGATTGGGTATCCATGCCAGGCGGCTAGGGGGTGCTGTGATACATTATTACTATGTCCACGCACATGTGTAGAATCTTCCTTCTTCTCATCTGCACCGCCAAAAGCAAAACAAAACATGGCCACGTTAGACTACAAAGCAATGAAGGCGCAACAAGGTGTGGACTGGGAGTCCTGCCAAACAAAGTACACTGATATATGGACCGATGTGATGTAAACGCATACGTGACGTCAGCAGATTTGACCAGAGTTTTGCGTCTTGGGCAGTGTAGATGAAAACGCTACAACGGAGCGTATTCAAGTTTTCCACTTTGTAGGGTGGTTTCAGTTTTTTGCATTTTTAAGCCCCCAAAACGCCGTCACCGTCTAAACAAAAGGCACTTCCAATAAAATATTTTGTCGTTTTTACCCGTAAGCGTTCTCATGTAAACATTCTCTGAGAGTGCGGTGTGAGACCCAGAGTGGGCGGGGCTAATTGTCTCCTCTCTGTCCACAGGAGCGTCTGCGAGGAACCAGAGACAACCACAAGATCTAAACTACACACAGCACAAGTAAGTCTTGTGTGTCCACTACTCATCTGACCAGAGCAGGAGGTCAGTCTAGCTCAACCTTCTCTACAGTTAATGATGGCCCTGATTCACCTGTCAGTCACGTCCATCTGAAACCATCATTCTGGTCTACACTTGCTCTGTGGGTGAAGCGTAGTGCAAAAGAATGCCACATTCTAACTTCTCTCCCTCCTCCTCCGGCAGATATGGCGGAGCAGCTGCAGAAGATGGTTGCCGACAAGAAGGACATGGTGGAGAACATCATGGAGGTGTTTGAGCAGGGGGCTGAGTTGGTGGCCAGTATTGCCGGAGACATCTTCCCCGTGTTCTCCATCGCCGCGCCCATCGTCAGACTGGCTCTGGACAACGTGGAGAGCAAAGAGGCCACCTTCATGAAGGAGCAGTTCCAGAAAGTCCGCGACCGTCTGGAGGTGGTGTCCGAGCAGGTCAAACGCATCAACGACGAGGTCAAGAGGAGTGGAGTGGACGCCGCCTACTTCTCTGTAGAGGAGAACATCACCAACCAGTTCAGGAAGTACATGGACATCCTCAACGCCAAACCCAAGTTCAAGGAGGCCAAGAAGAAGCAGTTCCTGGATCACTTTTCCAGAACCGGAGGAGATAAGAACCTGCACATTCTGTACAACGCTGTAACTGGAGACAACTTTTCTGGAGAGTCTGTGCTGGAGATAATCATGAACTATGAGGAGAAGAGCCGCAGGGTCATGGAGGTCTTCTGTGCACGTATGAAGAACCTCTTCTGTATAGGTCTGATCGCTCTAGTGGGCCATGCGGCCCTCAAAGACTATGGAGAGGAGGAGGAGATCCTGAAGGAGTGGAGCGAGAAGATGCAGAATGTGCAGAAGAGGATGGACGCACTGATCGAGGACTGCATTGTCAGCTTCCCCAAACTGGCCGAGCAGGACTCTCGGAGAGTGGTGCGTGACCAGCCGGGCCTGACCTGCCAGCAGCTGGCCCAGGCCATCCTGGGCAAGCTCCAGGAGAGGTACGACTGGGTGTCCTGGTCTGTGAGGGTCTTCCGCTCCCCCAAAGGTCTTCTGGCCAAGAAGAAGGACTTCCACTGCCCCACAGGGAAGAGCCGCTTCCAGGTGCCGTGCTCAGAGGACGGCCTGAACGTGGTGGTGTCCTACAGCTCGTCCCCAGAGCCTGTGGACAGAGGACGTGTCTCTCAGATCATCGAGGGCCAGAAAAAGATCTCTGTGAAGTCCACGGCTGAGCGGCTCTTCCAGGAGCTGCCTGGAGACTGTGTGGTCCACACCATCAAGACCAAAGAGCTGGCCTGTGTCTTCAGCTTCAAACCCGAGTTGCACTACTGGGAGGAGCACGAGAAGATGTATGTGTGTGTGCACTCCGCCTGAGTGTGTGTGTGTGTGTGTGTGTGTGCACTCCGCCTGAGTGTGTGTGTGTGTGCACTCCGCCTGAGTGTGTGTGTGTGTGTGTCTGTGTGTGTGTGCACTCCGCCTGAGTGTGTGTGTGTGTGTGTCTGTGTGTGTGTGCACTCCGCCTGAGTGTGTGTGTGTGTGTGTCTGTGTGTGTGTGCACTCCGCCTGAGTGTGTGTGTGTGTGTGTGTGCACTCCGCCTGAGTGTGTGTGTGTGTGTGTGTGTGCACTCCGCCTGAGTGTGTGTGTGTGTGTGTGTGTGTTCATGTCGTTTATGTAAATATATGTTTGATTTACTCATAACACAAATGGAGATGCACAGTTTGTCTTTTTAACATCATCGAGGGTTAGGGTTATAATCGATAATCTAAAAAATATTTGATAATGTAATCGATAATATAATCTATAAAATAATCTATAATATAGGGACAGTTTGATCGACAGCGCTGATCAAACCTCACTGAGATGTGGAATGTCGGTGTGGAAGCTTCATGTGCTTCTGAATCTCCTGCAGGATTCACTGCTCTTCACTTTCGCTCAGATGTTTATGGAAATCACTTTGTTGTTATTTTTAAACTGAAGTGTTTAAGACTTCATCTGTACATTCCTGTTTCCCTGTGTATCTATGATCTGAATGTGATTGGAATAAAGCTCCACTGCGGGATTTGTGTTGTGCTCATTTGCAGTGTTGGGAGTAACTCGTTACAAAAGTAATTAATTACTGTAATGCATTACTTTTTGGTGTAACGCAGTAATGTAACGCATTACAGGGAAGAAAATCGGTAATGTATTACTCGTTACAATGCCAGTAACGCACATTACAATGCATTTTTAACCTGCTTTGTTTTTGTGGGTTTTGCGTTTTCTTCATACAAAGTTCGCGGATCACCGCGAGATCAGTTACTGAACCTGATAAGTCCACGCAGAACATTACATTTCATACAAAGTTCTGCGAGATCAGCTAGTGATATAAAAGTCCGCGCAGACCATTCCATTTCCTTTTACTTCGTCTCGAACTGGCAGACTGACTAAGGATGACAGAACCAGAAGAATCGGATAGTGCTAGCTCCTTTTCAAGATGGGGATACGCCCACTACTTTCACTTCGTTCAAAATAAGGACTCCAAGAACATTTTAGTTAAATGCACACTGTGTGTGAATCCCAAACCTCTTTCCACGTCGAAATGCAGTACAAGCAATTTGACGAAGCACTTGCAGAGGTGCCATAGCACCACGAAATTAGTCAGGAAAGGAGGGGATGGGACAGGGAACGATACAACCCCAACAAAGCAGCTGAAACTGATGTTGGCCCGACCAGACAATCTCCAGCCACGAGAGGTCATTTGTTTTTCAATTGTTATATTTCTGAGAGGATTGAATGGACTCATTTTCCAAAGAAAACATTAAAAGGCATAGAAATGCTAATTTTGTATCCTGTTATTTATTTAGATTCAATTCAATTAATACTAATATGCAAATATGTGCAAATAAGTTATGGTGCAGAATGTATAGGTAGGGCAATGAAATAAATGGGTATAAATTATGATTAACAGAGGGCAATACAGCTGGAACTATCTTAATATCTATACATATGGGCTATATTCACAGATGTGTATACCAAATGTGAAAATGCCATTTGCTACAGAATTGAAGAGGATGGCAGTGAACAGGTGCTGGAGTGCATGGTAAGGTGTGGCAAGAAGGGAAAGGACGATTTATCTTTTGGTATTGTAAGCGGGTAAGAAGCAATTATTGAACATGTTGGTTTTCAGTCTGCAGGCTCCCAAAACCTCCTGGATGGCAGGTGAAAGTCATGACACATGAGGGATTTGCACTGTAGATTGCCAAATCCTTATTTCCAGTCATTTTGGCGAGAGTAACTAAAGTAATGCAAAAGTAGTGTAATGCCTTACTTTTTATTTAGAGTAATATTGTAATGTAAGGCATTACTTTAAAATGACAGTAACAAGTAATAAGTAGTGCATTACAGTTTTTGAGTAACTTGCCCAACACTGCTCATTTGTGCTCAGACAAAGACATCAGCTGTGGGAGGCTCTGAGACATGTCCCTCAGTGCGGGACGAGGACACACCAGTCATTATGTCCTTGGTACCAAAGATCACACGAGGTTCATGAGTGATGAAAGGTTTGCATCAAAGTTCAAAGTCATCTTTATTGTCAAAACCATATGTTCAGGTTGCACACACAGGATTTAAAATTGCAGCACCCCCTAGGCCCACAGTGAACATAAAACCTGTGATAAACAAGACAATAAACACCATGACTAAAACATCACATATACCTGTAGCAAAAGTACAAAAGGCTTGTATATAATACAAATAAGTAAAACACACAACGTGGAGCGGAATAAAGCTGAAATGTGTTATTTCAGCAGCCGTGTCATTTAAGCAGCAGTGTCATTGGGGGAGGGAGGGCAGGGAGAGAGTTCAGCATCCTGACAGCTTGGTGGATGAAGCTGTCTTTCAGTCTGCTGGTCTTGGCCCTGAGGCTCCTCAGTCTCCTTCCTGATGGCAGCAGACTGAAGAGGCAGTTGGATGGGTGGGTGGGATCACCCAGAAGGCTTTGCGGATGAGGCGGGTGTGGTAGTGTCCTGCAAGGAGGGGAGAGGGACACCCACGATTCTCTCGGCTGCCCTCACTACTCGGTGTAGCTTTTTCCGGAAGGACACGGTGCAGGTGCCATACCACACAGTGATGCAGCTGGTGAGGATGCTCTCTATGGTGCCTCTGTAGAAGGTGCTCATGATGGGACCTGGGGCTCTGGCTCTCTTCAGCTTGCAGAGGAAGTAGAGTCACTGTTGGGTTTTACTGGCCAGTGATGCAGTGTTCTTTGACCAGGAGAGGTCCTCAGAGATATGCACACCCAGGAACTTGGTGCTGCTTACTCTCTCCACAGCAGCCCCGTTGACGGTGAGGGTGTGTGTGTTCTCCTAATGTCTACGACAGTCTCCTTTGTCTTCTCCACGTTCAGGGAGAGGTTGTTACTGCATCACTTGACCAGGCGGCTCACCTCGCTCCTATAGTGAGTCTCATCGTCGTCGCTGATGTGACTCAACACAGTCGTATCATCCGCAAACTTGATGAAGAGGTTGGAGCTATGTGACGGTGTGAAGTTGTGGGTCAAAATTGATGAAGACCCACGACTAAGACATGAGGACCAGACTGGGACCAGACCGGGTATAGACCGGAACTAGACCAGGACTAAACGTGGACTAAACCAGGTCTAAACCAGGTCTAAACCTAGACAGTGTCACGTAGTCGTTTTGGTCCAAATGTAAAAAAAAAAAAACTAAATATGATGTCCTTTGTGTGATCAAAAGTCCACAAAATTTCACTATGAAGCCCGTACAGGACACACACAGCCTGGTTTACAGACATCCTGGTTTAGTCCTGGTTTAGTCCTGGTTTAGTCTGAACAGTTTAGACCTGTTTAGTCCTCCATTGACTCAGGACTCATTCTGAGTCCTGGTTTAGAATCCTGGTTTAGAACCTGTTTCACCAAATTAGACCTGTTTAAATAAATGGGAAATCATGTCCTAATGTTTTCATAACCTAAAGTTTCAGTCCTGGTTATCAGTAAAAATGGTATTAGACCTGTTTAGTCCTGGTTTAGTCCTGGTTTAGTCCTGGTTTAGTCCTGGTTTAGACCTGTTTAGTCCTGGTTTAGACCTGTTTAGTCCTGGTTTAGTCCTGGTTTAGACCTGTTTCGTCCTGGTTTAGACCTGTTTAGTCCTGGTTTAGTCCTAGTTTAGACCTGTTTAGTCCTGGTTTAGTCCTGGTTTAGACCTGTTTAGTCCTGGTTTAGTCCTGGTTTAGACCTGTTTATTCCTGGTTTAGTCCTGGTTTAGACTGTCTATTCCTGGTTTAGACCTGTTTAGTCCTAGTTTAGTCCTGGTTTAGACCTGTTTATTCCTGGTTTAGTCCTGGTTTAGACTGTCTATTCCTGGTTTAGACCTGTTTAGTCCTAGTTTAGTCCTGGTTTAGACCTGTTTAGTCCTGGTTTAGACCTGTTTAGTCCTGGTATAGACCTGTTTAGTCCTGGTTTAGACCTTTTTAGTCCTGGTTCAGTCCTGGTTTGGTTCAGGTCTGTTGGACTCCACAGTTTTCTAATGTCAAATCAGAACTCTTGTTTCTTTTATTAAAGGAAAAGTAACGTTTTTTTTACAATCTGAGCCTTCTTTCGGCAATAAAACAAGTAGTTTTACTCACCCATAGCAGTTTGGTGTCATTTTGAGCAGTTTCGTAGAAGTTATGTTGTAGCGTATCCGTTAACTTGAGTGCTCGGGGCATTACTTTGCGGTCTCCAAATAACACAAACTTTAGCACTTTTCAAATCATAGAAGCCCGATATCTTAATCTACGATTTCGTTTGAATCAAAAGTGGCCTGTAATCCGAGATTTAGCCATAGTTTCGAGTAGATGAGGACGCCAGTGCGCATGCGCGGACTGTGCTCTCAGCTCCCGGGACCCAAACATGAAACGCAAAGCTGTAAACTATGGATAAATCTCGGATTACAGGCCACTTTTGCTTCAAACGAAATCGTAGACTAAGATATCGGGCTTCTATGATTTGAAAAGTGCTAAAGTTTGTGTTATTTGGAGCCCGCACGGGGCATATTACATGCTTGGGGAATATATTATATGCCCCGAGCTATGGCTAGAAGTTGCGCTAGGCTAACCGCAAATCTAAAACATCTCTGGAAGTATTCCATATGACACCAAAGTGCTATGGGTGAATAAAACAACTTGTTGAAGGCTCAGATTGTAAAAAAAATGTTACTTTTCCTTTAAGTCCTTTTAGACCAGGGGTGTCAAACATGCGGCCTGGGAGCCAGATCCGGCCCTCCAAGACCTTTAATCTGGCCCTCGGCTGATTTTCTATTGAAATTTTTTAATTATATTCTAATTATAAATATTAAAATACTGGTAATTTTCTGTGCAGTTTAGCATAGCAGCGTCTCCAGCGCCTCTGTGCGTGGCCCCTCCCATCAGAGCAGCACAAATTAAGACTCGCCTCTTTCCAAACGCTCTTAAAGGACCATCGTTTTGACTGTTGACGTGACACCCTCATCAGCAAAATGTCAAAAATGAGAAAAGTAGACGCCGAGAGCAGGATTTTCCAAGAAAAATTGACTAAATCCTATTTGTTGACGGAGGTGAATGTGAAACCTGTGTGCTCGTGTTCAAACTGCATTTTTCTAAAGTTTCAGGTTGTTCATAATATTAATATTTTCAGTTCATCAAAAAAAAAGACTTTTGTAATAGATTTGTGTTTCTCTGCACAAATATTTGGACTTATTGCTATTTTTGGGGTATATTTGCAATGAGTTTTCTGATCTGGCCCCTTTGGGATCAAAGTCGGTTGGATTCGGCCCCCGGACCAAAATGAGTTTGCCACTCCTGGTATAGATCAAGATTGTGATTTAAAATGTCACAGTGAGAACAGAACGATCCACAGACGATCCACAGGTGGGGATGTGGAGCAGACTCAAGCCCAGTGTGTCTGCATTAAACAATATCACGTACAGTTCTTGAACAGCAAATTCCACCACAGATTTCTGACCTGTGCCCAGCTCCGTTTCAAGGAGAATTAACGTTTTTTACAATCTGAGCCTTATTTCGGTAATAAAACAAGTTGTTTTACTCACCCATAGAACTTCGGTGTCATATGGAGCACTTCCGGAGATGTTTTAGATTTGCGATCTCCGTAATGTGAGTTCTCGGGGCACATGTTTGCGGTCTCCAAATAACACAAACTTTAGCAATTTTTAAATCATAGAAGCTCAATGTCTTAGTCTACGCTTTCGTTTGAGTTAAAAGTGGCCTGTAATCCGAGATTTATCCATAGTTTCGAGTAGATGAGGAGGCCAGTGCACATCACAGTCACAGTTTACTTCACTCTCAGCTCTCGGGACCCAAACATGAAACGCAAAGCTGTAAATTATGGATAAATCTCGGATTACAGGCCACTTTTGACTCAAACAAAAGTGTAGACTAAGACATTGAGCTTCTATGATTTGAAAAGTGCTAAAGTTTGTGTTATTTGGAGACCGCTCGGGGCATATATTATATGCCCCGAGAACTTGCGTAACGGCTATCGCTAATCTAAAACATCTCCGGAAGTGCTCCATATGACACCAAAGTGCTATGGGTGAGTAAAACAACTTTTTATTACCGTAATAAGGCTCAGATTGTAAAAAAAAAACACGTTAATTCTCCTTTAAACTACTTTGGTTGCTGTTCCATCTATTTTTTGTTACTCTCTGTAATATTGTGATTCCTGAGCTACTGTACCCAAATAATTTCCCCTGTGGATCAATAAAGTTTGTCTTAGTCAAAGTCTAAACTAGAGGGATTCTAGAAGGTTCTGATCTCACGTGAACACGGCTTATTAGACTAAGACTTAGACCAACTTTATTGATCGACAACGGAAATGATTTGGACACAGGAGCTCACAGATCAGAAGATAATAACAAAGAGTAAAAAATATAATTGGTAATAATAAATTCTAAATAAGTTGCAAAAAAAAGTGCAAGAGACACATGTAAATAGGGCAGAATTATATAAATGTAAATGTACAAGTCAATAAAATAGGAAAATCACTCATAAAAAATATATATCTACGATTTTAAGTGTTGATTCTGAACTTGGTGTTGATGCTTTGGTCAAACATCGCCCCCAGTGTCCAGCCCCATGAACTACAGAACAGATGGGCCCCTGAAGTTTGCTCCAGAGCCCCAGTGTGGCCCTTAGACCCCTGTCCTCAGAGCTTCAGGGTCTGCGCTGTGGTCTGGTCCTGGAGGTCCGGTCCTGGAGGTCTGGTCCGGGCCTGTGCCGTGCTCACCGGGCGTCCCGAGGGTCCAGTCCCAAACAGGATTAGGTGAAGTGCTGCGTGTCATCAAAATACTGCTGTGTCCACAGAGACGAGCATTGAGCGCCGTCAGATGACCTGAGGAACGCACACAAACATCACGAGTGTGTGACGGGACTCCAGGGACCAGGAGGAGAGGCAGGTCACGACTGTTGGACCTGAGTGGACCGGGCCTGCACTGGGAGCGTCCACGTGAGGAGATGTGACACTGACCCTCCACATTCTGAAGGGTCTGTATCATATAGTGTCCTGTAGATATCATCCTGCAGAGGGCGCTGTTCGTCTAACATGAAGGAAACATCTCATTTTGATGTTCCACACAGTCACTTTATTTTTGTACAACCCAACGTCACAACAGCAGAAAGACACTGGTCCATAGCAACGAACAAACGTTCACAGGAAACAAGCACATGGAGAGCTGTCCCAGAGCGCCCCCTGTGCTCAGACCCTCCACCTGCAGGAACATCTCCACAGAACCCAGACAGACCTCCAGAAGAACCACAGTGAAGGAAAGTTCTACTCCCATGGACTAAACCAGGACTAAACCAGGTCTAAACCTGGTCTAAACCAGGACTAAGCCAGGACTACACAAGGACTAAACTAGGACTAAATCAAGACTAAACCACGGTTAAACCAGGTCTAAACCAGGACTAAACCCGGTCTAAGCCCGGTCTAAACCAGGACTAAACCCGGTCTAAGCCAGGACTAAACCAGGACTAAGCCTCATAGTCCCTGTGTCTTAAAGTCACTGGTCAGTAGAACGTGGTTCCTTGTGAAACGAGCAGAACTCAGGTTTTGTTCTTCCTCGTGTTGGAGCCTGTTCCTCAGCCTCCGCTCTGGTCTATGGAGATCATCAGATTTGTTTTTGTCAGGCGCTGTGGGAGGAGCTGGGTTTGTGAACATTCCAGGTGACAGGGGAATGTGGCAGGTCCACCTCTGGAGCTCTGTGTCCTGTGCCCCGGCGTGTCCCTGCAAGCCCAACCAGACCCTGGCTCCAGCAGGAAGATCATACAGACTCCAGACTCACAGGTGACTATGACTATAGATTTAAAGCTGTACTATGTAACTTTTCAGGTGAAGGGTTCCCCACCTGCTGGTCTCCATGGAGATGTCATTGTTTTGTCAGGAAAGTTCCACAGTCAGGCATTAGATTCATAGCCAAACATTTTTAATTTACATTAATTTAGTAAAATCACCTTTTAAGATCATTCTTGTGTATTTAAGAAATGTTCATTAATGTGTCCATGAAATAAAATAAAACTTAAATTGTCCAAGTTACAGGTCAGATGTGTGGTATTTTTGAACTATAAAACTGTCCTACAGTGTGTCCAGATTCTTTAATTTCACAAAAATGATTCCGTCTCCGCTGTAGGTTTGTGTGAAGGTGCTGCCTCCTGGTGGCCGGGTCGTGAAGCTCAATATTCAAACTGATGAACTGCTGATTTTTCCAGGTTTGATTTGACATCACAGATTTAGACTTCTTTCTGCTTTACTTGGACGAGCGGCGAGTGAATTTAGAAGTATATTACAGGTATATTGTGGGGCGGCAGTAGCTCTGTTGGTAGAGGGTTTGTCCGCTGAGGGGTTGACAGAAGATACATCAAGGTCGGTTGCATCAAGTGACGTGGGGCTGTCCTCCTGTGGACCCACCACCCGCAGGAGGATCCACGGGGGCTGGTGCAGTGAGATCTGGACGGCAGATCTGTTTGGCCTGTTGCCCCCGTGACCCGGGTATGGAGAAGCGGAAGAAAATGGATGGATTACAGGTATATTATTCATTCATTTATTTTCTTCCGCTTAATCCATGGTCCGGGTCACTGGGGCAACAGTCCAAACTGATTTGCAACAGATCCTCCTGCGGGTGGTGGGTCCACGGGAGGACGGCCCCACGTCGCTCCTTCGGGCAGCCGGCCTTGATGTATTTCTTGTCATGGGGGCTCTCTACCAGACCAGTACCAGACACTGGGAGCAAGGTGGGTTAAGTGTCTTGCCCAAGGACACAACAGAAGCATTCATCTGTGGGAGCTGGAATTGTACCGCCAACCTGTGTGTCAGTGGATCTGACCGCTCAACTAATGATGTAATGTCGAGAGCGGGATTCGAACCTTTGGATCAGTGGACACGCTCTACCAACTGAGCTACTGCCGCCCCCTAAGTATATTATTACAGGTATATTATTACAAGTATATTATTACAGGTATATTATTACAGGTATATTATTACAGGTATATTATTACAAGTATATTATTACAGGTATATTATTAAAGGTATATTACAGGTATATTTTACAGGTATATTACAGGTATATTATTACAGGTACAGGGGGTCCTCGGGTTACGACGGTCTCGGGTTACGACGTTTCGTGGTTACGAACGCGCCCCCATTAAAAAAAATATGTATATATTACACGTCATTCCGTCTTACGTGGTTTAGCGTGGTAAGAGATGTAAACAAACGCGAACGGCGCGCGGCGCACGGCGGAAGAATACGCTCTGTTGTGGTTGTAGGGAGAAGAAGACAGCCTCATGTGCGTGTCCAATGTGGGCCGAAGTACCTGATGTGGGCTCTGATCTGCTCCTATGAAAGCAGCAGTGATAACCAAGCAGCGTAGTGGTCTAATTATTGAGATGGAAAGGTTATTGGTGCTTTGGTTGGAAGATCAAAGGCAAAATCCGGTTTACGACGAAATTCGGGTTACGACGCATCTTAAGAACGGATCAACGTCGTAACCCGAGGACCCCCTGTAGATTAAACGTTTTCGACCAAACAAACTTTGTCCAGTTGACAAATTGAATTTCTCCTTGTATCATGGATTCTACCTGGACGACTGAGGGACTCTTCACGTATATTATTACAGGTATATTTTACAGGTATATTACAGATATATTATTACAGGTATACTACTGGTATATTATTACAGGTATATTACACGTATATTACAGGTATATTATTACAGGTATATTACAGGTATACAGTGAACCCTCGTTTATCGCGGGGGTTAGGTTCCAGATATAGCCCGCAATCAGTGAAATCCGCGAAGTAGGACAATTTTATATTTTACAATTATTCTACATGTTTTAAGGCTGAAAACGCTTCACCAGACACATTATACACCTTTCTGAGACTGGTATTAACATTTTCTCACATTTTTCTCTTGTTTAAACACTCAAACTTTTGTAGATTTTCATTAAAATATATTAATAGTGGGGGGGGGGCACGTGACACGCGGACACGTGCGCGCGGACACGTGCGCGCGGACACGTGCGCGCGGACACGTGAGTTTGTTTTGGTACCACATATCCATGCCATGTGCGAAAGTCGAGTGGAAAGCGACCTGGATATCATTTTGGGCAAGACTCAAGCCACTGCTAACAGTGCCAAACCGCTAACAGACGCCTCTGAGCACCAGTCCTCACCACAAGACCAGGTAAGACTAACCTGCGCTCACAAGAGTTGGTTGCATTTCACCCCGGCTCCAAAATCAGATCGCTATCAATGCGTCGCCAATACTCCACAGCTCTCTAGGACGGGGTCGGGTTCGTCCTCTCGGCGTGACGGGGAAGAGCCACTGTCTCCTCTGTGCGCGCGAGTGTCCTCCCCCCGCTGCGGGCTCCCTTGAATGCGACTCTCCCCGCTGCGGCTCCCCCGGCCCGTCCATGTTGATTCTTGGCTCTTCCATGGTCCGGCTCGCACTCTCTTCCATGGCTCGTGCAAGTAAACAAAGGCCACACCTCCTGTCACCCAGGCGCTCTCGTGAAGGACATCAGAGACTCTGTCCCTACCACCCTGCGTGACCATCCCTGGTCTAGACCTGGTTTAGTCCTGGTTTAGACCTGGTTTAGACCTGGTTTAGTCCTGATTTAGACCTGCTTTAGACCTGGTTTAGTCCTGGTCTAGTCTCTTAGCTAATCAGGGCGCAGGACAGAATGTTACACTGTAAAAAAAAGTTACACTATAAAAAAAAATGAAAAAAAAAATAAAAAAATTGGAAAAAAAAATCTGCGAAACAGCGAGGCCGCGAACAGTGAACCGCGATACAGCGAGGGTTCACTGTATTATTACAGATATATTACAGGTATATAATTACAGGTATATTATTACAGGTATATTATTACAGGTATATTACAGGTATATTTTACAGGTATATTACAGGTATATAATTACAGGTATATTACAGGTATATTATTACAGGGATATAATTACAGGTATATTACAGGTATATTACAGGTATATTATTACAGGTATATTATTACAGGTATATAATTACAGGTATACTACAGGTATATTATTACAGGTATATTACAGGTATATAATTACAGGTATATTACAGTTATATTATTACAGGTATATTACAGGTATATTATTACAGGTATATTATTACAGGTATATTATTACAGGTATATTACAGGTATATAATTACAGGTATATTACAGTTATATTATTACAGGTATATTACAGGTATATAATTACAGGTATATTATTACAGGTATATTACAGTTATATTATTACAGGTATATTACAGCTATATTATTACAGGTATATTACAGGTATATTATTACAGGTATATAATTGCAGGTATATTATTACAGGTAAATTATTACAGGTATATTATTACAGGTATACTACAGGCATATTATTACAGGTATATTACAGGTATATTATTTCAGGTATATTATTACAGGTATATTATTACAGGTATATAATTAGAGGTATATTATTACAGGTAAATTATTACAGGTATATTACAGTTATATTATTACAGGTATATTACAGGTATATAATTACAGGTATATTATTACAGGTATATTACAGGTATATAATTACAGGTATATTATTACAGGTATATTATTACAGGTATATTACAGGTATATAATTACAGGTATATTACAGTTATATTATTACAGGTATATTACAGGTATATTATTACAGGTATATTATTACAGGTATATTACAGGTATATAATTACAGGTATATTACAGTTATATTATTACAGGTATATTACAGGTATATAATTACAGGTATATTATTACAGGTATATTACAGTTATATTATTACAGGTATATTACAGCTATATTATTACAGGTATATTACAGGTATATTATTACAGGTATATAATTGCAGGTATATTATTACAGGTAAATTATTACAGGTATATTATTACAGGTATACTACAGGCATATTATTACAGGTATATTACAGGTATATTATTTCAGGTATATTATTACAGGTATATTACAGGTATATTATTACAGGTATATAATTAGAGGTATATTATTACAGGTAAATTATTACAGGTATATTACAGTTATATTATTACAGGTATATTACAGGTATATAATTACAGGTATATTATTACAGGTATATTACAGGTATATAATTACAGGTATATTATTACAGGTATATTATTACAGGTATATTACAGGTATATTATAACAGGTATATTATTACAGGTATATTACAGTTATATTATTACAGGTATATTACAGTTATATTATTACAGGTATATTACAGGTATATTATTACAGGTATATAATTGCAGGTATATTATTACAGGTAAATTATTACAGGTATATTATTACAGGTATACTACAGGCATATTATTACAGGTATATTACAGGTATATTATTTCAGGTATATTATTACAGGTATATTACAGGTATATTATAACAGGTATATTACAGGTATATTATTACAGGTAAAGGGGGAGTGTGACCTTAATGCTGTTATTCATCCATTCATCCATCCATCTTCTTCCGCTTTTCCATTTCTGGGTCGCAGGGGCAGCAAGTCCAAATCCAAGCAGATCTGCTGCCCAGAACACAATGCACCAGCCCCCATGAATCCTCCTGCGGGTGGTGGGTCCATGGGAGGGACTTAAACCTACTCATCATTAATGCTCTTTTTTCATCAGGAGTTTACGCAAAGTTGTATTTTGATTCTTGCATGTTTGAGTAAACCTGTATTGTCCCGTTTTCAAGACTTTCCCTTGTGGATAAACAATTTCCCTTGTGGATCAATAAAGTTTTTCTAAGTCTAAGAGTGCCCTGAAAACTCCAGTGCTCTGAAAACTCTGTGTATTTGTGATTATTGTAGCTGTTTTTCCACTCTATAAAACCACATGACAGTCCACTGTTTTCTACGGTGAAATAAACAGGAAGTCAGGATCAGAATCAGTTTTATTGACATTGTGATTGGACAAAATTCAGAAACCAGAAACTCAAGTCATTTTAGATCAACCTTGCAGTTTATAACAAAATGTACAAAACGGATCTACACATTTGACTAAATATGAAATAGAAAAAAGTGCATTTCCTCTTTAAATATGGGACAAAAAGGTTCCAAATTTGAATGGTTGATTCTGGTCATAGGACTGGACTGGTTCGCCTCGCTGTGTCCACTCTCACGCTGGATACTTCTGACGGACAGTCTGATCTTTGTGACCCTGAGACGGAGGAGAACATTTTTAAAATGTATTTAGTTCTAATACTGACGACATGGCCTGGTCTGAGTCTGAACTAAAACAACTATTCAGCCCATTTTTATCCTGCAGAAAAAACCCAGAAGCATTAACTGTGCCAATTATTACGCCCCAACAAACCCACCGTTTATTCAGTCAAACACCATACAAAAAAGTTAGAGACAGAGTTGACCTAAACACACCACCTGCTCCCTGACTGTTCAGGAGAGATTCAAACCCAGAGAGACTCGTTATAATTTGAGAGGAACCGGAGTGTATATATGAAAAAAATCAAATCAAATTAATAATAATAATAATAATAATAATAATAATAATAATAATAATAATAATAATAATAATAATAATAATAATAATAATAATAATGCCAGAACTAACACAAAAAGTAGATGTGTATCAATTAGAGGAGCAGATCTGTGGAATGGTCTGGATGATGGTTAAAAGGATCAATATCAATAAAGGCATTTTTAAAAATTACAAGTTTAATTCCATAGGCAGATACAGAGAGAATAATTTAAAGACATATTTTTATTACACAGGGAGACAATAAGATAATAATGTAGATACAGAAGCAGATGAGTTGTTGGAAAGTTGATGCTTTTGAAGGAAAAGTATTTTGTAGAAAAAAAGTAAGTGTCAGACGAGTTCACTCAAAAGAACTGCTGTACTGAACTCAGGAGACACTTGTTATTATTGTATATATATTTTCTCTGTTTGTTTTTGTTTTTTCTCACGTTGTTGCTTGTATTCCTTGTATTCTTAGAATCATCTTCTGTAAACAGGGTCAGACATTCAGAAGTGATTTCACTTCAGGCTAAACCATCAGTCAGAGTTTTTTTTAAAACTCCATCCATCCATGTTCTTCCTCTTATCCGGGGCCGCGTCGCAGGGGCAACAGTCTAAGCAGGGACTCCCAGACTTCCTTCACCCTGGACACTTCCCCCAGCTCCTCCGGGGGGACCCCAAGGCGTTCCCAGGCCACCCGGGAGACATAGTCCCTCCAGCGTGTCCTGAGTCTTCCCCGGAGCCTCCTCCCAGTAGGACGTGCCTAGAACACCTCCCGAGGGAGGCGTCCAGGAGGTGCCCGGAACAGACGCCCGAGCCACCTCAGCTGCTCCTCTCCATGTGGAGGAGCGGCAGCTCTACTCCGAGCTCCTCCCGTGTGACTGAGCTGCTCACCCTATCTCTAAGGGAGCGCCCAGCCACTCTGCAGAGGAAACTCATTTTGTCCGCTTATATCCGCCGGCCACAGTTTGTTTGTTACAGTTTATTAAGTACATGACTGAAGAAAATAAACTACTACCACTACTACTACTACTACTACTACTACTACTACTACTACTACTACTACTACTACTGTGTTTGTGGAGGTACCTCTTCCTCTCTGCTCATGAAGGACAGAGCAGCTGCACTGATGTTCACACAGAGCTGCAGCACCACCAGCACCAGCAGACTGATGTCCATCCAGGTCACTGCCCTCTGAGGGGGACAGAGGGGTCAGAGGTCACAGAGGGGTCAGAGCACACACACACACACACACACATCTGTATCAGCACCAGCAGACTGATGTCCATCCAGGTCAATGCTCTGGGGGTAGTTCAGATGGTGGAGGGGTCACAGAGGGGTCAGAGGTCACAGAGGGGTCAGAGGTCACAGAGGGGTCACAGAGGGGTCATTCATACTGACCTGTGCAATGGCAGCCACCTCCCTGCAGGGCTCACTGTCTGCGCTCTGGTCACACATCCAGACGACAGACACGTGAGCCAAGTCTAGAGAGTACAGCACCACCCCGATGACGGAGAAAAGCACCCCCACCAGGTTCAGCAGGGCACAGGACTTACTCTGAACAGAGAAAAACAGAGAGAGTCTGAGGATAAAGAGCATGTGAGGAGGAGAAGAGAGAGGAGGATTCTCACCAGACATGGAGTGCGACAGGGCCCAGAGACGATGGTGAACACCCCGACCACAGCGAACTGGACACAGAACACGGTGACCCTCCTGAGATATTCTAAATTCAACTTTAATTCAACGGAAAACTCACCACGCCCCCGAGCCAGTATGCCGCCCACAGACCCGCCACGTCTCCAGCTCGGACGTGAGTGCGCCCAGGACCCAGGCCCACGTTTATCAGCCCCACCAGGACCTGCATCACCTGAAACAGAGAACATCAGTGAATAACATCAGAGAAGAACACCAGAGAAGAACATTAGAACATCAGATCAGCCCTATCAAAACCTGCATCAGCTGTAATAGAGAAGAACATCAGAGAAGAACACCAGAGAAAGACATCAGAGAAGAACACTGGAGAAAGACATCAGAGAAAGACATCAGAGAAGAACACTGGAGAAAGACATCAGAGAAAGACATCAGAGAAGAACACTGGAGAAAGACATCAGAGAAGAACATTATAGAACAACATCATAGAAGAACATTAGATCCGCTCCGCCAGATCCTGCATCACATGAGACAGAGAACAGGGTTAGACTGTGGTGTATGGAGGTCCACAACATTAGAAGATCAGACAAGAACGACAGAACCCCAATCCAGGACATCAGATGAGGACTTCACAGAAGAACATCAGACAACAACATCAGATGGGAATATCAGACCAGAACATCAAACAAGAACATTAGGACATTATAAAAACTGCTCATGAAATCACAGCAGAACATTAGAACATCAGACCAGAAAATATGACCAGGAAACCGGAGTAGAACATCAGAAGAACATCAGAACGCCAGTCCAGAACATCAGTCATGAACATCCAATAAAAGTGACCTACCCCCAGAACTGAAGCAACACACAGCTGCATCTCTGCTATTGTATGAGGAACACCCAGAGGAGAATCCAGAGAAGGACCAAGAGGAGCCCAGAGGAGAACCAGAGGAGAGTTCGTCCTGGGGAGAGCTTCAGGTAAATCCAGACACTGTTCCTTCTGTGACCCTTGAGCTTGCTTCAGTGTACCACGAGAGAAGGTTTATGAGAGTCCACAGACAAACACTTCAGAAATGTGGAGTTACTCTGGACCTGACTCCTGCAGAACAGTGCTGTGGTCCTCTCTTCTTCAGAGGCAAGTTCAGAGGAGCAGGTTCAGAGGAGCAGGTTCAGTGGAGAAGGTTCAGTGGAGCAGGTTCAGAGGAGCAGGTTCAGTGGAGCTGGTTCAGTGGAGCAGGTTCAGTGGAGCAGGTTCAGAGGAGCAGGTTCAGTGGAGCTGGTTCAGTGGAGCAGGTTCAGAGGAGCAGGTTCAGAGGAGCAGGTTCAGTGGAGCTGGTTCAGTGGAGCAGGTTCAGAGGAGCAGGTTCAGAGGAGCAGGTTCTTTGAGCAGAGTTGGAGAGCCTGTTCCTGCAGCAGGTTCAGAGGAGCATGTTCTTGGATCAGGTTCAGAGGAATAGACTGGAGGAGCAGGAGCAGAGGTATGAGGAGAGCAAACAGAAGAAGGACAAATATGCAGACTTTTTATCAGTGCTCTCGGTCACATGAGGCTTTTGTCAGGTTTTCAGGAGTATTCATCTCAAAGAAAAGAAAATACTTGTCATAATTCTGGTCTAAAACTTCATGAGCTCGATGGAGGACAGTGAGCCACAGTTGAGCTGCACGTTTGCAAAAAATATAATAAACACATTAATTTAACATGACTGAGAGCTGTATGAGCTTTTTTAACATTTATTTATTGTTTTTATCTATTTTATTATTTTTAATACTGCTTTTTTTTATTTTATTTTTTTTATTCATTGATTTTTAAAAGTTTGAAGAAGAAGAAGCAGCAGAAGAAGCAACTTTATTGATCTCACACTGGAGAAATTCTCTGCATTTAACCCATCCTGTTAATAGGAGCAGTGGGCAGCACATTACTGCGCCCGGGGACCATCTCCATGATCTTCTTGCTTCGGCTTGGTCAGAACCTAAGCCTATGGTGCGTGTTTTGGGTTGGTGGGGGAAACCGGAGTGCCCGGAGAAAACCCACCCAGACACGAGGAGAAACATGCAAACTCCACACAGAAAGGCCCAGGCGACCCGGAGATCGAACCCAGACCATGCATGCAAACTCCACACAGAACACACATGGGCGACCCGGGGGATCGAACCCGGAACCTTCTTGCTGTGAAGCATGAGTGCTAGCCACTCAGCCACCATGCCGCCTGAAAGTGTTTTATTGTTGGATTGGGTTGGACACTTTAAGGAAAATGTTGACAACTTTGACTCACTGAGACTCTGTGTTGAAAATGAATACTGAACTACGAAAACCATCTCTGAAAATATTCACACTTCAAAGTTCAAAGTTCAGCTTTATTGTCTAAAACCATATGTACAGGTTGCACACGCAGGATTTGAAATTGCAGCGCCCCCTAGGCCCACAGTGAACATAAAACATGTGATAAACAAGACAAAAAACACCATGTCTAAAACATCACATATACCCGGAGCAAAAGTACAAAAGGCTTGTATATAATACAAATAAGTAAAACACACAATGTGGAGCGGAATAAAGCTCAAATGTGTCATTTAAGCAGCAGTGTCAGTGTCATTTAAGCAGCAGTGTCAATGTCATTTAAGCAGTAGTGTCAGTGTAATTTCAGCAGCAGTGTCAGGGTCATTTAAGCAGCAGTGTCAGGGTCATTTAAGCAGCAGTGTCTGTATCATTTAAACAGCAGTGTCGTTTAAGCAGCAGTGTCAGTGTCATTAAGCAGCAGTATCATTTAAGCAGCAGTGTCAGTGTCATTTAAGCAGCAGTGTCATTGGGGGAGGGAGGGCAGGGAGAGAGTTCAGCATCCTGACAGCTTGGTGGATGAAGCTGTCTTTCAGTCTGCTGGTCTTGGCCCTGAGGCTCCTCAGGCTCCTTCCTGATGGCAGCAGACTGAAGAGGCAGTTGGATGGGTGGGTGGGATCACCCAGAGGGCTTTGCGGGTGAGGCGGGTGTGGTAGATGTCCTGCAGGGAGGGGAGAGAGACACCCACGATTCTTTCAGCTGCTCTCACTACTCGGTGTAGCTTTTTCCGGCAGGACACGGTGCAGGTGCCATACCACACAGTGATGCAGCTGGTGAGGATGCTCTCTATGGTGCCTCTGTAGAAGGTGCAGTGTGCACTTACATTAGACTAAACCAGTGCTTCTCAATTATTTTCTGTGACGCCCCCCCTAGGAAGAAGAAAAAATTTCACGCCCCCCTCCCTCTGCGTGACTATTAATAGTATTATTTGTCTAGAAAATTGTTATTAGTACACCTCTGCATAACAGTGTATCCTTTATTAACATTAAAAACAAAAAAAGAAAGAAAGAAACTTACAACAAAGACTGCACTGTCTTTTTGCACTGAGGACTCAAATGTGTTTTTAATGCAGCTTTGTGAGCAAAACTGTTTTGTATACGTTTTATAGAAACAAAACTTAAAATCACATGGCCATTTGCATAAACTAAAGCGCTAAAAAAAAAACGCTCTCCTTGTGACGCTGATGTGTCAGCTTCTGTCGGGCTAAAGGACACGACTCAGTGGAATATATGTGTTTTTTCTGTGACAGAGGATGTTCTGCTGATGGTGAGTCTGTTCTGTATATCGCATATTTAAGGTTGCTGACCCCTGCCCCAGAGTGACAATGAGAGCGCCACTGCCAACTACTGTTGTTGATGTGCAATTACACTTAGTTCTAGTACAGTACGGCAAAAAATCATGTTTCACAGGGTCACACGCGCCCCCCCTGGCATCACACCACGTCCCCCCAGGGGGGCCCGCCCCACTATTTGAGAAGCACTGGACTAAACTGACTCTTTAGCTTCAAGTCATGTTCTAATATCGTTTCCTCCTCAAAAACACCTGGAGTTGTGTTTTTTTTCATTCACATGTTTGACAAACTCTTTATTATTCATCTGTCTACATCTCTAAAGCTCCAAATGCTCCATTGATGACATCACAAGTTGGAACAGAGCGTTTTCTGTTTGAGAGAAGAATTAAATTTACAGGTTTGTGTGTTAATGTGTGAATGAAAAACAAAACACAACTCCAGGTGTTTGTGATGAGGAAACGACATTAGAACAGAGATCAGAAAATAGCTTAATATATAATTTGGTAATATTTTAGAAATTAAAAAAAAGAGATTGAAAAACACTCTCTGTCTGTGATATCTTTACTTTTCATGTCGAGAAATCAGCAGCGTGGCCTGTTTACATTTGCACACCTGCTCTAATCTTATGGAAACCCTTTTGATAATCTTATCTAAACACAGGTTCCACTAAAAACGAGGTCACACTAGTTCAGAGCTCTGATTTTTATAAATTTTTTATTTTCATTTTTTAAAATTATAAATACATATAAATAAATATATACAGTTTAATACAATATAAACACATAAAGCATTCACGTTCATAACACAGATTTAAAAAGTAGAAAGATAAGATAAAATAAATAAATACATAATAATAATAATAATAATAATAATAATAATAATAATAATAATAATAATAATAATAATAATAATAAATAAATACATAAATAAATACATAAATTAAATCAAAACTAATAAAGGAAACTGAATGGTAGATAAATACGTTTTCCTAACGTAGTTTTTGGAAGCATCAGTGATCGATAAAGGGAAATCAAAATCAAAATAAAAGAAAAAGGGAACAGGAAATGGAAAGAACACACAGTGACGTCACCGGAGAGCACATGACCACAGACCACGCCCCGGAAGAGGAAGTAAACATTGCCCGTCAGCTGACCGTGGGGCCTGTAGTCCTGTGGTCCTGCAGCTGTTTTCTGTTCTGTTTGGTTCAGTTCGGTTCTGTTTTTGCGGCAGAAATGCTCCGACCGAAGGCTCTGACCCAAGTCCTGAGCCAGGCCAACACCAGCGGGGTCCAGAGCACGCTGTGAGTGACTTTACCCCGGGACCGCCGCGGGGACACGAGAATTATCCATATTTTACTCTCTATTTCACTTTAGCGGTGGATTAGCCTCTCGTAAAATGTCTTTTGTTGATCTGAACTTGTAACATTTACATTTGTGCGTTTTTTTTATGAAAGAACAGAAGGATTCACGTGACTGAAAAAGTTTCTAATGTCGTTTCCTCATCAAAATCAAACCTGGAGTTGTGTTTTGTTTCATTTACACATGTTTAACACAGAAACCTGCAGATTTAGCACGAGTTCTTCTCTTAAACTGAAAACACTGTGTTCCTCCTTGTGATGTCACGCGGTAATACAGGAAGAATGCTCCACTGGGTTTTTAAACTCCACACACCTTTGCTAGAATCTTTTGGGTCCTTTCAGCCAATCTCTACTGAACTGTTAATACCAGGAGTTTTTTGTTTCTTTGTTTGTTTGTTTATTTTATGAAATTATTTTGTTCCAGCTACAGTTTTGTTGCTTGTTTGGAGGAAGGAAACTTGTTTATGCGACTCATTTGACATTTTCACTGTTTTGAGGATTAAAATGTTTGTGTTTCATATGAACTTTGCACAAGACGAGGTTTAACAAAGACTTTTAGTGTCACAGCCATGATAAAAGGAGAAATTCAATTTGTCAACTGGACAAAGTTTATTTGGTCGAAAACGTTTCGCAGCTCATCCGAGGTGCTTCATCAGTTCTGGATAGAGTGCTGATAGACGCTGCTTATAACTAGCTGCAGGGATATAGATGGATATAAGCAGCGTCTATCAGCACTCTAACCAGAACTGACGAAGCCTCTCGGATGAGTTGCAAAACGTGTTCGACCAAATAAACTTTGTGTGGGTTGACAAATTGAATTTCTCCTTTTATCATGGATTCTACTTGGACGACTGAGGGATTCTTCACACATGTGACCGCCATGATTTAGCCTTCATTTTTAATTGAACCATATCAAACTGATTTGAAATATATCATATCAAATCGTATTGAATCGAGGTATGCATCGTATCTGCGACTTCTTAATGATCCCCAGCCCTGATTGTGTGTTGCTGTTGCCAGGCTCCTGAACAGTGAGGGCTCTCTGTTGGCGTACTCTGGGTACGGCGACACAGACGCCAGAGTGACCGCCGCCATCGCCAGCAACATCTGGGCAGCCTACGACAAGAACGGGCATCAGGCGTTCAACGAGGACAAGCTCAAGTTCATCCTGATGGACTGCATGGTGAGGATCTGAGAGGTCCATTACTACACGAACTGACTCTCGTGAGATTTAAGTCGTGTTCTAATGTTTCTCCTCAAAGTCAGACCTGGAGTTGTGTTTGTTTCATTCACATGTTTGAGGAACTCTTTATTATTCGTCTGTAACATCTACAAAGCTCCAAACGCTCTGTTCCACCTTGTAATGTCATGAAAAGGAAGTTTTCAAGTTAACAAGTCCTTTTACCTTTAGTTCAGTAGAGATGAGATTAATTAATTAATTACACTGCAAATTAACGCGTTATAAAAATTCACGCAATTAATTATGCATGGCGATTTAATGCGCATAGTACACCCACAAATACAAAGTTTTTTTTTTGTTATTTTATTGGTAATCATATCACAGACTAGTATCTCATTCAAAGGCTGCATTCGATTCCTCTGTTTTAGCCCTTCCCCTTTACGTCTTTGTCTTGCCCCTCGATACCGAGCTGAGAGGGCGAGGGGTAGAAATGTTCCCCTAAGAAATGGGACGCCACTCGATTACCGTTTGTGTCATCGTCCCTCGCCATGTCAAGGATTATCGGGTACCTCAGTTTGACAACAAAACTATCTCGTTTATACATGAAAGTTCGATGAAAACGATAACGTCGACTAAACAGACACCATGACAACAGTTCACTAAAAGTAACGTAGAACATAACATTATGAGACTCCTTGGCTGGTCGTTGTGACGCTGCCATCCTAATCCCAAAAGTCTTGGTCTAGTCCTGGTTTAGTCCTGGTTTAGTCAAAGTTTCTCAAGTTAAATCCTGGTTCAGTTATAGTTAATCCTGGTTTAGTCCTAGTTGTACTGATCCCAAAACCTGCCTGAGCTTGTAGGCGTACCCCTTCGTTTCAAGGTCGAGAGCTGACTTCGTTTCAAGGGGTATGTAGCCCGAGGTCGTGGCCCGAGCCCTTGATCAAAATTAGAATCAGGACACCCCTTTGCCTTCACATGAACGCACAAAACCAAGGGGTAGGGGTAAGACGAAGGGGTAAGACAGAGGAATGGGACACAGCCCAAATCAAACCTCTGCATTTTGTAGTACAAAAACATGACCAGTAGATGTCACTGTTTCTAAGCTTCAGCACATTTGAGGGCATTTTGTTTTGAAGTATTCTTCAGAAATTATAACACAGCATCTCTCAGACATTTGAGTCAGTGAAAACTTAAACATTTTAATGGGTAAATAACAGATTAAATACATTTATATTTGTTATATGGTGATGTAATGTAATTAATTGAAATTTAAATCTGAGTCTGAAAACAAATGGTTTGTGGATATTTGTGTCTTCTAACTTTGCTTTCAGGAGAATGCATGTTGTCAATTTTTGCTGCACAGTCTGTCCATTGTTATTTGTTCCCGTGTCGTCCACAGGAGGGCAGAGTCGCGATCACACAGGTGGCCAACCTTCTGCTCTGTATGTACGCCAAAGAGACGGTGGGCTTCGGGATGCTGAAGGCCAAGGTACAGTCTGTCCTCAGGTGAAACAGGGAGTCTGGTACGTCCAGAATAACTGGGATTTTGCCTTTTGCTTTATCCCCATATATTCTAGGCTAAACATAGGCTGTGGCCACGACTCATTCCTCTTTCCTCGATTCCTTCTCTTTGATTCCTCTCCTCGATTCTGCAGGAAGTGGTGAAGAAGTCCCGCCCACAGAGGAGACACAGGGAGGATCTAAACTTACTGAGACCAAGAAAGTTTGATTCTTTTCTTTGGCGTCTGCTCCTGATGCCTCCTCAGGTTTCCTCCTTCACTATGTATTTTTTTTGGGAAAACACTTAATACGACACATTTGATCGACAGCTGGAAAATGGAGGATCAAGGAATCAAGGAAAAGGAAGCGAGGAACGAGAAATGAGACGTGGCCTGTATATATAAATGGACAGGGGTGTAGACCTGGGGAGTCTGTTGGGTTTTAGAGCCCCAGAATTAATTTCCACTGTTAATTTCCACTGGAGGGGGGCCCATGTGATGCTTTCTGTGTAAATGGACGGATTATCAGTGGTACAGGAATCAGTACACTGCAAAAAGCTACATCTACGTCAAGCAAAATTAGATTTTGTTTCTTATTTTCAGTGCAAAGAGTTGTTTTTCTTATCTTAAAAGTACCAAGACGTATTTTCATATTTTAAATACGTAAACCAGGAGTTTCAAACTCATTTTGGTCCAGGGGCCGCATCCAACCTACTCTGATCCCAAAGGGGCCGGATCAGAAAATTCATGGTCATATATACCCCAAAAATAGCAATAAGTCCAAATATTTGTGCAGAGAAACACAAATCTATTACAGAAGTCTTTTTTTATTTGATGAACTCTTTCTTTTACAAAATATTATAATATTATGAACAACCTGAAACTTTAAGAAAAATGCAATTTCAACACAAGCATACAGGTTTCCCATTCACCTCCATCAACAAATAGGAATTAGTCAATTTTTCTTGGAAAATCCTGCACTCGGTGTCCACTTTTCTCATTTTTGACATGTTGCTGATGAGGGTGTCACGGTCAACAGTCAAAACGATGGTCCTTTAAGAGCGTTTGGAAAGAGGCGAGTCTTCATTTGTACTGCTCTGGTGGGAGGGGCCATGCACAGAGGTGCTGGAGACGCTGCTATGCTAAACTACACAGAAAAGAGGCAGAAAATTACCTAATTGCTTTAGGATTAGTCCCCAATAACGATGTTCCCTGGAATGTTCCAATATGTGGCATTAAACTTCTCTTTTCTCATTTATTCAATGACAGAGGTTCTTTGTGCTCGAAAAAATTTAAAGAATACTTGTCATTTGTCATTATTGTATATGTAAATGGACAGAGCTAACCTGATAGCTGTGTTCATGGGGGCGCTTTCGGCTCTATCATGTCTAGCTCCAATTGACTTTACATTGAAAAATTGTCTCCCCTCTGCTGCAATGAGCCTTGTAATTTTGGTCTTAAAATGTTTGTGTGTGATTAAAAAAAACAAAATGGGACTTAGGGGGAGTTTATAGTAAAATAAAGCTACATCATTTGAGCAAAATCATAAAAATCTGTCATACATATCGCCCCAAAAGAGCTCATCAGCCATTGGTTGCTTTGTATTCTAAAGAATCGTCATTGGCCATGAAAAAAACATATCGATCGATCTCTATTTGCACTCCCTTAGTCGACTTCTTTACAGTGTTTTTATCTAACCCAGTAATAACGCTGATTGTGGTGCTGTTCTGCGTGCGTCCAGGCGGAGGCGCTGGTGCAGTACCTGGAGGAGCCCTTAACTCAAGTGGCAGCGTCGTGAACCTGGCATCGTCTCAGAGAAGTGACCAATGAGCTGTCGGATCAGTCTGTCTGTGGAGGACCTGCGTTCATGTGTGAAGTGTGTGTAAATAAGAATAATAAGAGTGTTTTCTATGCTAACAATAAAATGTATGGATTTGATTCACTTTTGAGGCTGTAATTTCATATATACCAACATTTCGATACTAAGGAATAGATACTCGATACTCCATACTGATTCCGATAGCACAATGACAATAAAAAACCTTTTTCTTTAGACGATATACCATGATTTTCCACATTAAACGGGAGAACTTTCTTTTCTATTTCCGTTTGGCCTTATACAAACCAAGTCTAAACCAGGCCAAAACCAGCTCTAAACCAGCTCTAAACCAGGTCGAAACCAAATCTAAACCAGGTCTAAACCAGGACTAAACCAGCTCTAAACCAGATCTAAACCAAGTCTAAACCAGGTCGAAACCAAATCTAAACCAGGTCTAAACCAGGAGTAAACCAGGCCTAAACCAAGTCTAAACCAGGTCTAAACCAAGGCTAAACCGGGTCTGAACTAGGTCTAAACCGGGTCTAAACCAGATCTGGCGACACGGTAGCTGAGTGGTTAGCGCTCTTGCTTCACAGCAAGAAGGTTCTGGGTTCAATCCCCGGGTCGCTCAGGCCTTTCTGTGTGTGTTCTGTGTGGAGTTTGCATGCATGCTCCTAATAAATATATATATATATATATATATATATAGTATGGGTTAAAATGCAGAGAAGAATTTCTCCAGTGTGAGATCAATAAAGTTCACTTCTTCTTCTTTTATCTAAACCAAGTCTAAACCAGTTCTGTTCTGTCCAGTTTGTGGGCCTTTTCAGTATCGATACCTGCTCAAATGAAGATCTAGTTTTCGTATCGATTAATGTCTGATTTTCGATACTTTTGAGAGCCTGACAGGACAGAAACTGCTTTATTTGTCGGCTCTTTCACAGGATCAGACCGGACATCATACCACTCATACCAGCACAAATATTTAGTCAAAATCTTGGCATGGAAATGTTCTTCAATTTCAGTTTTCATTTGACTCAGTGTAAAGTTGCACTAACACAGAGGGTCTCCAACCTTTTATCTCCCGCAAGCTAACTTTACAAAACAAGCCTGCCAGAGAGCTACGCATTTTAGCGTTTGCAAGAAATCGAGATGATTATAAGAAAGAGGTCGAGCCTTTGGGAACAGTTCGACGCCTATAAAACATAAACCACTGTCCATTTATTAATGCACAATGTTTGGCTTCAAAATGACACATGAACAACGGTTAAAGGCGTGTATTTAACCAAATATTTTATTCCGCTCAATGGTATAATTCCAAAATCCCTTGGCGAGCAACTTGGAAGGGGTGGAGATCTGCAGGTTGGAGACTCCTGGACTAAAGGAACAACGTCTCCAGAGCTTCACCTACAGAGACACAGAGACACGTCCAGGTTCTTCTCAGTCTCAGGTTCTGGACAGGCTCATGTGAAGCTCAGGGTTTAGGGAGGGACGTTCAGATCAGAGACATTTTATGTTTAAACTCACTGGATTTAAGATCTGAACCAGGAACCCACATGAGAGAGTCATGTGACGCTCATTCTGCGTTCTGATTGGAGAATTGTCTGGAACCAAAAGACCAAATTCATGTTCAATGTTTTTGTAATCATGAAAAAATCAGCATTAAAACTGTTATCAGTAAAAGCTATATTTGTGTCTACGTCATAACTGGGGACACAGGTAATGTTCATGAAATTTAAAATCAAAATATTACAGACCACACTCAATAGTATACATTTATGTCTTAATAATAATAAAAAAAAAACATACATTTTATAGGTATAACAAAACAATTTAATGTTTTTATTTGCATTAACCATAAATAATAAATATAAATCAAAAACATATTCAAATAAAAGGCACCACTCAATATTTTACAAGAATACATTTATGCATTAAAAAATAACTAAAAAATAAATAAAATAACACAACATGTTATAGGTATAACAATGTCATTTGTATATACATAAACCATAAATAAACTGTATATAGCTGTGATTTGATATTTTACTTCATATTCTATTATTTTATTCTGATGTGTATATATACACTTTTTTTATTTTTATAATTACATCTCATTTGACTCCAGTCTCTTGCTCTTTTTTTTTGCTATTACATCTATTTTTTGTTACCCTCTGTTATAGATTATATTTGATCAGTGAGCTAGTGTACCTTGTGGTTCAATAAAGTTTGTCTGAGTCTATAATTATAAATATCCTCCTGGGACCCGAAGAAAAAAGTGTATCTAAATTATTATTATTTTAATTTTCTATTTGGAGGTAAATGAACATCTTACATTTTATTAATTTTATTTTTATTCATAATGTTGTAACATGTCCTCTGTAATGGACTGTAATAGTGTTAAATCCATGTCAAGTTAACCTAACCTAAACCTAACAAAAACATTTTTTCGGTCGGTTTTACAGTCACCTAAAAATGTTTTTAGACTCCCTTTTAATTTTTTTTTTTTTTAATGTTTTATTTTAATTTCTATTTATTTATTTATTTATTTACTTACTTATTTATGTATTTTTTTAAATATATTTTTTTTTATTTTTTATGCACTATTATTATTATTATTATTATTATTATTATTATTATTATTATTATTATTATTATTATTATTATTATTATGTATTTCTTTTATTATTATTATTTTTATTTTTTTATCATAGTGGAGCCACAAACTAGAGTGTATCTCTAAACTTAAAAGATGTCCAGTATAAAGGACACAAATGAATGGGCGGGAGGCTATAAATAAAAAATAAATATACAAATAAAAGGCATCTCGAGTGATTTTTGCCTCGTCACGGAGCCCAAACGCAGATTGAGGTCGCCATATTTTATTTAAATCGCCATATTAAAAGAAGGAGCCACATCACCTGTTTTCTTCCCCCGGTGACGTCACGAGTGGCAGCGGAACGGGCCAATGGGAGCGGCCGCTGGTCCAGGTGTCGCGCTGCTATTGACCAGTAGAAACAAAGCGAGGGGCAGGACCGGGACTGAGGAAACACGGATCGGACGCGGACGAGCTCGGCGAGCGGGTTTGAGATGTCGGAGAGGCCCGTGTTTGTTTCCCGCAGCTGTTGACGTGTCGTGGACGTGCGTGGACGTGCGTGGACGTGTTGTGGACGTGTTTTCTCTCCACGGAAACTTGTGGTGCACTGTAGCGGAGCGAGGGCGCATTATGACGGGCAGAGAGGAGGACTACGACTACCTGTTCAAGGGTGAGTGCGCTTCCTCTGCCCTGTGCGTCAGGAGGGAGGGGCATGAGACAGGTGCAGGGCCCGGGGGACAGAGGACAGGTGCAGGGCCAGGGGACACCTGCACCTGTCCCCGGGCCCTGCACCTGTCCCCATGCCCTCCACCTGTCCCTGCACCTGTCCCACCTGTCCCCTGGCTGGGCCAGGGGACACCTGCACCTGTCCCCGGGCCCTGCACCTGTCCCCAGGCCCTGCACCTGTCCCTGCACCTGTCCCGCCTGTCCCCTGGCCCGGCACCTGTCCCCGGGCCCTGCACCTGTCCCACATGTCCCCGGGCCCGGGGGACAGGTGTAGGGCCCGGGGGACAGGTGGGACAGGTGCAGGGCCCGGGGACAGGTGCCGGGCCAGGGGACATGTGGGACAGGTGCAGGGACAGGTGCAGGGCCTGGGGACAGGTGGGACAGGTGCAGGGCCCGGGGACAAAGCTCCAAACTAGAGCTTGTGTTTTTGGTGGGATTGAACGTGAGATAGTTAATGAAAAACAACGCTGTTTTAGAATGTTGTTCCCTCCTCAAAAACAGACCTGGAGTTGCATTTTTTTCTCATTTACACATATTTATTTTTAGTCTGTCTACATCTCCAAAGCTCAAAACGCTCCGTTCCACCTTGTGATGTCACCGTAGTGGTAATTTTCAGCTCCTTTTACCTTTTAGTTCAGTAGAGATCGGCAATTCGAGGACTGAACTGATCCAAATGATTCTAGTGAAGTTGTGTGGAGTCTAAAAACACAGTGGAGCACTTCCTGTATCACCACATCATGATATCACAAGGTGGAACAGAGTGTTTTTCTGTTCCACCTTGAACTCCTAGAGCCTAAATCTTTAGGTTTGTGTGTTAAACGCGTGAATGAAACAAAACACAACTCCAGGTCTGGGTTCTTTAAATTTAAGGGCTCAAACAGGCTGATGTAAGGGACTAAAAGGGTTTAAGACGATCAAGCTACAGGACACGGGGTGGAGATGATTTGTCGATGTCGTAGTCCAGGTTCAGGGGTGTCCAGACTCACTGAGGTCCATAAACTGGGTGTCACTGTTAGGCCTGTCAGGATAACAAATTTTGAAGTTCCACACCACTGGAAATAATTTATGTGACTGACACAAAAACCACCAACAACCAAAAAACAACCAACCCACAACCACCGCACCAACAACAACCAACCCACAACCACCGCACCAATGCACGACCACCGCACCAATGCACGACCACCGCACCAACGCACAACCACCGCACCAACGCACAACCACCGCACCAACGCACAACCACCGCACAACCACCGCACCAACCCACAACCACCGCACCAACGCACAACCACCGCACCAACCCACAACCACCGCACCAACCCACAACCACCGCACCAACGCACAACCACCGCACCAACGCACAACCACCGCACCAACTCACAACCACCGCACCAACAACAACCAACCCACAACCACCGCAGAGAAGTTTAATTCAACCTTAAATCTTGACAAAAGTAGAAATTTTGGGCAAAAGGAGAAATGTTTTTGGACAAATTAACTTTTGTCCAGTTGACAAAGTGAATTTCTCTTTTTGCCAAGGATTCAACCTGGACAACTGAGGGATTCTACACACTTAAATCTTCTTGTAGTCATAAAATAACCAAAAATGTCCCACTATTGCAAAGAAAAAGTACACGATAAATACTGACCAACAAACAGGGTCAGTATTTGCCTGACATTATTTCTATATTTGTCAGTTATTGTCTGAGGAGTCTTGACAGGCCTGGTCACAGTGAGTCATTCAGTTTGGTTTGTGTAACAGCTCAGGCCTGTGCCTTTTAAAAACCTCTGCAAGTTTAATTTCAGATCTGTATCACATTATGCGGTGATGTTATTTAGGTCAAAGGATAGAATTATTCCACAGTTTAGTCCTGTAGACGGTTGGACAGTGACAGGAGCAGGTCACCCTGAATCCAAACTCTGCTGTAAAATTCTGTTTTTAGGACGTGTTGGAAAAGAAAACTTTAGAATTCAGAGGGACGAGTTTAAGAAAGACGCAGGAGAAAGAAAGAAAACTGACAACTGAAATCATTTCGAGAAAAATCAAGATTCAGTTTGAGTTTTGAGTTTGAAGAGTGAAAAGAACATGTTTGTAGAGGTCTAAACTACATGTTTAAACTACAGGTTTAAGTGACCGGATTAGGTTAAACTACATGGTTAAACTACAGGATTAAACTACAGGATTAAACTACATAGTTAAACTACAGGATTAAACTACAGGATTAAACTACAGGATTAAACTACAGGATTAAACTACAGGATTAAACTACAGGATTAAACTACAGGGTGAAACTACAGGGTGAAACTACAGGTTTAAACTACAGGTTTAAACTACAGAGTTAAACGACCGGGTTAAACGACCGGGTTAAACGACCGGGTTAAACGACCGGGTTAAACTACAGGGTTAAACAACAGGGTTAAACAACATGGTTAAACTGCAGAATTAAACTACAGGGTTAAACTATAGGGTTAAACTATAGGGTTAAACTACAGGGTTAAACTACAGGATTAAACTACAGGATTAAACTACAGGATTAAACTACAGGATTAAACTACAGGGTTAAACTACAGGGTTAAACTACAGGATTAAACTACAGGATTAAACGACAGGGTTAAACGACAGGGTTAAACTACAGGGTGTGTACGGTGGTGGTGTAACGTGCGTCTGTGTTCATCTGTGTGTAGTGGTGCTGATCGGAGACTCGGGCGTGGGGAAGAGTAACCTTCTGTCCCGTTTCACTCGTAATGAGTTTAACCTGGAGAGTAAGAGCACCATCGGGGTGGAGTTCGCTACGCGCAGCATCCAGGTCGAGGGCAAGACGGTCAAGGCCCAGATCTGGGACACGGCGGGTCAGGAGCGCTACCGGGCCATCACCTCCGCGTGAGTACCACCGCACCAACGACAACCAACCCACAACCACTACACCAACACACAACCACCGCACCAACGACAACCACCCCAAAACCAGCGCACCAACGACAACCACCCCACAACCACTACACCAACGCACAACCACCACACCAACGACAACCACCCCACAACCACTACACCAACACACAACCACCGCACCAACGACAACCACCCCACAACCACCGCACCAACGACAACCACCCCAAAACCACTGCACCAACGACAACCACCCCACAACCACCGCACCAACGACAACCACCCCACAACCACTACACCAACACACAACCACCGCACCAACGACAACCACCCCACAACCACCGCACCAACGACAACCACCCCAAAACCAGCGCACCAACGGCAACCACCCCACAACCACTACACCAACGCACAACCACCACACCAACGACAACCACCCCACAACTACCGCACCAACAACAACCACCCCACAGCCACTGCACCAACAACAACAACCCACAGCCACCACACCAACGACAACCAACCCACAACCACTGCAACAACGCACAACCACCGCACAACGACAACCACCCCACAACTACCACAACGACAACCACCCCATAACTACCGCACCAACGACAACCAACCCACAACCACCGCACCAACGACAACCAACCCACAACCACCACACCAACGACACACAGCTGACTCACAAATAACCCACCAGCGTCCCTACACACAGCTAATCCTCAAACCAAACCAAACCCAAGATCACCCCACAACCATTTCACAACCAAGCCCACAACACACCCATGACCACCGCACCAATGACAAGCGACCACAACCACCCCCACAGCTAGCTCCACAATCGATGCACAACCCCAACCATTCCACAAAACTCCACCAATCCACAACAACTACAACTAGACAGCCATGTCAGCAACCACCTTTTTAACCACATGTGGCGAGTACACAAGGATGCACCGATACTGAACATTTTGATGGAAAGGATATCGGTCCAGTCGGTATCAGTTCATTCGAGATCTGTACGTTTGTGTAATATTAATAAGACGACGTACTGGACGGTGTCGGCCCAAAACGTCTTGTAATATTTCTCAAAGCAGTTCTGTAGGTACTTTAAATTATAAATAACAGCTACAAAACACATTCAGATCATTTTTCACATACGCTGTTTGTGTTTTAAAGGAAATCAATAATATTTTCAGTCTGCCCTGCTGTCACTAAGTATCAGGTAACGGCAGGTGCTTAAAGTCAAAATAGAAACAGAAAAAGGAGGATTATAGGCTCTGTTCACACTCACTGGAAGACGTCTGGAGACATGTGGACACTGGGCATGTGATTAAAACCGTGGATTCAGCAGCAGTGTCTTCACAACCTGCTGAAGATTTCCATGGACGACGGGCTCAAAATGTGTCTTCAATGTCTCTCACAGACTGCTGGTTGGAAGTGTTGATCTGCCAAACATAACGGAACGCTACAAAGACATAGATATTATTTTTTTTAGACACATTAGTTAGACAAATTATAATACACAAATTAATAGGCAATATATAAAAGAATACAATGACATCTAGATGAAGAAAACCAGACAGTTTAATTAAAATGTATTTAAAGGAAAGGAGGAAGGTGACATCCATATATTTCCAACCGTCATCATCGTAGTAGCAGTAGCAGTAGCAGTAATAGTCATAGTTGTAGCAGTAGTAGTAGTAGTCGTAGTCGTCGTAGTCGTAGCAGTAGTAGTAGCAGCAGTAGTCGTAGTAGCAGTAGTAGTCACAGTAGTAGCAGTAGTAGTCAGTAGTAATAGTAGTTGTAGTAATAGTAGTAGTAGTAGTAGCGGTGGTAGTAGTCCTACTAATATTAGCAGTAGTAGTAGCAGTAGTAGTCGTACTAATATTAGTAGTAGTAGTAGTAGTAGTAGCAGTAGTAGCAGTAGTAGCAGTAGTAGCAGTAGTAGCAGTAGTAGCAGCAGTAGTAGCAGTAGTAGCAGTAGTAGCAGTAGCAGCAGTAGTAGCAGTAGTAGCAGTAGCAGCAGTAGTAGCAGTAGTAGCAGTAGTAGCAGTAGTAGCAGTAGTAGCAGTAGTAGCAGCAGTAGTAGCAGTAGTAGCAGTAGTAGCAGTAGCAGCAGTAGTAGCAGTAGTAGCAGTAGTAGCAGTAGTAGCAGCAGTAGCAATAGTAGCAGTAGTAGCAGTAGCAATAGTAGTAGCAATAGTAGTAGTAGCAGTAGTAGTCATACTAATATTAGCAGTAGCAGTAGTAGTAGCAGACTTTCTGAAATAATTAATATTAAAAGTTCAAGTTTTTTTTAATTAATTTAATTCATTTGTTTGTATTTTTTGTTTTTATTTTGGTGCGTTTTGTTCTTTTTTCCTCTGTGTTTTTCACCGGTTTTGTGATGTAAGTGCGACTAGAGCCCGTTGCATCTCTAGTCCTGACCATGACTGTCCCAAGATGTGGAGATGGGTCCCTGGGCGTTGTGGTATGGTCTCACGCTCCTCCAGGTTGCACCAGTGGCCTTGAAGGATGAATTTAACGCCACAATACTCCTGGCTGCTCAGGGTTCCACCTCCTCCACCTTAACTCATTCACTGCCGGCCTGTTTTCAGAATTCTAACCCCAGAGTGCCAGCGGTTTCAGTAGAATTTCACTGATTTTCCAAGACCCACAGAATACTGAGTTCTTTGACTATATAAACATGGGACACATCAAAATAAAGTGTTGACTCTCTTCTTTCACCTGGAAAAAAAATTATGTTTCTAACCTTTTCGGTTCTCAAATAACTGATAGTAGAACATAGGGAAGTTTCAGCAAAAACACTGGTTTTTGAGCAAGAAATGGAGAAAACGAGCGTTTAGTTCAGAGAAGGATTTCGAGCAGATCAGTGACTTTGACATCAATATTTATCGATTTAGTGACACCTCAAACATCTAAAATAACAGAGAAAGAGATTTTTGATGACAAAGTACATTTTTTATTTACAAATATAAGAATATAAGGCTCTGTGAATTGAAAATTCGTTCAAATCAATAGTGCCAAGAGATGTTTACAGGATATAATATCTTTTCCTATAAAATAGAACTTTGTTGAGGATTTGTCTGAGGCCCAGAGTACAGACCCATAATAAAAACTAATACACACACACACACACACACACACACACACATATATATATGTACATACACACAAGCCCATGCATAAACCTTTACACACACACAGCTACACACGCACACGCGCACACGCACGCACGCACGCACACACGCACACACGCACGCACACACACACACACACACACAACTTCATTCATTACAATTACCATACAGCAGCATCACTGCTCCAAGTCAGTAAACTTCTTCTTTGGAGCTGTCGTAGTTCTGAAGAGACTCCCTGATCCGCGCAGCGCACACATGACACGCCCCCTCCTCGAGCACAGCAGATCTCTGCTCAGACCTCGCTGCTTGATCCGGCTTGTCTCTGCGATCCTTTGATCCAGGATCCTGGGTCCCAAGAGCGATCTGATCGCTCCATAGGCGCTGATCAACAGTTGTCTGCTTTTCCGGATTCTCTGGCCTCGCCATCTTACTACTCTGGCCAATACACCATACACACGCTGCACTCCTCCTTTCTTCCCTGGCTCTGATCGGCTAATAATGATACAACATCGCCATCTACAGGTTGAGAGATGTGAATTACACCTCAAAAGTTGCTCCAGGCCGTAACCTAGCAACCCCCGCTGAAAAAAGCAATTGACGTCTATAGACGTCACGGCACTCAACGGTTGGATTCGAGGGGACGTCAATAGACGTCTCCGGCACTGAATGAGTTAAGTGTCTTTGTGTCGTTGCAGTTACTACCGCGGAGCAGTAGGGGCGCTGTTGGTCTATGACATCGCTAAACACCTGACGTATGAGAACGCCGAGCGCTGGCTGAAGGAGCTGCAGGACCACGCCGACTCCAACATCGTCATCATGCTCGTGGGCAACAAGAGCGACCTGCGCCACCTACGGGCTGTACCCACCGACCAGGCCAAGGCCTTCGCAGGTAACCTACCACAGATGAGCACCAGGCCCTCACAGCAACAAGGTCCCCAGTCTGAGATCATTTGTTTGGGATCATCTGATGCCATCTAGATCATTATTAATCAACTCAAAACAACTGTAGTTTAGTTTTTGTGACTATGTGCTCTTATACTCGTTCTGTTGAGATCCAGGCCATAAAAAACAATTCAGAAAGATCAAATTTGATGTTGTTTATGTGATGTGTTCTATATCAATCATCAGGCTTGGACTGGTAATCAGGCGTACCGGGCACTTTACCGGTGGGCCGACAGTCCTCGGGGTCGTTGCGGGTTTTTTTTGTTTTGTTTTGTTTTTACTTTGAGTCCGGCCCACAATTTAGAGGAGACGCCCCATTGGTCCATCTTCAATACAGACAGTGGACTAAACCATTCAGGATATAGAAGCTTACGAGAGCGGTCCCACCCCTTTCTCTGCACTGATCCCCGCCAGTTTCAGTGTTGAGCGTGGAAACATGGAGAAGCGGCAGAAAGGGGGTGTGGAGAAGTTGCGAGCTAAAAGATTAAAAAATCTCACTATAAACACTGGAAAATGTTCTAAAATAACAGACATATTCTCTGGAGGGGCTGCTGGAGCCTCCACATCCTCTGCAGCCCAGGCTGAAGGTGGACAGGGAGAGGAGCAGCCGGAGTCTGTGGACAGGGAACCCGAGGGAACCCGAGGGAACCCGAGGGAACCCGAGGGAACCCGAGGGAACCCGAGGGAACCCGAGGGAACCCGAGGGAACCCGAGGGAACCTGAGGGACAGAGTGACCAGGGAAGTGTAGCACAGGCACAGCAGGTCAGCAGGTAGAAATGTTTTTACGCTTCGTTTCCACATTAATTTGGCCTGGGGTTCCAGCCAGTGTGCTCCTAACCTCGTGTTCAAGGTGCATTTTAAATAAACCGTTGAATGTGTAGTTACTGTAAGTTTGCTAGTGTTTTTTTTTATTTTTCCTTTAAATAACGTGCCCTGGTTTCCCCTCGGTCAAGACGTAACAATAGTAAAATACTTTGCTTCCGTTGTGCTCCGCTAATTATAAGGGGCCGGTCTAAGCCAAATATGTCAGGGCCATTTTTTCCCCCAGTCCAGCCCTGTCAGTCATAGACCGTAAGTATAAATGGACATAACGAACCCACTAGCCACCAAATAGGAAGTGAGGATGGGTACACTTCCGCCTCCATCGACTCCAATTCACTTTCTATTGAAACATCGTTACCCCTTTCTCTGTACCTGCTGCTGTGAGCCTCGTTATTTTGGTCTTAAAATGTTGATCCTGGTGGTTTTATTTCACTATTTTGTCCCTAAATCTCTAACAATACTTGCTCAAATAAGTATCTAGTTTGGACACTGGTATCGTACATCGCTAGTTCTCTTCTTGTAAAGACTGGTCTAATCTCTTTCAGTGTAGTCTGCATCTACATTCCCATCTCCTCAAATTGTTACAGCCCTGGAACTGTCCCCACTGTCCCAAGGTTTTTTTTTTCTTGATTTCTGACATTACCAAACTCCTGTGTATATCTGTGCTATATGGCATTTTTCACTTTTTGGGGTTATAAATATGTGGATTGGCTTTTTTTCAGAGAAAAACGGTTTGTCTTTCCTGGAGACGTCTGCTCTGGACTCATCCAACGTGGAGCTGGCGTTTCAGACCATCCTCACAGGTATGAATCGCACCTACGAATGCACAACAGATGACTCGCGCACACACCGCTGTCATCTGGGCAAGGATGCGAAGACAGAACTTGGTCCAAGTGGAATCGATCCTCAGACCTTTGGGTTGGGAGACCACTGAGAATGTGTGGTACTATAAAGTTTGTTCTGTATTGTAGAGTAGTTGTGTAGTTGTGTTTTGATACCACAATCATCAAAAAAATCAAAGAAATCTGACTAAATAATGTCAATGTTTTCAACCCAAAATATGTTTCTGGGAAATGGTCACATTTTTATATAGATTTTCCACCTTCAAGGCACACACTCACACACCAATGTCTGCAGACGGAGCGAGGTGGGTTAAATGTCTTGCCCGAGGACACAACGACAGCATTCACCTGTGGGAGTTGAAATTGTGGATCTGTTCATGTTGAGAGTGGGATTTGAACCACCAACCTTCGGATCAGTGGGCAAACGCTCGTACCAAACGTAGACCAAGACCATAAAACTCCTCAGGAATGTTTTCATTTTATTTATCCTGATGATGCATGTTTTACTCTTGATGTGGCAGTAGAGTAGATAGTGTAGAGTGCTTTTCTCTGATCCAGAGGTCGACGGTTCACGTCCTATTTCGGATGTTTTAAAAAAAAACGCATTTGTGGTAGAGCAGTTTTATCCACTGGCCTCAGTTCCACAGATGAAAACATAATACTCAAAATAATCACGACATTGACTTACAGTTCCACATATAAAAGCTGGAACTGAGTACTTTTTCTTTGCAGTAGTGGGGGGATTTTTGTTATTTTTTTGTACTAACATAAGATTTGAGCTGAAGAGGGGAGAATGCATAACTTCTATGGCTAATTTTCTTTCATTCTTCCATTTATTTCTGCAGCTCAGGCTTTAAAATATGTTCACTGGGATTCTGCTGCTTTGGTATAAAGTATTTTCAGCATTATTCTTTGTCACAGTATTTCTCTGCAGTGATATATCATGGTTCAAAATGTGTTCTAGTGAAGGTAGAAAAGTTCCATTAAACGGTTTATAAATGGACATAGCTGCACTTCCAGCTCCATTAATTCTGGATCCAATCGACTTCACATTGAAAAACTGTCTTCTCTCTCTGTACCTGCTGCAGTGACGCTCCTCATTCACTAGCTAGGACCACGCCATCAACATAATGCAGTGAAGATGTTTATTATTGAATGATAGTGGATGTCTCGGTGAATAGGTGGTGATGGCTGGGTTGAGACAGTGGGTGGGGGCTCCGTCTCAATCTTCGATTGGCCCAGCGGAACGGGACCCCCCCCCCTTTAGGAGATGTCTTGTGGCTGAAAGACAAACGAGATAGGGGTGGGAGGGAGGGGTCGAGATAACCGAGACGAACTGGAATGAAGGGATGAGTGGCTATAAATGGCTCTGGGAAATTAGAGGTGTGGTTATGGTGAACTGTGATTCGCTGGTGAGGAGGAGAAGGTGGTTGAGGCGTGGTCCTGCTCCTGAATTTCAGTTAATCACATTAACTCCATTTCACTAGCTAGGACCACGCCATCAACATAATGCAGTGAAGATGTTTATTATTGAATGATAGTGGATGTCTCGGTGAATAGGTGGTGATGGCTGGGTTGAGACAGTGGGTGGGGGCTCCGTCTCAATCTTCGATTGGCCCAGCGGAACGGGACCCCCAAAAGTTTTTGAAAGAGCATAAAAGTGGAATGGGTCTGGAGGAGATCGTTGAGGTCGTGACGATCGTACACGAGGTAGGTGCTGGAGACCCGACAACCAAGGGTTCGAATTTTTCCGGTCGGGTACATCTGCCCTGGCCGTGGACATAGTGGCGCCAATGCGAAATAAATGAATGGAGAATGGATGGGGTGTTATGCCAGAAGAGGTCCGTGAAAGGCGAGAGGTTGCCGAAGCGCAGAGTGAGAGTGCAACGGTAGAGAAGGTCCGAAATAAGTGGTAGGCGTTTCGGAGGAAGGCGTGGTTCAGTTTTTTGCAGTCCTTTAATCAGGCACGGGAACATGAAGATGAGACTGTCAGTCTTCACCAGAAATCAGCTTGTATATGAGATTTATCCCTGAGAGGTAAGCCTGGACCTACTCCCGCGGGAGGATTCATGGGGGCCGGTGCATAGTGTTCTGGGCAGCAGATTCGCTGTCCCCGTGACCCGGAAATGGAAAAGCAGAAGATGGATGGATGGATGGATGGATGGCAAGCCTGGACGGTGGAGACGCAGACATTCCTGGAGTGGCGTGAGAGGGTGCTGAAATTGCAGATGATGGTGACGTCAGATGAGCAGAGGGGAAGCTGATGAAGGTGGTGTTGGCTGATTTATTATTGTTAGAATGAATGGGAATGCCTGGATTAATCAGACCCCCCAAAAAATGGTGGAAAAGTAGGACGAAGTTCCGATGAAGCTGAAGGCTAATTGTGCGATTCGAGGGCTCTGGGAGCAATGCAGAATCCGACTACTGCCGAAGATTCGGATTGAACACTGGAGAAACTGGAGCTGCGTCGTGAAGGTGCCGTATGGCGAATGAGTCAGGAGTGATGTAGAGAAACCGTGACGTGGAGGGTCTTCTCCACTGACTGAGGAGTTGGACCTTTGCTGGAGTGGGGTCACTCGCGCCAGCGCAGATGGTTGACAGACGTGACCATGATAATGCTGATGTGCGTCCTTCAGCATGGGTTCGGATGGCAAGCGAGGGAACCTGTAGGTGAAGAAAGCCACACTCGAATGTTGAGGGTTGGATAGGTGAGGGATGAGGGTCGGAGGGATGGGGGGGTCGGAGTGATGAGGGTCGGGGGGATGAGGGTTGGGGGGGATGAGGGTCGGGGGGATGAGGGTCGGAGGGATGAGGGTCGGAGGGATGAGGGTTGGAGGGATAAGGGTCGGGGGGGTCGGGGGGGGACCTGTCGGGAGCGAGACCTGACGGGAGGAAGATCTCCTATCGTGAGTTGACCCGTCGTGGGTCGGGAGGGAGACCCGTCATGGGTCAGGAGAGCGAGGCAGAGAAAGACCCGTTGTGGGTCAGGAGAGAGGGAGACCCGTCATGGGTTGGGAGGGAGGGAGACCCGTCGTGGGTCATGAGAGAGAGAGAGGCGGAGAAAGACCCGTCGTGGGTCGAGAGACCCATCGTGGGTCGAGAGAGAGACCCGTTGTGGGTCGGGAGACCCGACGTGAGCTGGGCGAGCCGTCGTGAGAGCCAGGCGAGCTGTCATGCGGTCGTGAGAGCCGGGTGAGTCGTCGTGAGACCCAGGCGTATTGTCATGCCGTCGACCTGACGGGAGGAAGACCTGTTGTGGGTCAGGAGAGAGGTGGAGAGAAGAAGACCTGTCGTGGGTCGGGAGAGAGGCAGAGAAAGACCCGTCGTGGGTTGGGAGGAAGGGGAGACCCGTCATGGGTCAGGAGAGAGGGAGACCCGTCGTGGGTCAGGAGAGAGGCAGAGAAAGACCCGTTGTGGGTTGGGAGGGAGGGAGGCCTGACGGGAGGAAGATCTGCTGGGAGGAAAGGAAGCTATGCCTTTATTAGTCCCACAGTGGGGAAATTCCAGTTCTGCATTTAACCCATCCTGTTATTAGGAGCAGTGGGCAGCACATTACTGCGCCCGGGGACCATCTCCATGATCTTCTTGCTTCGGCTTGGTCAGGACCTAAGCTGGAGGATTTACCCATGATGCATGTTTTGGGTTGATGGGGGAAACCGGAGTGCCCGGAGGAAACCCACCCAGACACAGGGAGAACATGCAAACTCCACACAGAAAGGCCCAGGCGACCCGGGGATCGGACCCAGACCATGCACGCAAACTCCACACAGAACACACACCTGAAGACCTGTTGTGGGTCAGGACAGAGGTGGAGGAGAAGACCCGTTGTGGGTCGGAAGACTCGACGTGAGAGCCGAGCGAGCCGTCGTGAGAGCTTGTCATGAGGCCAAGCGAGCAGTCGTGAGCCGTCGTAAGAGCCGTCCTGAGAGCCAAGTGAGCAGTCGTGAGAGCCGTAGTGAGAGCCAGGCGAGCCGTCAAGAGAGCCGTCAAGAGAGCCAGGCGAGCCATCGTGCGAGCCATCGTGAGAGCCATCGAGAGAGCCATCGAGAGAGCCAAGCGAGCCGTCGTGAGAGCCAGGAGAGCTGTCGTGCCGTCGTGAGAGCCAGGCGAGTTGTCGAGCCGTCGTGAGAGCCAGGCGAGTTGTCGAGCCGTCGTGGGAGCCAGGCGAGCTGTCGAGCCGTCGTGGGAGCCAGGCGAGCTGTCGAGCCGTCGTGGGAGCCAGGCGAGCTGTCGAGCCGTCGTGGGAGCCAGGCGAGCTGTCGAGCCGTCGTGGGAGCCAGGCGAGCTGTTGTGCTGTTGTGGGAGCCAGGCAAGCCGTCGTGAGACCCAGGCGAGCGGTCATGCGGTCGTGAGAGCTGGGTGAGCTGGCGGTCATCATGCTGTCATGAGAGCCGGTGAAACGTTGTGACAATCGGCCAGTCGTCAGTCGGATTGGAACCTGTGGAAAAGCTAAGGACCTGAGGGTGGAGGTGCATATTGGGGATGTTCACAGGGCAGGTACGGGTTGAATGCTGGACAGATGAGAGCGGTCGAATTTGGAGACCGTAATAGTAGTCGCGACATGAGAGCTGAGAATGATGAAAGAATGCAATGATGTAGCATGAACAGGAGAAGAGGAGGATTAGATGGCGAGAGCATCGCTGAGGATGCGTATAGGATAGAATGGTGAAGTCATGAGCTGACGTCGATGGTAGGATCCTCGATCGGGAAAGAGGTGGTGAGCCGAGATGGTGTAGCTCAGGTGAGGGCGGAACTGGGAGGAGCTGAATAGTGTGACACATGGTTATGATGGCTTAAGCTCGCTTGTAATGGATGACGTGAGCTGCCCGAGCTATAATAGCGTGAAACAGCAAGGGCCGAAATATGAATTGATGTCGAGCGGGTGTAAAGACAGCTAGCGTACGTCAAAATTGCGTGAGCAGCACGAGCTGAAATTGAGTGAGTGACATGAGTCGATGGGTGCTGAATAATGGAATAGCAGAGAAACGATGTAGAGACTGCTTAGCTAGCATGTGATGGAATGGTGTGAGCTAGCATGAGTTGCATGAGTTAGAATGGTCGGATGCGAGTCGGTAGGAGAGGTTGAATACGAGATGACAGTGTGCAAGTGCAGAGAGGAGTTAAGCGAACAAAAACATTCGTACGACGTTTCGGAGTGTGAACGAAAATAGTGTGAATGGGCGTGGTGACTTGTGTAGGCTGCAACGACAGATAAAACATTTGGGTGTTGGGGAAAGGGGGGGGGGTGGGATAGAGCAGAAGACGGGAAATGGATTAGAGGCCCTGCCTAATGTGGGTAGGGCACGAGAGCCATCTAGCTCATGATGACTGAAAAGAGAGAAATGAGAGATGGGGAGAAGATGCATGTGCATGGGAAATTGTGCAGCCTGCGAGACGGGGACAAGAATGAGACACGAAGGTGCAGGCACAGGGGGAGATGGCCTGCTTGAAAGCAGGCTGAGATGATACAAGAGAATTGAAGTGAAACTGCACAGTAGACAGAATATGTTTACTGGCCACTGGTGGTGATACTACTTAGCCCCCAGCAGGGGGAGCTATGAGGCTGTAGTGGAGGAGAGGAGGGAGTGGCGACGTCTGCAGCTGCACGCGGGAAACTTGATGGGAACCCGGAAGCTCGTTCGTCTCGTTCCAGGGCGCCGGGGTTACATTCTTGATCTAAACTGTTGAAGGTCCCGTCTTGATGTGTCAGCCTGAAGGAGCACGGCGGGTGCTGGGCAGTACCGAACGCTGTAGCTGCTGGAGGCCGGGCCGCGCTGTGCCGAAAGCCGTGGTTGCCAAAGCCGGTCTGCGCGCCGAGAGCCGTCTCACTCTGACAGTGCACCGGGCTGCGCCAGGCTGCGCCTACACGAGGAGGAGGAGGCGACGAGAGGGACAATGTGGATATCCCGTATATGCCGTATATGCCGCCAGCACAGAGATATTGACGGTGGGTGCTCCTTAGAGGTGGAGGTCCGCTGCGTGAGCGCGCGCCTGGAGCGTTCGCTGGGCGGCGCGGGCTGTGGGCTGGACGCCGCGGATATGCGGTGGAAGATCCTCCGGCTGCGGATTCCTGAATAGAAATCCGTCTCGGCGTAAGGAATTGCGGACTGGAAGGAACGAGGAGACGTGAGGCAGGTTGGTGTTTGAATGTGACGGGTTGTTAACCCAGCTCGAGCGAGCTGACGCGGTTGAGCTGTCGAGATAACCGAGACGAACTGGAATGAAGGGATGAGTGGCTATAAATGGCTCTGGGAAATTAGAGGTGTGGTTATGGTGAACTGTGATTCGCTGGTGAGGAGGAGAAGGTGGTTGAGGCGTGGTCCTGCTCCTGAATTTCAGTTAATCACATTAACTCCATTTTTGGTCTTAAAATGTTCATATTAACTCACTCTACATGATCCTGGGGTACTTCATCCAGTCTCACCCCTCTCGCTCTGCTGTGTCCTACATGTCTCACTCTGTCTTCTGTTTGTCTCTCGTGTCTCCGCAGCCATCTTCCGGATCGTGTCCCAGAGGCAAATGTCCGGACGCGGCGAGTCCGACTTTGCCCCGACCTCCAACGTGGTGCCCATCTCTGTGGAGCCCACCCAGAGCGGGGGCAAGAGCTCCTGCTGCCAGCAACACTGACCAACCAGCCCCGCGACAACCAGCCTCACTGACCAACCAGCCCCACTGACCAACTGGCCCCACTGCCCAACCGGCCCCACTGCCCAACCGGCCCCACTGCCCAGCCGGCCCCACTGCCCAGCCGGCCCCACTGACCAGCCAGCCCCACTGACCAGCCGGCCCCACTGACCAGCCGGCCCCGCGACAACCAGCCCCACTGACCAACCAGCCCCACTGACCAACCAGCCCCACGACAACCAGCCCCTCTGACCAACCAGCCCCACGACAACCAGCCCCTCTGACCAACCAACCCCACCAACCAGCAACACCGACCAACCAACCCCACCAACCGGCCCCACTGACCAACCAGCCCCACGACAACCGGCCCCACTGACCAACCAGCCCCACTGACCAACCAGCCCCACTGACCAACCAGCCCCGCGACAACCAGCCTCACTGACCAACCAGCCCACTGACCAACCAGCCCCACGGACCAACCAGCCCCTCTGACCAACCAGCCCCTCTGACCAACCAGCCCCTCTGACCAACCAGCCCCACGACAACCAGCCCCTCTGACCAACCAACCCCACCAACCAGCAACACCGACCAACCAGCTCCACTGACCAACCAGCCCCACTGACCAACCAGCCCCACCAACACCCAGCCCCACTGACCAACCAGACTAGGGTGACTGGACGTCCCTATTTGCCCGGGACGGTCCCAGTTTTGTGCCTTTGTGTCCCAGATTTATCTAAAACCAGTGATTTGTCCCAGTTTTATCCAACAAATGTCCCTATTTTGACCAATTGGATCCCCATGAACAGTAAAGAGGGAATATATTGTCATTTGTTCAGCTAAAATTCATAAAGTTTATGCTTCTACGCGGCAAAAAATACACCAGCCGAAGTCCCTCAGATCACATTCTGAGCCAGAATGGTTTTCAGTTTTATTTATACCGACCATCCCAACCCTAGTGTGCCCCAGTTTTGAACTTTGAAAGTCTGGTCACCCTAAACCAGACCCACTGACCTCCCAGAGCCCCACCAACAACCAGACCCACTGACCCGCAACCCTGACCAACCAGACCCACTGACAACCAGCCCCATGACCTTTCCTTGTTTTATACGAATAAAACAAAAGACCAGACCCATATTAACCCTTAAAACATTATATATACCCTGCTCATATACACAATTTGTTATTTATATTTTTACAGAAGTTAATTTTGTGAAATTTGTCACCATAAATTAATATAAAAGTTAACCAGCATTTGCAGAAATAATTTTTGTATCGGCATTAGCAGCAGCTGACCATCCCTGGGAGAGGCACTTGGAGGACAAGGACGGGGACAGTTTGACCAGCGGGGACCAGGGAAAGTGGTGGGGCTGGGGACAGGAGTGAGGACGGGGATAGGGGCAGGGTCAGAATCAAAAATTGGGAGACAAGACAGGAGCAGGGGCTGGACAGGGGACTATGTGATGGGACAGAGACGGGTGAGACAGGAGCAGCGACAGGAATTCGAGACCAGATCGGGGACAGTGGGACATGGGACAAAAACACTGAGGGGGACAGGGGTAATGCTACAGGACCGGGGGTGATGGGACATAGGGACAGAGACAGGACAGAAGCAGAGGACAACTGGACTACAGAGACATTCATGGGACAGAGGGAATGCTACGGGGACATGATCAGATTTATAGTGCACAATAATATAAAATGAAGGTTGTGGTTTTGTATGCGTGTGTGTGTTTTGACTTTTGTTGTCCAATAAATCTACAGTTTCTTACGTTTTTGTGTTTTTGTGCTTTTTTTATTTTATTTAAGATTAAGTGCTCCACTGGGTTTTTAAACTCCACACACCTTCACTAGAATCATTATTCAGTCCAAGCTCCTAAAGATTCCTGACCTTGTAAAATATTATACACTGATAATATTATTTAAAGCGTTCGACAGTTTACTACCAAGTAATCTTCTAAACCAGGACTGAACTTCTTTTACAATTTACAGGTCCTGTGTGACCAAGTAATCTCCAAAACTTGTTCAAAATGAGAGAGAACTCATAATTTCAGAGGGGATGGAAATTTCAAATTGCCAAATGTTGGAACTCCCCGTAAACGTTTGTGTGTGTTACATGTGGTGTAAAACTCTGGAACAGTCTGAATCCACGTCTCAAGAAATGCCAAAATATCCATAAATTCAAGTTGTTCTATAAACATATGGTCTGGTCACAGTTTATAGAGAGTGGGTCTGAATATTAGAACAAACTGCCTTCTGTAGAGCTGCTTTATGTTTGTTGTTTCCTTACGTTTGTTGGTTTGTTCTGTTCATCACATTACTCGTATCTGCGTCTGTGAACATTGTTGGTTTCCTTTTGTAAATAGTTCAAGTCTAATGTAAAATGTCTGAAGAATGTAAAGGAAAGATCATTGTGCTAAATCAGAAGAGGGGGATTAAATTTGGGGGATTTTTGTCTTAGACGTTTGTAGAGAGAAACGAAATTTCAGTTCACTGTATGTCAAACACATATGGCAGAACTGACAATAAAACTGACTTTGATCTTTATCTTTGAATTTTTTTTTAATGTCTGTTATTGCACTTTTAAAAGAATGTAAATTGCTTAATTGCCCTAAATAAATAAATACCACGGATCATTTCAGCCAATCTCTACTGAACTAAAGGTAATGTTGTCAGCTGAAAACTGCCACTTCATGACATCACAAGGTGGAACAGAGCATTTTGAGCTTTGGAGATGTAGTCAGATGAATAATAAAGGATTATTTAAAAAGCGTGAATGAAACAAAACACTCCAGCTCTGTTTTTGAGGAGGAAATAACATTAGAACATGATTTAAACCTTACAAGAGTCCTTTTTGCGTAATATAGAACCTTTAAAATACCCATACTGATCATAGGCATTTTCATACTATCTGAATTCAGTTAAAACTTGATGAGCAGCTCTGGCCTGAGTCATATTGATCCTCCTAGGCCTCGTCATGGTTTGGGCGTGTGCACCGCACACTCAGAATAACCTGTAATGTAAAAGAACCTGTAAAGTGAGCTGAACTATTGTTAAAGGGCCTGTATTTGGCTGTTTTCTGATCCATGTTCTAATGTCATCACAGACAGACCTGGAGTTGTGTTCTGTTTCTTTCTCACATGTTTAACACACAAACCTGCAGATGTAGACTGAAGAGTTCTTCTCTCAACAGAAAACACTGCTCCACCTTGTGATGTCATGTGGTAATACACAAAGAAGTGCTCTGGTGTGTTTTTAAACTCCACACACCTTCACTAGAATCATTTGGATAATTTCAGACCTGGAGATGCCGATTTCTACTGAACTAAAGGTAAAAGGACTGAAAACTTGAATTTGAAAACTACCACTTGATGACATCACAAGGTGGAACAGAGCATTTGGAGCTTTGGAGACAACTCCAGGGGGGTATTCCACAAACGACGCTAAACATAGCGGCGCCTAAGTGGTTAGTCCTCGCCTGACTTAGCCGCAACTTAGACTAAAGACTGAAGTCGTAACGCGTTTCAGCCGCGCCATAGCGGCGCTAAGTTCAGCCGCGCCTATCCTGTCCTGGCCTAGGCGTGTGCATGGGGAACGTAAGAAGCTGAGAACAAGCAACTATCGAAAACGCGATCATGTCGAAGATTCGGGCCGATTATTTCAGCGCATCAGAACAGACGTTGCTTTTGGAACTCTACAACACATTTACAATAACCAAGGCGAGAGACATGGCGTGGCAGAAGATCGCCGAACGCTTAAATACGTAAGTTAAGTTCTATAACAGTGCTGAATGTTGAGTTTTTTAAGTATGTTTTCACCATCGGTGTTAAGACAAGTCCGTGGGGCAGAGGATATGCTACGGATATGCTATCCTCCATCGCCCACTGGTGGAGGTAATTGAAGGAGGGGCCACATCAAAGATCCTTCCTGCGAGTTCTCGTGAAGAGTATATTCAAGGTATTCTCTAGGCTAATACTTGCCTCAGCTGTGATCCAAGCATTTGTATATTTTAATAGTATGTTTGTGTTCTAGTTACTGAAGATGGCGTACACTTGGACCCTCAGCAGTCCTCCAGCAGTGGCCTCACACCAGAATGTCATACATAATGTCTTTTACTGTTTTATGCCAATTGATGGAAAGATAAATAGGATTTCATTAAAGAGGCTTGCACAGCATCTCTGAAGCAAATTTGTTTAATCATTGAAATGTTGCATCATGGAGTGTGCCTGTTATTTGGCTACATTTTGTTTTAAAAGTAAAGGTTTACCTTTAACTGTATTCTTTGATAGAGATGTCACATAAAATATAAAGTGTCAATGTCGTCAAGTGAGAGTGATGTTAGGCCCAGCTGATATAAGTTCTATGATGATATGAATAATTGTAGGTTAAATTAATTCACATTTGTGTAATGTGTGGCAAATGTAAAATCGTGAAAATGTAACATAATTGACTTGCGCATGAATACGTCAGTAAGAGGAATCGAGCCTGGGACGCCCACGTGAAAGACACAGTACTTAACCACTCGACCAAAGTCCTTCTCTGTGATAACTCTGGAATTCTTCTATTTGATAATGTCGTAAAGACAGCAGTTCAAAAGAATATTTTTAAATTACTGGAAATTTGTCAAAACTGACCAAGAACGTAAGGTAATTTATTTTTTATTTTTTTTGCTGATATTGTTTTTCGGACAACACAGTCATGCGGGAGGTGTGCGGAACTGTTTTTTGACACTCTGTTTACTTACAGTACGTATTCTCTGCGACACGGCCTGTTTAAGCCTCATCTTTAGCCTGCCCCAGACCAGGCTAGCCGCTGAAACCATGTTGCCCCAGTAACTCAGTGGGGACTAAGGTTAGCGAGAGTCATGGAACCGAACTCTCACTAAAACTAGCGCGGACTGTCGAATAAAGCCGGGCTTTGCGCTTAGCCGCGTTTGTGGAATACCCCTCTGGTCTGATTTTGAGGAGGAAACCGTATTAGAACGTGATTTAAAGTGCATATAAAGGTTCTGATGATCCTTGTTTTGTTTTTTTTACTTTTTTTGTTTTGTTTGTTTTTTACTTAATTTGTTAGAATAAAACCTGTTGTAAATATAAATTATAGTTCTACACCAATCAAGAAGCAATTTGCAAAGAAAAGTGAAAAAATATGCTGAAAATTACAGGAAGTAGTGTGTATAGAATCCTTCAATCGTCCAGGTAGAATCCATGGCAAAAGGAGAAATTAAATTTTATTTTATTTATTCAACCAAATCAACATTTGTCCAGTTGACAAATTTTATTTCTCCTTTTGACAGGCAGTAGAGAGTTCCATATTGATAACATTGCACAGAGAGAATTATTTTGCCACATTTTCCATAAAATAAACACATTTTCTGATACTTTTAAACTTAATTTCATTTTCAATATTTTTTCAAAAATATTAAAACTGCACATTAAGAGTTTTGACCCTGTGTATATCACGTTGTTTTTTTTTCCCCCTTTACTTAATTTGTTAGAATAAAACATGTTGTAAATATAAAGATAAATTATAGGTTATAGTTCTGCACAAATCGAGAAGCAATTTGCGAAGAAAAGTGGAAAAATATGCTGAAGATTACAGGAAGTCGAGAGTTCCATATTGATAATTCAGTGTGATGTTATTTTACCACATTTTTCATGAAATAAACAGATTTTCTGAGACTTTTAAACGTAATTTCAACAAAATAAAGGTGTTTCCTTAAATTTTTTCAAAAATATTAAAATTTTGGCCCTGTGTACATCACGTTTTTTAGGAAAGTTATGGAATTCCCTACCAGTAGCTCCCCACCCCTTTCCAAATAGCTCGCCAATGGATTTTTGAATTCTACGTCACAAAAATGTCATTAATTAAACGTCTGTTACCATTGTGCATGTATAATTTTTATGTCTATAATTTTGCACATTAATAATTGGGTAATGGTTTATGTTTTAGAGGCCTCCAACTGTTCCCCATCGCCACTTGCTGTGGAATTATTTCTCTTTGTAAATGTGGCTGACTGGAGGAAAAAGATTGGAGACCCCTGCCCTGGCATGATGTCAGAATTTCCAAACAGGAAGTAACAATTTAAACCTAAAAAAAAGAAAAAAGAAAACACAAATCTTTCGTAAATCTTTTGTCTTAAATCCAATAATCTTAGCTGTGTTTCAGTGAGATGAGTCCAACTTATGATTTTTGTTTTCTAAGACCTTTACTGGACAAAGTACACAGGGGCAGGGCTGGAGTGCTGTGTTCTGTTTTATTAGAAACACGTACAGTACACTTTTGAAATAAAAGCAGAACTAACATGGATCATATACCATAACAATATTCAAAGTCCCTTATGTCGTTCACAGAAAAAGTACAGAAAAGTCCATCTGGAGAAATCACATTTTCAAGGACGATAAACCTGACTCTCTCCAGCCAAAGATCAGGCACCAAGAGCCCTCCTCACCAACGACCAGCCCAAGGAGCTACCACTACTACCACTATGGATACGACCGGACACAGCCAACCGCTCTGGAACCACCCACAGACCGCCAAGAACCAAGGACTCAAGGAACCAGGACCCAGAGACCTAGGGACCCAGACTGCCAAGAACCAGGGACCCAGACTGCCAAGAACCAGGGACCTAGAGAGCCAAGAATCAGGGACCCAGAGAGCCAAGAACCAGGGACTCAAGGAACTGGGACCCAGAGAGCCAAGAATCAGGGACTCAGGGAACCGGGACCCAGAAACCTAGGTACCCAGAGTCCCAGGGACCCAAAGATCCAGAAACCCAAAAACCCAGGGACCCAAAGATCCAGGGACCCAAAGATCCAGGGACCCAAAGATCCAGAAGCAGATTCAGTGCTGGTAATACAACTTCTTGGATGTAAGCTGCCATTACACCTGCATTGCGCAACTTTTCTGGTGGAGGGTCTGTCACCTGCTTGTCTCCATGGAGATATTGTTGCTTTGCTTAGAATGTTCCACAGTATGACATTAAACAGTTCTGCCTTTTTAGAGCTCAAAAATAACCACAAAAAGTCATTACCTCATACCTCTGACCAGTAACTTGGTTTCATTTGCTCTTCATGGAGAAAAGTATAAAACTATATTGTGAAACTTTCCAGACAAAGCAATAACATCTCCATGGAGACAAGCGTCTGACAGACCCTCCACCAGAAGTTACACAATTCACCTTTAACAGCGGTAATACAACTTTTTGTTGTAAACTCCACTGAAGACCATTTTTTATTATTTTATTACCAATTTATTTCAGTTTAAGGTGCACTCTGTAACTTTTCTGGTGCTTGTCGCCATGGAGATGTTACTGCTTTGCCTGTAGTATTCCACAATACAGCAATAAGTAGATTTAAACACCAAATCAACTGTGTTTATGGTGTTTTAATAGGATTATCTACTGACATTTTTCACAACTTAATGGCACTAAAATGTCAAGTATTACATGACATCACACAGAACTGCCCTGATCACAGACGGGTGTTTCTGATACAAACACCTGGTGGCAGGGGCCGAGTTTGAAGTGTGGAGACCTGTTCCCAGGCCCCGCCCAGCTCTGTTTGAAATGTTATGGGCGGAGTTTAGGTGTAGAGTTCTCAGGAAGTGCCTGTTAGCATGTTTGTTGTTGTGGTGAGTCAGTGAGAAAGAAGGTAAATGAGGAAGAACTTTGGACCACTGCAAACTGTTTCAAATGAACTAGTTCTGCGTTTCACATTTTTAAGACAGAAAAAGTCTGGTACAAAGCCTTTAAAACAACACTGCGGAACATTTCAGGCAAATCTCCATCCACCAGGAAATTTATTTATGATGAGTCGGTTAGAGCGTGAAATGGGAGCGAGTTTTCTGAGATGGAAGCTGCTTCATCATTATTAATCTGAAATTTTAGGACAATTGAAATGTTTTTGTAATTTCTACATTCTTTCTTTAAAATGTAAAAAATCCACCAAAACATCACTGAGGTCGTTACGTCATTATTGCATTTTAGCCGAATATTTTACACGTCCCATTGTTAAAGTACCGCGTGGTTTGTGGTTCCAAAGCGGTTCCTGTCTGAGGGGGCGGGGAGCACAGGCCCCACCCCCGTGACCTACACACATGCACACTACAGAACGGCCACGCCCCCCGGCCCCCACGGCCGATTGGGGTGAGGGCGCGGGGCGTGGGCCGGGAAATACAGTTATGAAATGTTCAGAGTGACCCTATGGAACCAGGGCCCCAGGTGCGTCTGCGGGAGGGGGCTGAGGGGGGCTGGGGCACCATCAGCACGACCGATGCCGATGAGAAAGATAAAAAAATGAGGCACAAAAATCGATGCTCTGACAAAAAATACCAAAATTCTAAAAATAGATTTCTGCGATAGTCCCTCCTTTGCACAGCTGAATGAAAGCCTCTACCATATGATTTTAACTCTTTTCTAAATAAAAAATGTCATTATCTTGGTACTTCATAGAAACTGATTTGCTCCTTATTAGAAATATATTAACTCGTCATTTCAATTAAAAAACAAATATCATAAATATGTTGCTAAATTTTGTACTTCTCATAAATAATATCCAGATACTATTTCCTGCTTTTATCAAACAATAGCCATGATAGCAAAATAGCTCTGAGCACTAGACTGTGACACTGTGACTAAGTGTTGGTGGAAGAACGCAGGGGCTCGGGGGGGCGCACCGGAGAGTGCACCGGGGGGCGCACTGGCGTTACATTCAGCTCATGGTCTGGGGTCACTTCGCTTCAGTGCGTCAGGACTCAAGGCAAATACTGGAGCGAACACACGACTCTGACCCCTCAGCTTCACTACAACAACAACTCGTAGCATAGAAGTATATGATATAGTCTAATATGGACCCCCTCCCTCTCTCCTAACCCCCCACACCCACTGACCCCTCCCACTCTCTCCTGACTCCTCCCTCTCCACTGACTCCTCCTCTTTTAGATCCTCCCTCTCCTCTGTCCCCTCCCCCTGTTCCTGTACATTATTGAAGTTTACTTTAAACGTTGTAAATGCGCGTACAGCAGATGACTCGCCGGCTGCTAATGCTGGCGGCGCTCGCAGTGGAGTATGGTTGAAGCTAAGTGCTAAGCATATTGCTTGTGTCCACATTTACAGGGGGCTCATCACTATGTCTTTCTATGGATAGAGAAGATTATGTGTGGTTTTGTCAAAGATTCAGAGGGATTCGACTGTGTGTGTATAAAATACACCAGCTCCTGACGCAGCAGGAGATCCTCATGTGCATCTCACCACGGCCCTCAGGCCAACGGTGTCCGTTTGGTTTCAGACTAAAATGGGAATAAGGTGCTTCACTTTCGACTCTGGAAAAATAAACATTGATTTTGTTCAGTCTTTTCCAAATTCTGCGGTTCAGACTTTCACATTCTTTAGTTTAGTTTATCAAAAGGGTATCTCAGGGCAACTCTCGAGAAGGCCAAAGATGCTACCTGGAGGCCAGTCCTCTGGCTCCATTCAACAAACACTATGGCAGGAAAGAAAAGTACTAAAGTACACTGGCTGCACCTGAACACGTGCAAATTTTACTGCAGCAGACCGAGGGGCCCAGCTGAGACACAGACACCAGCCCCTGGCCCCAGGAGGCAGGACGTCGCTCCTCACTGTCCAGTACTGACGGCCCCTGAGGCCCCAGTGACCTCACCCTCCAGGGGCCGAGGCGTGGCTGTGCCTCACATGTGCCAGACTCGGTCTGAGCACACAGAGCGTGTGCTGAAGTGCTTTCAGAGCTGTGTAGTACCACACTGCTGCCACCAGGGGGAGCAGTCTCTCTGGACCGTCCTAAAGAGGACCATCCTACAGAGGACCATCCTACAGAGGACCATCCTACAGAGGACCATCCTACAGAGGACTGCTCTGCCGCCGCCGCGTCCCAGCCCAGCACAGATCCTGTACCTGTTCTCCACACTCCCTTTAGAGCCTTCAGAGTAAGGTGCTAGAAGATCCTCGCTCTCCTGTGGGCTGTGACTGTGTCTCTGCTTCTGCCTAAAAAATACTTCATTGATAAAAACAAAACCATAAAACAAAAGAATAAAAGCTATGCTCATTAGAAAAGAAAACGTCTTATAAAATATATAGTTTATACTGTTTAAGAAACACAACCTTCTGTGGTTTGTAAAACAAAGTGTGCCTCCAAATCAGACACCATTTTGTAAACAAAAACCTTTATATCCTGTACTAATAAAATATGGAGAATAATAATAAGGTCGGTAAAGAAACGGGCAGACTGTTAGGAGAATATCCGGATGGCCTGGGTCACCGTGCTGTGGCACACCGGGCACTCGGGCTGCTTGAGCTCACAGATGCGGATGGCACACTCCATACAGAACAGGTTGTGCCCGCAGGGCACCAGGGCGGCCGTCACTTTGCTCTCGAAGCAGGTCATACAGTCCCGCATGGAGGCCGGGGGGGAGTCGGGCAGAGGCAGGCGCCCGGGGAAGCCCTCCCCTCCTGAGGGCTCGCTGAGGGCGCGGCGGCCGGGAAAACCCTCTCCTCCGGAGGGCTCGCTGTGGGCGCGGCGGGCCTGGGCGTGCGTAGAGCCCGGGGGGCCCATGCCCGTGCTCTCGGGCAGGCTGGGGGACATTCTGGTGAGGGGCAAGGGCAGCCCCGCAAAGCTCTTGGAGCGCTGCTGCGTGTAGAAGGCCACCTGTTTGTAGTCTGAGTCCCACCCGGAGCCGTCCGGCTCAAAGTAGGAGCAGGACTTGTCCCCGGAGCCGGAGAAGCTGTTCTTCTGGAACACGGCATCCCCTCCGCCCACCACGGCCTCGGGGAAGTTCTGCCGGTAGCTGGTGAGGGGCTTGCGCTGCGAGCCCTGGACCCCCCACACTTGTTGCAGGCGGCTCTCCAGACCCCCTCCGCTGCTGGCCGGGCTCCCCCCGGACGAGCCCAGACAGTCATTCTCGTTGTTGTGGTCGTGCAGGCCTCCTGTTCTGAAGGCGATGTGAGCTTCGATCTCCTCGCGGGCGCGCTCCGCGTTGCTAGGCGACCCGGTGATCTCAAACACAGGGTCCCTGTCGCGGCTCGGAGTGACGATGTAGGTGCAGGTCTGCTGCTGGATGCGTTTGATGGTGGAGCCTTTGGGGCCCACCACCAGCCCCACCACCCTGTAGGGCACCCGCACCTGGATGGTGGTCTGGCCGGGCAGAGGGGTGGGCGGGGACCCACTGAAGCTCAGGCCCAGTTTGTTCCGAGAGGCTCGGAGCATGGAGAAGTGCTCCGCTGCGGAGATGATCTCACGACGAGCCAGAGCCACGTCCTCCTTACGCCCCGTAATCAGGAACACCGGCTCCTCACCGCGAACCGGCGTCTTTATGTACGTGTTAGTCTTCGCCCGCAGAGCCTTGATCTTGCAGCCTGCACATACACAAACACACACAGATACACACGCACACACATAAGGAGAGGTCAACACAAGAAGGAAATGCACTGAACAAAACAACAGGCTCTAGTGTAGAACATGTGGAGCAGGTGGGCGTGTCTGGAGTACTGGAGAACTGTGAGTTCCTCAGGATGGGCACCTCTGCGTGAGCCACACAAACAATAGGCAAATATTAAACCTGGGCTTTTAGGCTAAACTTCACCTTTCTGACAGAGTTCTGAGCGGAGCTGAACACAGACTGAGCAGAGCTGGACTCAGGCAGCTCAGGGTGGAGCCCGGAGGAGGAGAGGAGGAGGAGATGTGGAGGAGAGGATAAGGAGAGGATGAGGAGAGGATGTGGAGGATAGGGTGCTGAGGAGAGGAGGATGTGGAGGACGCAGGGTGCAGTCTGAGCCGAGCGCAGAGGTGGGTGTGTGCGGCCAAACAACAACACGCCGCCGAACACTGGCAGCTCTGAGCGCCGCGCGGGGCTCTGGGGGCTCTGGGGCAGGGGGAGTGGACACTCCAGACACGCAGGACACGGGGACAGTGGACACACACGTACACGCGGGTTAGAGTACACTCACACAGCTCCACGTGCTACGCTACAAACGCCAGGCTTTGTGTCTGTCCTGACGCGCCCCTCCCTACGCCACCTCTCCTCACCTCAGCGAGCCCCTGTCCAAGCACTCCCGTACCCCCGTACCTCCGACCACCGGAGGGGCTCCAGCGTCCGTCAGCGGCGCCACAACTACTTTACCCCAACACTGGGAACAAAGAGCCACGCTGCTCTTTGTCCAGGAGCGCAGCTGCCACAGGGACAAACCCGCGGCGCACGCGCCTCCCCGGGCACATCTCAGGACACCCTGTTCACCCGCGCGCTCCCGGGCTCTCCCGGGGCACGTGGGACTGGGGTCGACCGGGCCGTGGTGCCCGTTGTCTGGCGCGCTCAGACGACAAAGGAAAAGGGGTGCCGTATCTGCGCGTGCATCAATGGCGTGTCTGTGGAGACTCCGCGCGCCTGGGGTCCGCTCAAAACACAAAGAAACTGCGGGAAAGTGGCGCCCGCGCGCACAGACCCACACCTCCGTGAACCGGAGGCTCCGGGAGCCCCTCGGTCTCGCGCAGGTGTGGAGCGCATTACCTTGTCTGCCCACGATCTCCGCCACATGCTCGGAACTGGGCACCGGGACGCACTCCGTGATGTTGCAGCCTCGTGCTTTGGTCTCCGCGCTGGGCTCGTACAGGGCGCACAGTTTGTTCTTGGCGGACAGAGGAGAGTCTCCGCCGGCCTTGTGCTGGTTGTTGTTGTTGTTGCTCCGGTCCTGGACTCCTGGGGGGACAGTGTTGTCCTCGCCTTCTCCCAGACCCAACAGAGACAACTGGCCCAGAGCGACTCTGAGGGCGCGGGAGTCCTCCTCATCTTCGTCGGGCGCCACGAGCAGCCCCTCGCTCCCGAAGGCAGAGCCGGGCACGTCCCCGGCGTAGCCCCCGTTTTTCTCCATGATCCCTGCTAGAAGCAGCAGGCTCGGCATGGCTAACAAAGAGTACAAGACAAAGACAGCAGAGACTGAGCTCAGCCTTGCGCCACCGCCTCCTCCCTCTTCTCACAACACTCCTAACTCCGCCCCTGCCCGCCCCCTCCGCGCAGACTGAGGGCGGCAGACAGAGCGGCAGACTGAGGGCGGGCCAGTGCTGCTCCCAGTCTCCTCCGGAGCCCGAGTGCAGCGCGCCAGCCCGGCGCACCGAGCACCGAGCCCTGAGCCCTGAGCCCTGAGCCCGGGCGCAGGGGCAACGGGGAGCGGCGCGGACTCGCTCCGCGGAGTTTGACGGCGGCGGCGCGTCACTGCAGTGGGAGCACATGGTGTTGTTCATCAATACCAACATGGCCACGGTCCTTGCCGCGTGGACGGCAGCTGGTGCATGCGCTTTGCCAGCAGGATACGGCACGTGTTACCAGGTGCGGCCGCGCTGCCGCTTACCGCCATGTTTGCGCGGCGGAGCACGCGGCGTGGTTCTGTAGAGCCCATAGTGAACAAAGACTGTCTGCTGCCGCGCTGACAGGAGCCAAACCACGCCCCGCGGCAACAAAGAGCAGCAGCAGAAGCACCGCGGCAACTGACGCGCTCTGCACGCGCCTGACGTGCGCACAACACAAACAAAAGCGAAAAATCCACACAAACTACAGACACATGAGCCTCAAACACCCAGAACCCCAGACTCAGGCTGGGGCCTCATACAGACCCGGAGTGGGCTGGGACCCGCGGGTCCCCCCGGGGTCCTGAGGTCCACATCCGGCGGCTCCGGTGTAAAGGAACAGCCGCAGCGCAGAGAAGCGCCTCAGCTAAAGCCCAGGCAGGTGCAGGTCCTGATGACACTCATTGGGACAAATGTGAGGGTCCAGGCGCATCCGAGACGTTCTTACATGTTTACAGTGTTTACATTTTAGTTATTACAAATATACTGTCCTGCCTGGTTAGCGGGAAACGAAATTTCGAATTACTCTGTGCACATGTACATATGATATTATTACAGGGCTCTCAAGTTTTGAAGTTTGGTAGGAGTGAGATTTATATTGGGGGGGCGTGGTGAAAACGGCGTGGTGCCTGCATTAACTAACCGATTTTCTGGGCACAGAAGCGCTGTGAACAGTGGCTAGGCTTAACAAAATTTCAGCGTGAGAAATACCATGTGTGAACACGTTGAATTGCGTGTGTCACACTCTCAATGCGTGAGACTTGAGAGCGCTTTGTATGGTTTTTCGACAATAAAGCAAACTATGACTAACTATGACTATAGGCTACGTGTGGACTGTTCACTCGTGACGACATGAACACAAACTGCGCCTCTGCTCAGTGCACTGGACAAACAAACTACAGGCCTGCAGTTTATGGCAGAGAAAAAAAACACAAAAAGTATCCAAGTAAGAGTAATTGTACATCAAAAATAAAGTAATGATCCAAGAAATAAAATTAAATAAAACTACTCAAGCAACAAGAGTGGCGGACAGAGTGACGTCACAGCTAAAAGTGAGTTTGACTAAACATGAAATAAGTCACAAAATCTGCAAGAAACACAAATGTTCAAATCATTTCAAATTGTCACATGATTTTGCTTTTGTCACTTTTTCCTTCACTTTCACCTCGGAGATGACCAGAGCATCTCCCCAGTGGATCGATACGAGCTGTGGCCGGCAGGGGGCAGTGCGTCCACATTTTCGAAGGACCACCCTATCGCAGCCCGGTGCACACGCGCGGGTCAAAGGTCAGCCTCTGCAGGTCCTCACAGATGCTCCTGACCACAGCTCGTCCACATGCGGAGGATTCTGTCCACGTCAGCGGGCAGAACTCAGCGCTCCAACCCGCGGAGAAGCGCACGGGCCTGGGACAATAGACCGGAGCCTGCGCCGTGGAGATCTGGAAGTCAGGTGTGTGGGGTTTTATTTGGAAATCTAGTTTATGTTTTCAGCCTAAATGATGACATAAATTATAGGCGTGGAGCTGTTTTACGCACAGAATTTACGCACAGACGCAGGCGCACGTTGGCGTAACAAATGAAGCTGTATTTCTCTTATTAAAGTAGAGCTACGGGGAAAAAACTGCTCTTAAATCTGAAAAACGAGCGTGAAAAACCCCAAACTGCGTGTACACAAATTAAAAGTGCGTGTCTGTGGCTGTAGATGGCGCTGTCTGCCCGTGCGCAAAAGGCTGACCTGCTCATTTTCATGTTTTACGCATCTATTTTACGCACAGAATCCTTTTTCTATATGATTTTATTCAGGTTTAATGAAACTTTATACTCAAGTAAAAGTACAGGCTAATGATGTACTCAATGACTTCAGTCTTGTAGTAAAAGTAAGAAGTACACATGAAAAATACTAATCAGAGTACTACTTTTTAAATCAAACCTATTCAAATGGACTTTTTTGAGCTGTAGCCATGTTACAGTTGTTTCCTTCTCATTTACGTACTTTATAATAATTTTCTGTTTTAATTTAAAGTACAAATACAAAACAGTGGTACAAAAGTATTTAAGGAAGCTGCTAATCAAGTAAAAGTAACACCGTTTGATTTATAATTTCAATTTAATCTAATTGGAAGGGCAAAATAAGAAATAAAATTTAAATAAGTCACAAAATCTGGTGTTTTCAAAGGACGGACACAAAAATAATCTCGAACAGATCTGAAGGAGCAGCAAGGAAACACACACTTTTACTACTTTTACAACTACTGTAAGAGTACTGTTACCTAAATACAAATATTAGTGAAGTAGGAGTAAAAGTTTGGAGAAGAAATTTGATTTAAAACGTGTGAATAAAAGTAACAGTAAATGTATGTGAGAATGTCTTACAGTAAAATGGTGTTTTGAGGCGTTACTGTTAAAGGAACTGTATGTGTCCTGTGCCGTTAATGTTTTAAAAAAAGGTTCTACACTCACCACTGGCCCTGTGTGTTCAGAACCTTCACCTGCAGACAGAGACGCATTTTGTTTATGGACAGGCCTCACGTGAAGCTCAGAACCTCCAGAACTCCCGACTTTATTTGCGCTTACCAGAAGACGTTTGGAAACATGTGGGCTAGGGGTGGGCGATATAGCCTAAAATTTATATCACGGTATAATTTGAACCATAGACGGTAGACGGTATATATCACGGTATACTTTGGTATGTAACAGTATTAACTGTTAACAGTATTAACAGCTTCTTAATGGTCACCAGAGCACATGGAAAAAGCATTCAAGCAGGAAGCTGTTTTTTAAACTATTAAATAACATAAACGTCAAGAATATTACTACAAGAAAATGTATTGTGCAAAACTGTAATTGTAAAAAACATAAAACAAGTAACTTCACTTTCAAGCAGTATAAAATTTGAACAAGGCAATGTAAATCGAAAATGAAACTGCTTTAACATTGGCGCCGGTGTCAGTGCTGATGCACACCTGCAACTCTTCGTCAAGTTCCCATGACTCGAGCGCTTCCCTGAGTCCCTGGGCAATCATCAGGGAAATACGATGTTTGCAGTACACATGTACTGTTGAAATGGGCCGCGGCTCGCGCGTGCTCGCGGCTTGCGCGTGCTCGCGGCTTACACCGGTAGAAGTTTAATACGAGACACGTTCTTTTGTTTCTGAATACTGGACGATTCCCCCGTATTCAGATGACCCCGCGGCTGAAAAAAAAGCGGAACCCTTTCATCTCTGCGCTGCTCCTCCACCTCCATGTGCTCGCTGCTCGCAGCGATTTTTCCTCCTTCCTTGTTGTGGTGACACAATGAACTATCGCGATAGGAAGGTATAACCCAAATCTCTACCGTTGGCCAAATTTATACCGCATACCGTTTATACCGCCCACCCCTAATGTGGGCAACGACTTCCGGCGTAGTTCCTGACTCTGGGCATGTGATAAAACTGTGGATTCAGTAGCAGCGTCTTCACGACCTGCCAAAGCTTTCCACGGGGGACAAGACTCTAATCGCAGCTTCAGAGTCACTTACAGACAGATGGTTGGAACTGTCGATCTGCAGAACATAACGGAACACTACAGTGACCGCTTTTTATTAATGGCAAAAGGAGAAAGTCAATTTGTCAACTGGACAAAAGTTTATTTGGTCGAATACGTTTCGCAGCTCATCCAACCTGCTTCTTCAGTTGAGTTCAGTCTGTTTATTAAGTTAGACAAATTACAATACACAAATTAGTAGGCAAATATACTCAACAAAAATATAAACGCAACACTTTTGTTTTTGCTCCCATTTTTCCTGAGATGGACCCAAAGATCCAAAATTCACTCCAGATACACAACACTACCATTTCTCTCAAACATTGTTCACAAATCTGTCCAAATGTGTGACAGCGAGCACCTCTGCCCCGCCGAGACAATCCACCCCACCTCACAGGTGCGCCACATCAAGATGCCGATCCGACATCATGACCAGTGCACAGGTGCACCCCAGACTGCCCACAATAAAAGGCCACCCCGAAATGTGCATTTTTTTTTTTTTGCTTTATTGGGGGTCTGGGGACTCAGAACCAGTCAGTATCTGGTGTGACCACCATTTGCCTCATGCAGTGCAACACATCTTCTTTGCATAGAGTTTATCAGATTGTCAATTGTGGCCTGTGGAATGTTGGTCCACTCCTCTTCAATGGCTGTGCAAAGTTGCTGGATATTAGTGGGAGCTGGTACACGCTGTCGTATACGCCGGTCAAGCACATCCCAAACATGCTCAATGGGTGACATGTCCGGTGAGTATGCTGGCCATGCAAGAACTGGGACATTTTCAGCTTCCAAGAATTGTGTACAGATCCTTGCAACATGGGGCCGTGCATTATCTTGCTGAAACATGAGGTGATGTTCATGGATGTATGGCACAACAATGGGCCTCAGGATCTCATCACGGTATCTCTGTGCATTCAAAATGCCATCAATAAAATACACCTGTGTTCTTCGTCCATAACAGCCTTTGAAGAGGAGTGGACCAACATTCCACAGGCCACAACTGACAATCTGATAAACTCTATGCGAAGAAGATGTGTTGCACTGCATGAGGCAAATGGTGGTCACACCAGATACTGACTGGTTCTGAGTCCCCAGACCCCCAATAAAGCAAAAAAAAAATGCACATTTCAGGGTGGCCTTTTATTGTGGGCAGTCTGGGGCGCACCTGTGCACTGGTCATGATGTCGGATCGGCATCTTGATGTGGCGCACCTGTGAGGTGGGGTGGATTGTCTCGGCGGGGCAGAGGTGCTCGCTGTCACACATTTGGACAGATTTGTGAACAATGTTTGAGAGAAATGGTAGTGTTGTGTATCTGGAGTGAATTTTGGATCTTTGGGTCCATCTCATGAAAAATGGGAGCAAAAACAAAAGTGTTGCGTTTATATTTTTGTTGAGTGTATAACAGGAAAAAAATACAGTGATATTTAGATGATGCGGAACCCGAGAGGGCTCAGGGAAAAATCTTTTTGGAGGGGCAGCAAGAAATCATGCGCTCACTTTGCAAAGCGCCCTCCTTTTATTAAGTTGTGCGTTCGTGTAAGTAGAGCATGCTCTCAGTTTACTAAATCGCGCACTTGTTTAAATATAACGTGCGCTCATTTACCTAAATCGTGCACCCTGGTTTACTAAATCATGCGCTCGCTGTATGAAGTCGTGCCCTCGTCTATCTAAAACGTGCTCTTGTTTAAATTTGCTCAAAATGTGTACACAAGATGTATAAAATGTGTACTTGTTTTGAAATCGTGGCCACGCTTTAGTAAATTGTGCGAGGTATATAACGTGGGCAGGACTCAATTTTAGCGAGCACACAGTTTTAGTAAGACGACTCCACGATTTAGGTAAACGAGCGCACACTCTATTTACACGGACACGCGACTTAATAAAATGAGGACGCGATTTCACAAAACGAGGACACGTTTTGGAAAGTGAGCGCACGCTTTATTGACACCCCCCAAAAAAGATTTTCTGTGAGCCTTTACGGGCGTAAGATGATGATATCTATTGCCAACAAAGCCCAAAGGAAGTCGTCATCCACATGTTTCCAAACGTCTGTCAGTTTGGTAACTTAAGCCTGAACAGAGCCTGTTCCCTCCCTGAGCTGCAGAGGCTGCACTAGCACTGACTCTGGGGCTTAGGGAGGGACTGTTCAGATCAGAGACATTTTAGGTTTAAACTCACTGGATTTAAGATTTGAACCAGCAACCCACATGAGAGAGTCATGTGGCACTCATGCTGCCTTCTGAATCGTCTTGAAACATTATTTACTATATTTGATTTTAACCCATTTACCTCTGGGGACACAGACAGGTCAAGTTTATGGAATTTAAAATGAAAACCTTGAGTAGCCTACATTTCCTTTAAACATGATAAAAAAAATGACGACTTTAAATCATTGTTGTTCTTAAAGCCTCATGTTGGCCCCAAACCACAGACTTCTCCTGACAGACGATCGGCTGGACAAAATGTTAAAACGTGCTAAAAAAATTGCAAACTATTACATAAGTAAGTAAATAATAACTATTAATATTAAATAAATATTAAAGCCAAAAGTAAAATATTAACAACACAGGACGGCACAAACAAAACACAAAGAATTTATGTAATACTTTGCCATTTTTAGCATGTTTTAATGTTTTCAGGGGTTTAGGATGCTCTTACCGTGATAGCACCCCCGATAATGGCACAAACGAAACGTTTTGCAGCACAGACGATTGGCCAACTTCACGGCACCATCACAGCCGACCACAGGGAGCCTCCCAACTGCCATGTCCGCCGCCACACCTGTGCCCCGCCCGTCCTCCACCCGTCCTTCAGCATACCTCAAATACTGAAGGTGTTTCCTCATTCCTGCCCTGATCCGCACAGTAGAACGCAAACACGGACTCAGCAGTGTGTGCGTTTTCGGATGTGTCTGTACCTGCTGCCATGAGCTGGGCAAACACCACATTTAAAAAGAATTGTACGCAAGGTTTAGATTTTAAATTCCACAAACATGAACCGTGCGTGTCCCTGGAAACGAGGTGAACACGGTCAAATCAAACACGGCTTTTACTGAGGACAATTGTACTGCAGATTCATGACCAAAACATTCAGTGTTCTCTGAAGAGCGGCCGCCTTGACAACGTCCCTCCGAAAAAGAAAAAAAAGTTAAATATGTTACTGCGCCATCTATCATCTGTGGTGCTACACCGCCAACATTATTTTCTTTATCGAAGAAGCTAATGATCTGGATATCTGGATAGAACACCTGTCCACCTGTCGTCGTCGTGGAAAGGACAGGTGAACCAGGCCGCCGATCAACACCCCCCTCTCGTTCACCACCTCCACGAACCAATTTTCTGCGGGAAACGCCAACATTAGAAATTATGTCACATGTATTTATTAGTGCTGTCAGGCAATTAAAAAAATAATCTAATTAATTACAGGATTTGTAATAAATTAATCTAATTAATTGCATTTTAAGAGTGTGAGTGAGAGAGAGAGAGAGAGATTGTGAGTGAGCGAATGAACCCACTTTGTGATGGAGTTTGTCAGTTTTCATGTGGTCGTTTTGCTCATTAGTTTCCCAAATTCTGCATCCGGGGTTTGGTAGTGTGTTGGTTTGTTGTTTTGGTGGTTTGTTGAAGTGCGCTCACGCTCGCTGTATCACTGGTAACAATGGAACTTGTCTGGACATGTTTATCGTTCAATTGATCCGTCAGGCTGCAGCTTCGGTGATCGGAAAATTCTTATTGACAAAAGCTCCACATCACGGCGTGGTTATCTTGTTATCTTATAAATAAACTTGCTGTTCAAAGGCCCTGGCAGCGATTTGCTCGCCGCACGCCAAATTTAAAATGCGCATTGAACTGACGCTCATAATTAATTGCGTTAATTTTTATTGTGCGTTAATTTGCAGTGTAATTAATTAATCTAATTAATGCGTTAAACTGACAGTCCTAGTATTTATATTATAATCTGGTGTTTACTTTAGATTAGGAGGGGCCCCACCCTGGAGCCAGGCCTGGGGTGGGAGCTCGCGAACGAGCGCCTGGTGGCCGGGCCTTTCCCCATGGGGCCCGGCCGGGCTCAGCCCGAAGGAGCGACGTGGGGCCGTCCTCCCGTGGACCCACCACCCGCAGGAGGATCCATAAGGGCCGGGTGCAGAGAGATCTGGGCGGCAGCCGAAGGCAGGGGCCTCGGCGACCAGATCTCCGGACATGGAGACTAGCTCTGGGGACATGGAATGTCACCTCGCTGGGGGGGAAGGAGCCTGAGCTCGTGCGGGAGGTTGAGCGCTATCGACTAGATATAGTCGGCCTCACCTCCACGCACAGCCTGGGTTCTGGAACCCAACTCCTTGAAGGGGGCTGGACTCTCCATTTCTCTGGCGTTGCCCGTGGGGAACGGCGGCGGGCCGGTGTGGGCCTGCTCATTGCCCCACGGCTCAGCCGCTGTGTGTTGGAGTTCACCCCGGTGAACGAGAGGGTCGCGTCCCTGCGCCTTCGGGTCAGGGACAGGTCTCTCACTGTTGTGTCGGCCTACGGGCCGAACAGCAGTGCAGAGTACCCGGCCTTCTTGGAGTGCCTGGGAGGGGTACTGGACAGTGCACCGACCGGGGACTCCGTTGTTCTCCTGGGGGACTTCAACGCCCACGTGGGCAACGACAGTGACACCTGGAGAGGGGTGATTGGGAGGAACGGCCTCCCTGATCTGAACCCGAGTGGTGTTCTGTTATTGGACTTCTGTGCTAGCCACAGTTTGTCCATAACGAACACCATGTTCAGGCACAAGGGTGTCCATCAGTGCACGTGGCACCAGGACACCCTAGGACGGAGGTCGATGATCGACTTTGTTGTCGTGTCATCTGACCTCCGGCCGCGTGTCTTGGACACTCGGGTGAAGAGAGGGGCAGAGCTGTCAACCGATCACCACCTGGTGGTGAGTTGGGTCCGCTGGCAGGGGAGGAAGCCGGAAAGACCTGGCAGGCCCAAGCGCGTAGTGAAGGTCTGTTGGGAACGTCTGGCAGAGCCCTCTGTCAGGGGCACCTTCAACTCACACCTCCGGGAGAGCTTCTCCCAGATTCCGGGGGAGGCTGGGGACATAGAGTCCGAATGGGCTCTGTTCTTGGCCTCTATTCTTGGCCTCTATTGTCGATGCGGCCGCCCGTAGCTGTGGTCGTAAGGCCTGTGGTGCCTGTCGCGGCGGCAATCCCCGAACCCGGTGGTGGACACCGGAAGTAAGGGATGCCATCAGGCTGAAGAAGGAGTCCTATCGGGCCTTGTTGGCTCGTGGGACTCCGGAGGCAGCCGACGGGTACCGGCGGGCCAAGCGTGCTGCAGCCCGGGCGGTGGCAGAGGCAAAAACTCGGAGTTGGGAGGAGTTCGGAGAGGCCATGGAGGAGGACTATCGGACGGCCTCAAAGAAATTCTGGCAAACCGTCTGGCGCCTCAGGAGGGGGAAGCAGTGCTTCACAAACACTGTTTACAGTGGGGGTGGGGAGCTGTTGACCTCGACTGGGGATGTTGTCGGACGGTGGAAGGAATACTTTGAGGATCTCCTCAATCCCGCCGTCATGTCTTCCGAGGAGGAAGCAGAGGCTGGGGACTCGGGGTCGGACTCACTCATCACCCTGGCTGAAGTCACTGAGGTGGTTGGAAAGCTCCTCGGTGGCAAGGCCCCGGGGGTGGATGAGATCCGTCCTGAGTATCTCAAGTCGCTGGATGTTGTAGGGCTGTCTTGGCTGACACGTCTCTGCAACATCGCGTGGCGGTCGGGGACAGTACCTCTGGACTGGCAGACCGGGGTGGTGGTCCCTCTGTTTAAGAAGGGGGACCGGAGGGTGTGTTCCAACTATCGGGGAATCACACTCCTCAGCCTTCCCGGTAAGGTCTATTCCAGGGTGCTGGAGAGGAGAATTCGACCGATAGTCGAACCTCGGATTCAGGAGGAGCAGTGTGGTTTTCGTCCCGGCCGGGGAACACTGGACCAGCTCTATACTCTCCATCGGGTGCTCGAGGGTGCATGGGAGTTTGCCCAACCAGTCCACATGTGCTTTGTGGATCTGGAGAAGGCATTCGACCGTGTCCCTCGTGGGGTCCTGTGGAGGGTGCTCTGGGAGTACGGGGTTCGGGGCCCTTTGTTAAGGGCTGTTCGATCCCTGTATGACCGGAGCAGGAGCTGTGTTCGCATTGCCGGTAGTAAGTCGGACCTGTTTCCGGTGCATGTTGGACTCCGCCAGGGCTGCCCTTTGTCACCGGTTCTGTTCATTATATTTATGGACAGAATTTCTAGGCGCAGTCAGGGGCCGGAGGGGATCCGGTTTGGGAACCACAGGATCTCATCTCTGCTGTTTGCGGATGATGTTGTCCTGATGGCTTCATCAAACCGGGACCTCCAATGTGCACTGGGGCGGTTCGCAGCCGAGTGTGAAGCGGCTGGGATGAAAATCAGCTCCTCCAAATCCGAGGCCATGGTTCTCGACTGGAAAAGGGTGGTTTGCCCTCTCTGGGTGGGTGGAGAGTCCTTGCCTCAAGTGGAGGAGTTCAAGTATCTCGGGGTCTTGTTCACGAGTGAGGGAATGATGGAGCGTGAGATTGACAGGCGGATCGGTGCAGCGTCGGCAGTGATGCGGTCGTTGTACCGGACCGTTGTGGTGAAGAGGGAGCAGAGCCAAAAGGCGAAGCTCTCAATTTACCGGTCAATCTACGTTCCTACCCTCACCTATGGCCATGAGCTTTGGGTAATGACCGAAAGGACGAGATCGCGGATACAAGCGGCCGAAATGAGTTTCCTCCGCAGAGTGGCTGGGCGCACCCTTAGAGATAGGGTGAGGAGCTTGGTCACATGGGAGGAGCTCGGAGTAGAGCCACTGCTTCTCCACGTTGAGAGGAGCCAGCTGAGGTGGCTCGGGCATCTGTTCCGGATGCCTCCTGGACGCCTCCCTCGGGAGGTGTTTCGGGCATGTCCCACCGGGAGGAGGCCCCGGGGAAGACCCAGGACCCGCTGGAGGGACTATGTCTCCCGGCTGGCCTGGGAACGCCTTGGGGTCCCCCCGGAGGAGCTGGAGGAAGTGTCCGGGGTGAAGGAAGTCTGGGAGTCCCTGCTTAGACTGTTGCCCCCGCGACCCGGCCCCGGATAAGCGGAAGAAAATGGATGGATGGATGGATGGATAGTTTAGTTTAGACTAGTTTAATTTAGTGTTTATTTGAAGGGACAGTGTACAGAGACATCAAGCTCATAAATAAATATGTTCTGCACCAGATTAGAGCTAAACACCTGTTTCCATCTGCAGCCCCTGATTTACAGAAATAAATTACACAGAGTCAGTGCTAGTGCAGCGTCTGCAGCTCAGGGAGGGAATTCTGGAGGTTCTGAGCTTCACATGAGCCTGTCCAGAACCTGAGACTGAGACAAATCCAGGACGTGTCTCTGTGTGTAGGACATGTCTCTGTCTGCAGGACGTGTCTCTGTCTGCAGGACGTGTCTCTGTCTGCAGGACGTGTCTCTGTCTGTAGTACGTGTCTCTGTCTGCAGGACGTGTCTCTGTCTGCAGGACGTGTCTCTGTCTGTAGTACGTGTCTCTGTGTCTGTCTGGAGGACGTGTGTCTGTCTGGAGGACGTGTCTCTGTCTGCAGGACGTGTCTCTGTGTCTGTCTGGAGGACGTGTCTCTGTTTGCAGGACGTGTCTCTGTGTCTCTGTCTGGAGGACGTGTCTCTGTCTCCAGGTGAAGCTCTGGGGACACAGGTTCAGATGTGATTGTAACAATGTTGAGAGCAGCTACAGATCGCTCGTATCACTTTTATTATTTCTGAAAACATTTACTCTTAACCTCAAAAAGAGACACAAACGCCTGTGTCATCTCCAAACGAGGTGTAAAGTGATTTTCTGTGCTTTTGTGGGCGCTGGAACTTCAACCAAATACAACTTTGGCTGTGTAAATGGTGAAACTATTGGTTAAAAGCTCTGAAAAGTTAAGTAGGTCTGCTTGTACGTAGCCTTTATGTTCTAGTTTTAAAAAGGTTCTATAAACACAACTGAACCAGTGTTTTTATCTGTGTTTTTCTCATCTCTAGCCCTAGTTTCACCCACTTTCTCGCCCAGATAAAGGTCTGCCCTCATTCGACCCACTTCCTCCAGCCCTGGTTTAGATCTGTGTTCTATTTCAGTTGCCTCATAATTCCACTTTAGTCCTAGTTCTTGCTACAAAGCCAGGAACAGGCAGGACTCTGTGCAGTGCTCTGACCATGCCCCGCCCCTCGGAACAACCCCGCCCCCTCAGACAGAGCCCCGCCCCTCACGCAGAGCCCCGCCCCCCCGGTGCCAGTGCATGTGCAGAGCAGGAGAGCGCTCACGAAGGCTCACACGCCCTCTTCTCCACAGCTCCTGCTCCCAGCCTCGCTCCAGAGTTTACCCACACGCAGGGCCCCTCTGAAGGCTACGGACTGCACCAGCTCTGCCCCCAGCGCCAGGTCAGTCTACCCCCGCACTTACCCCCGCACTTACCCCCGCACTTACCCCCGCACTTATCCCCACACTTACCCCTTCTGGCCCAGGCTAAGATCACAGTTTCCAGCTTTTAGTCGTAGTTCTAGTGAAGTTTGCAGTGAGCTCTGGTGAGACTGGTTTGTTCACGTGGGTGTGTCAGCGTTGTGTGTGTGCGTGTGTGTGTGTGTGTGAGTGTGTGTGTGTGTGTGTGTGCCCCTCCCTCTCACACAGTTGATGTTTTGTGTTTTGTGTGTTACTGGTTCTCACACACTGTAGTAATCCCCGGACGTTGCTGTTTGAATAAAGGGATGGGCCTGACAGAAAGAGAGCCGTTTGATTTTTGATTTTGAATTTGTTTATGTAAAAGTGGCACAACAGAGGGCATTGTTGGTGCTCCAGTAGCAACGATGCCAGTGCCCAGTGCCCACACGTGTTGGAGCAGAGAGGGAGAAAGATGGAGGGGGGTTTTCTCACTCTGCTGTGGGGACGGTGGGACTGTCCTGAAACATGAGACGCTGAGCAAACGTGAAAGTGGACGTCAGAGATTATGACATGTGCCACTGACTCACTCTCCTGTATCCTCCTCCTAATGTGCCCTCCTCCTGTGCCCTGTGCTCTCCTCCTCCTAATTTGTCCTCCTACAACTGGGCCCTCCTCCTGTGCCCTCCTCCTATGCCCTCTTCCTCCTCCTGTACCTTCCTCTTTCTCCTCTACTTTCCTCCTCTTAATGTACCCTCATCATCTTGTACCCTCCTCCTGTGTCCTCCTCCTCCTGTACATTCCTCCTCCTTCTGTACCCTCTTCTTGTGCCCTCCTCTTGTACTCTTCTCCTGTACCCTGTGTCCTCCTCCTCCTGTGTCCTCCTTCTGTGCCCTGTGTCCTCCTCCTGTACCTTCCTCCTAACGTGCCGTCCTGTTCCTCCTCAGATCGTCACTATGGAGACCCCGAGCTCTAAGCGTGTTCGCAGCGCCGTGTCGCCGGCGCGGATCAGCCGCCTGCAGGAGAAGGAGGACCTGTGTAACCTGAACGACCGTCTGGCCGTTTACATCGACAAAGTGCGCTCCCTGGAGTCGGAGAACACGAGTCTGCGTATGCGTATCTCCGAGTCCGAGTCCAGCGTCACCCGCGACCTGTCGGGCATCAAGGCGGCGTACGAGAGCGAGCTGGCCGACGCCCGCCACACCCTCGACCAGGTCGCCAAGGAGCGCGCTCGCCTGCAGCTGGAACTCGGCAAACTACGGCAGGAGCACCAGGAGCTCAAGGCCAGGTCAGACTCACACTGTCACCTCACAGCTTGATGGTCCTTGGTGCGGTTCCCAGAATGTCCTCGGAGGACTTTGCATGTCCTGATGTGTTTGTGGGTGAAGTCTATAAACATGAATTAGGACATTTTACAGCTCTTGCATAACTCAGACGCTTCAATGCTCCAGAAACAGGTGTGAACGTTTGAGCACCTCAGAGGCAGGAAAATGGGGGGGGCTTGTCTCAGTAGTATAGGTCTGGGCTGGGGGCGGAGCCTGTGTGGGCTGGGGGCGGGGCTTGCCTCAGGTGTGGACTGGGGGCGGGGCTTGTCTCAGGTGTGGGCTGGGGCGGGGCTTGTCTCGGTACAGGTGTGGGCTAGGGGCGGAGCCTGTACAGGTGTGGGCTGGGGCAGGGCTTGTCTCAGGTGTGGGCTGGGGGCGGAGCCTGTCTCAGTAGTACAGGTGTGGGCTGGGTGGGGGTACAGGCCCCGCCCCCACATGGGGGCGGGGCCTGTGTGGGCTGGGGGCGGGGATGTCTCCAGTGTGGGCTGGAGTTCACGACAAATGAGACAGATTGAAAGATATTTACGTGAATGTTCAGTTTGGTGCAAGTGCAGTTAATAGTTTCTACCCAAATACGATCGTGGGTTCTCAGCGTCCGACCAAAAGCACATGACGCACACAGGTCAGAGGTCAAATGTCCCGACTGCCCCACAGGCTCATGAAAGCAGCACTGGTTCCACAATGATGAGGTCCAGACTCGTGTGACCTCCACCTGAGAGGAGCAGAGGAACACCACAGAGGGGGTTTTATCAGTGTTAATGGAGAGGTAATGGGTCTAAATAAACGAGTTTAGTTAAAGTTAACACTGTGTAGAGTTGTTAAAAACAGTTACAGGAGGAGCTGCAGCCGAGTCTAGACTTTGACATTCGCGGCACTTTCTCCTTGCTGAGTGTCGAGTTTGCGATTACATATTTACACGGATCATAAATGAGCAGATCTGAATGCCTCTGGGCCTGTCTCGGCACATGGCCTCAGACATGGAGACGTGTCCCTCCCTGTCTGTCCTCCGGCGGGGTGCTCCCTCTGTTAGCGTTAGCATTAACCTCCTCCTGCTGGGTACTCTCTGTTTGTTAGTCTTGGCTGTGGCATGCTCAGGTCTGTGCTCAGGTCCAGATGTGTTCCTTCTCTGCGCTCCGTGTCTCTCTATTTGCATCGGCGGTTGTTTTGTTTGGTGTGTGGTTGCCGTGGCAGCGTGTGTGTGTGCTCGTGTGTGTGTGTGTGTGTAGGTCATGTGACGTGGGTGACTCAGGCCTGTGGTATGGACTTTCTGTGCACACGGAGCTGGAACAGGAGCAGGAAAACCCCTCAGCGCCGTGGGCTCCTGCAGGAATGTGCCCCTGCTGTGGGATCAGGTACCCACAATGCACCTCTCCGGGGGTCACACCTGACAGACCTGTCCCGGGGTGAGTCCTGCAGGTTTAGTTTAGGATGAGGCTCAGTTTTCAAAGCAGATTTTTACATTTACACCACTTAGACTTGGACTTGGACAAACCTTTTTGATCCACAAGGGAAATTATTTGGACACAGGAGCTCATAAATTTACAACTCTGTTAAAAAAATAAGAGACCACTGCATTTTTTTGTGAAATCAGCATCTCTACATGTATTACAGCCATTCCATTCCAGCGTCTGTTGAATTCCAACACAAACACAAAGCTGAGCTACTTCAGTTCTTGCACCAGGAGTGGAATAAAGTCACCCAAGAACGATGTGAAAGACTTGTGGAGAGCATGGCAAGACAGCATGAAAGCTGTGATTAAAAATAAGGATTATTGCACCAAATATTGATTTCTGAACTCTTCTTAAGTGTAAACATTAGTATTATGTTGTTTTAAAATGAATCTGATCTTGATTCTTTGCATTGTTTGAGCTCCAAAAACATGTATCTATCTTGTTATTTTGACCATTTGTCATTTTCTGCAAATAAATGCTCTAAACAATAATATTTTTATTTAGAATTTGGGGGAAATGTTGTCAGTAGTTTATAGACTCAAACAAAAATGTTCCTTTTGCCCAAACACATACCTATATGTAGTAAAATCAGAAAAACTGATCATTTTGCAGTGGTCTCTTATTTTTTTTTCCAGAGCTGTAATATAAGAACAAAGAGTAAAAATATAAATGGTAATAATAAATTCTAAAGAAAAAGACAGGTGTTAAATAAGGCATAGTTATACAAATGTATGTGTACAAGTCAAAATAAAATGGAAAAATAAGTAATAAAAACTCTCAGCTACAAAAGGTCAAGCTTTACTACCTGTCCTGGCTAACTTGCCGGACCTACTTTCGTCAGCTCCAGAACCGGGGCAGAACTCGGGTCAGAGGACACTGTCAGGGGTAAGTCAGTGTTAATGCACGACACTGCTGAAGGGGACGCCATACAGATTCACATCAAAAAACCCAAACTATCCCTTTAATCCCGTTTTGAGGCGACTGTAGAAGCTGATATTGGTCATTAAAAAAAAACTTTTTGTTAGGTTGTTAACTTGACATGGATTCAACACTATTACAGTCCATTACAGAGGACATGTTGCAACATTATGAGAAAAAATAAAATTTACAAGCTGTAAATCCTAAGGTGTTCATTTACCTCCAAATAGAAAATCACAGGGTCCCAGGAGGATTTGGATACTGCGTCAACTAATATTGTGTTGTAATTAATTTTCAATATATTATTCAGCTCTAATACACAAACATTATAAGTTACACATGTTGAAGTCTTCTGTTATATCCACACGTGCACTGCCAAAACGCTTGGCCAAAATGTAAGATAAACACAGAAAATGACTTAAAAGTAGTGAAATGATCTGTCCACGCAGCAAGATCATTTCACCTGACAAGTTATTTTAAAATAAACTCCCTCTAGACTAGAATTAATCCACTTCAGAACTAGTAAAAAGATCATAAATCTGAACACAAAATGAATAACCTGATATAAGTTTTGAAATCTTGTCCAGATCAGAGAAATTTGCAGCGTGTCATTCATAGTTTTGATTCTTCAATGCAAATATTCAGCGTAAATAATCATGGAAATACAGAGAAACTTTATTAATCTCGAAGGAAATTCAAACTTCAAGAAAACAAGCAGTCTCAGCGACAAAAACAAGAATGAAAACGTGCGTTCAGACTTTTAATTGGTGCTGCACTCTACGTTTTAAAGGTGCATTATGTAACCTTTTGGATGAGGGTGTGTCTCCAGCTTGTCTCCATGGAGATGTTCTTGTTTTGCCGGTGGTGGTCAAAGTGATTGCACTTATCTGTTGTGTGTTCTACAGAAGTGTTCAGCCGATGATTTGTGGTCTATAAAAAGACTTTTCTTAGAATCTGAAGTGGGTGAAGTTTGTTTTTTGTTTCCCAGAATTCCACAGTTTTATAAGAGACACCAGATCTGTGGAAAGGCGAGCCCAGTCACCTTAAGAATACATTTTTATCATGTATATTTTGGCAAACAAGTTTAAATTAAAAAGGCTTGAGATGTTGTGGAACATTCCAGACAAAGAACGCACATCTCCAGCAGGTCACAGGCGGCTCCAGAAACCAGGTCCCCACAAGTGACCAAGGTTATAATAGTTTTGGGTTTTTCATTATAGTTTAGTTTTGACTTTTTATCCTCTAATTCAGTTAGTTTTAATTAGTTTTTAGAGCGGCTCTGATAGTTTTAGTTTTAGTTTTTTTTCTAACTGCTCAGTTTTAGTTGAGTTTTTATTAGCTTTAGTTTTAGTTTTTGGGTTATACTTTGGGTTATTTGTCAAGTGCAGGATTCAAAAAGAAAGTATTATGTTATCAAACTTACAACAAACAAATACAATTTTAAAACATTTATTCAGGTTTACCCCCACAACAACCAAAGCAGTCCACAAGCTGCAGCCTTAAAGGTCCCATGGCATGAAATTTTCACTTTCTGAGGTTTTTGAACGTTAATGTGAGCTCCCCTACCCTGTTTAGCGATTCTCAACAAGGCACCTTATTGACGTCAGCTCGAAAAATGCAGCTCCACCCCCGTCTGTGTCTCTACTCAGCGTCTCTGTATATCACGCCCATAGAGTTTGGACTGCAGAGGAGCTACGCAATGCGAAATGCGTTTTTTTATTTGCCTGGAGGCACGTGCGAGTGTTTCTAGGCTCGGAAGTCCTTTACCCGACCCTCTGGACCTCTGAAACAGCAGTGGTTTAATTTTATTTTCTGTGGAAATGTGTTTATTTTTCAATGGAACGCTTCTCATCTCCTCCTCTGCACAAAAACGCGGAAGCGGGAGCCAGCCAGTCTGAGCCAGAGTGCACAGCTGAAGAGGAGAGAGTGGAGAGTTTGGCCACGCCCCCACTCGCTACTATAGGCCATCTCTGTCCTCCTCATTTGCATTCAAGCAACAACGCCCATAATGGACTGTTCCAGAGAGAGATGTATGACTCTTTCTCATCTTATCTCTCTTTCTCATGCACTGATTCTTGATTTTGGAGAAGGATTCATTTACAGTATTAGGGAACCATTAAGGAGCCATATAAAAGCATCAAGAAGTACCATGTCATGGGATCTTTAAGTGCAAAAACAAATAAAAATACACACCAAAACTTCCACATTTACCAACTCCAAAAAAGGCCAAAACCAAGAGCGATTTATCTATAATTTCAGTTAGTTTTAGTTTTGTAAACACACAATACAGTTTCAATTATCATTTTTTTTCTTTTATTTCAGTTAACGAAAATATTTTTTCAATTCTAGTTTTCATTTTTTTTCGTTCGTTTTCTTTAACTATAATAACCTTGGTCCCCACAAGTGACTCCTTCACTCTGGACTAAGACTGAACCTGATCCAGGAGCTGTCTGGAGCTGAGAGAAAGAAATAAGAAATAAAAAGAAACTATTTACTAAGGGTGTGCAAACATATCCATATATCGCTGTGTTTCCCAACCTTTTTTTGTCTTGTGTACCCCCTGAGCCTTTTTGTCATACCTCGAGTACCCCCTCACTCATACGTGTTGATAATTCTCCTAAAGTAGAACGTGACACAACAGATTATTACATGAAAATCATTTTATTTCATCTCCTTAATTTGAAAATTTAATTCTCAGGCATTTTTTTTCTCTTTTCTTTAACTCAAATTTACTCAAATTAGAATTTAAAAATTCCAAAAAATCCCCCCCTGCGCCTGGCAGCGACACTGCCGAGTACCCCCTGCAGTGTGCTCGAGTACTCCTAGGGGTACTTGTACCCCTGGTTGGGAAACACTGATATATCGTATTGTTTAATCTAATAATACAGTATCAGTATCGTGGGTTGCTGTATTGATCACATATCACTAAAAGTTTTTTTTTTTTTTTTTGCTAAATTATTTTGTTCCAGCTACAGTTTTGTTGTTCGTTTAGAGGAAGCAAACTCGTTTATGCGACACATTTGACATTTTCACTGTTTTAATGATTAAAATGTTTGTGTTTCATATGAACTTTACGCAAGACGAGGTTTAACAAAGACTGACAGAAGACTTTTAAATAACGCCAAATAATGTGAGAATATACAGAATATACCTGTGACCGAAATAAATGAAACGGTCAAAAAATCTGTCCAAAATGCAGCGTCTCTCCAAACGTGATCAGTGAACAGTTTTTGCCTCTTTGCCCAGGCCACAGTCCATAACTCTCACACCGTAAAGTTTGTTTATTGCTCCGACGTTGCTGAAGTTTTACGTGTCCGAGATAAAACCCGATAAGGCTCCACTATCAGGGAAAGTGTGTGGGTAGGTCATCTCTGTACAGGTTTCACAGACCGTAAAATAAAACATTTAACAAAATACAATAATAAACATAAAAACTTAAAACAATACCTACAAAAAACCCAAACACACACACAAATGTAATAAAATAAAACAAAAATAATGTGGCAGTGCAGCGTAACCACACTGCTCGGCCCCCTTATATTTATAATTTTGCCCATTTATTTATTTATTTTATTTCCCTTTCATTTTTCCCATTTTTTTACTAACACTTTTAGTCACTACTTAACTAATATTATTTTCACCATCATCATTTCCTTTCACTTTTCACTACAATATTAAAGCATAATTTTAAAGGCATTTTCTTCCTTTTTCATTTTTTTATTATTTCGCAGTACAACTCCATCCTGTATTAAACATTTCACATTTATTCATTTCAGATGTTTCTCTTGGTTAAAAATACAATACTTCTGTAAATAAGGGTGCCTCTCCACAGATCTGACCTGTTTGGAGTCTTTTGTGTGTGTGTGTTGTGTGTGTGTGTGTGTGTGTGTGTGTTGTGTGTGTATCTTTATGTCTGAATCACCGTGGTGACGGATGAATCACAACTGTACCTGTGTATGTGTGTCTTTGTGTATCTGTGTGTGTGTATTTGTGTGTCTGAATCGCTGCGGTAACGTGTGTGTGTGTGTTTCTGTGTGTGTGTGTATCTGTGTGTGTGTGTTTGTCTTTGTATCTGTGTTTGTGTGTTTCCGTGTGTGTCTTTGTGTGTGTGTGTGTGTTTCCCTGTGTGTGTATCTGTGTGTGTGTCTTTGTGTATCTGTGTGTGTTGTGTGTCTGAATCGCTGCGGTAACGTGTGTGTGTGTTTCCGTGTGTGTGTCTGTGTGTGTCTTTGTGTGTGTGTGTGTGTGTTTCCGTGTGTGTGTATCTGTGTGTGTGTCTTTGTGTATCTGTGTGTGTTGTGTGTCTGAATCGCCGCGGCAACGGTCACACCTGGACCTGCCACTCCTCCAAACCGCCCACACATGAGAACCTCGGGAAACAACTGCTTTCAGTCAGACAAAGAGACTTTTCACTTTTCCGTCCGCCACAAACGACACTGCTCTGTCTGAAGCTCTGTGACTCTCACCGAACCCCTAAACAGAACAGTGTATTTGTTTGTTTGTTTCCAGACTTGAATTTTAAAACATATTTGGCGGCGTTTGCTAAAGTGTGCGTCATTTTGTCACAGTGGTAACCGCTTAACAACAATCCGCCATAGACACACATGCAGTACACCCCCAACGTGACGTCACTGCGAAGTATCGATAAGCGTTTTCATTTGTTCACTGATGTCTGGAGGAATAAAGCGGAGAAGACGCTTTTAGAACACAAAGCTCCAAATTAAAGCTGCACCAAGTGAGATTTCTGTTGTCATGGAGACGAAGGGTTGGGGGAGGGGGGTGGAGCTGGAGCAACAGGAACAAGGCGTGTCCCTCAGGATATGTAAACTGTTGAAGTCCAGAGCTGTACGGAGGCTCATGATAAGACCATTTGAAGTGTCAAGTACTTCCTGTAATCGTCTGGACAGACATTTCCTGTTTCTCGTTTATCGATGTTCTTCTGGGTTTTCACAGCTCTCAGAGGAACATAACACACATGACAGCAGGGGAGGAGACCAAGATGGAGGACTAGATGTTCTGAGATGGAGCATTATGAGATCTTCTGAGCAGATGATGGAGAGTGAGATGTTTTCAGATGTTTTGAGGAGGTGGTGGAGCAGAGTGAGATGGTCAGAGGAGGTGATCGAGGAGAATCAAATAATCTGAGGAGGTGGTGGAGGTGAGTGAGATGTTCAGAGGAGGTGAGAGTGACATGTTTTGAGAAGGAGATGAAGGTCAGTGAGTTGTTCTGTGGAGGAGATGGAGCAGAGTGAGATCTTATGAGAGAGAGATGTTTTTAGGGGGTTGCTCAGAGTGAAATCTCCCGAGGAAGTGGTGGAGAATGAGATCTTTTGATTAGGTGATGGAAGAAAGTGAAATGTTCTGTGGCGAGTGAGATGTTCTGAACAGGTATGTTCAGAATTATGAGATCCTCTGAGGAGGTGGTGGAGAAGATGGAGATGTTCTGAGGAGGTGATGGAGGAGAGTGTTGTGTTCAGAGGATGAAGGATCTTCCGAGGAGGTGATTGAGGAGAGTGAGATCTCTTGAGTAGGTGTGGAGGACAGTAAGATCTTGGTTCTTAGTAGATTATGTTTGTTTTCCACCGTACTCCTGGGTTCACCCTCTCCACACTCATTCAGTCCTCCTTCAGTGAAATCAGATCTGCTTCATTGTAAAGTGCGGCCCCAGTTCTTGTGGCCCTCAAAGTTTCCACAGCTGGCTGCAGGCCCGGTGACTCATGGTAGTAAATGGTTTTAAGATGGCGGGCTCCAGGAAGGCTCCTCACTCCGGTTCCTCTGCCTCTGCTCTCCTCGGGCGAGTTATGTAACAGCAGTGGGGTTCCAAACAAAGGCGGATTGAGCGAGCGAGTCCTGGCATCGTAAATATGCAGATGCTTTTGTTTACTACGCCAAACCTGTGCACAATACTACGCTCTCTAACTGCTGCACGTTCCTGGTGGAGAAACGTGGAGGAACTTACCAGTGTGGTAAAGCTGCATTGTGTAACTTTCTCCATGGTGATGTTATTGCTTTAGATTGTTCCACAGTATGGCTTTATTTAAGATAAGATAAGATAAGATAATCCTTTATTTGTCCCACAATGGGGAAATTGCAGTGTCACAACGCAAGTTTAAGAAACAGTTGGAAAAAGAGCACGCATCAAAATTAAGATGAATAATAATAATAAGTGTGTACAATCAACTAAAAAACACAACACTGTAAGGTTAAAAGGCACAGGAACGTTGCACAATAAATGTCTTTGATTCTGAGCAGTGAACGGGAGCGTTGTGACGGGCAGCTAGCTCACGCCAGCGCCGGAAGTGATCTAAGTGATTTAAACCTTTCTATCTTCATGGAGACCAAACCAGACCAAGTTCCAGGTCAGATCTGTGGAGAGGCGACCCCGCTCACAGTCAGAATGTCTGTTTTTCTAGGGATTTTTTAGGTTTAGTCCCAGTTTAGACCTGGTTTAGAGCCAGTTTTGACTTGGTTTAGACCTGGTTTAGTCCTGGTTTAGTCTTGATTCAGTCTTGATTTAGTCTTGGTTTAGTCCTGGTTTAGTCCTGTTTTTTTCCTGGTTTAGTCTTGGTTTAGACCTGTTTTTTTCCTGGTTTAGTCTTGGTTAAGACCTGGTTTAGACCTGGTTTAACCCTGGTTTAGTCCTGGTTTAGTCCTGGTTTAGACCTGGTTTAGTCCTGTTTGTTTTCCTGCTTCAGTCCTCGTTTAGACCTGGTTTAGACCTGGTTTAGTCCTTGTTTCGACCTGGTTTAGACCTGGTTTAGTCCTGGTTTAGTCCTGGTTTTTTCCTGGTTTAGTCTTGGTTTAGACCAGTTTTTTCCTGGTTTAGTCCTGGTTTAGTCCTCGTTTAGACCTGGTTTAGACCTGGTTTAGTCCTGGTTTAGTCCTGACTGAGCCTCGCCCAAACACTCTACGCCATGCTCTGATTGGTCCAAACGCTCTACGCCGTGCTCTGATTGGTCCAAATGCTCCTTGCTCTGATTGGTCCAAACGCTCCTTGCTCTGATTGGTCCAAACGCTCATCTTTTGTGCCCATGAGCCGACGAGCCCAGGCCCGTGAAAACAACACGACGCCTCAGGTTTGTTCAGGGTTCTTCAGGTTTGTTCAGGGTTCTTCAGGTTTGTTCAGGGTTCTTCAGGTTTGTTCAGGGTTCATCAGGTTTGTTCAGGGTTCTTCAGGTTTGTTCAGGGTTCTTCAGGTTTGTTCAGGGTTCTTCAGGTTTGTTCAGGGTTCATCAGGTTTGTTCAGGGTTCTTCAGGTTTGTTCAGGGTTCATCAGGTTTGTTCAGGGTTCTTCAGGTTTGTTCAGGGTTCTTCAGGTTTGTTCAGAGTTCTTCAGGTTTGTTCAGAATTCTTCAGGTTTAGGTGGTGACCTTCAGCTTCAACTCCATCATGTCCAAAGTTTCTGTAATTAAGAATAAATCTGCTTTATATTTGTTATTGGTAAAATCTGCGTTAGATCTGAACATGTTTACCGCAGATCTTGTTTGTTTCTGATATTTTTAATTCACACAAGGGTTAGATTCAATGAAACCGTTTGGACTGAATTAATTTTCCTCAAACCAGACCCAGAAGTCACCTCCAAAGAACACGCCTGGAGCTCTGTGCACGATGTTCCACAAGCTCCATGACACTAAACACAAGCTGAATTCCACATTATTTTCTTGACCAAAACTAAACCTTTTCTGTTACAAAGCTAAAAAACAACAACAACTCATTATTACATACAATAAAACTGCACTATGGAACTTTTGTGGTAGAACAACACCACCTTCTTGTCTCCATGGTGGTCATTGCTTTACCATGTGCCATAGTACGGCAACAAATATGTCTGTCTTGAATTCATTTCATTATTGCTCAAAAACATCTTGATTTTGTGGGCGGAGACAGACGCCTCTTCACAGATCCGACCTTGGTGTTGCAACCTGATTCCACGGTGATGGACCATTTTAATGCCATACTGTGCAACATGGCAACAACCCAGGCCAAGCAGTGCATCTCCATGGAGACAAATAAGTACTTGAAAGTGCCATCGGGCAAATATGTTCTTAGGTTGTTTCAGACCAAGAGTTTGTTTTCATACCTGACAGTTTGGACTGCTCCATACGGACTTCCTCAGGGTCACGTCATGTTTCTGTGTTATGTCTGTTCAGCTGATTTAAACAGGTTTTGGCGCCGTCTTCCTACCGGTGGAAGCAGGACGACAGCGCCACCTGCAGTCCGACTTCCCCAGGTGTGTGAGAGTAAAAAAAGCCCCTTGTCCCTGTTTATCGTCCCGTGGGCTCCTTTCTGTATTTTGATTTCCTCTTTAATCCGGTGATGTTTGTTTGTCCTCTGTCCCAGTGAAATTTGCTCCGTCCCCATCCATGATGTCGTTCTCTCTTTTACACCGCTCAGAAATGGATGATTTGAGTTGTTTTGTTGCTCGTGTGCTACCTTCACTGTTTCCTTCTCGCATTCTGTCCGATGTTCCTTTTTTCGTGTACTGAACGCCCTCCCCGTTTCTCCGATGTGTTTTATTGCAGAACATGAAGGTATTTCGTATATGACATTCAAATTTATATCACGGTATTTTTCAAAATTATATCAATGTCACAGTTTTTGACAGTATTTTTTTTCCATGTACTAAGTGGTCCCATGTCTTTGGTGAAGTGGACAGTAACAGCGTTGGTAATATTGTTCCATCGTTTGCTTTTCTTGTCGTAGGCAGTCCCCTTAGCAAACGCGTCTTTGAGTGACGCCTGAGTGGTGTTTTGTGTCGCGTCGCCAACTTGAACGTTCCCTGCAGACGTGGAAGAGGATGCAGATCTTAGTTTCGTGCGTTCTTCATATTCCAGGGCATGTTTGTGACGGAGGTGGTGAAGCAGATCGCTCGTGTCGCCTCCTGCGGCTACAACTTTAGCCCGACGACATTTACAGAATACGGTTGTTTGATCGGCGTCAGATTTTTTAAAGCCGAAGTACTTCCACACGACTAACACGGCTCCTCTTTTTGGTATAAGTTCCTCTGTGTCTGGAACATTTTCTCCGTCCATGTTCACCGCTCAACACACACTGAGCTTCCACCGCTCTCACGCCACTGCAAAACAGTCCCCCTCTCAAACAATGTCCCGCGGCGCCACGTTCCACCGCTCTGTGTTCCCCACGTTTTGTACGCACACACTCACCTGGATTGGGATATATGAAAAATCTGTATCATTAAAAAGAAAATCACCAGTATTCGGCATACTGCCCAGCCATAAATTATGTTATACTTTTTGGATCTGATGGCGTTCAGAAAAGGCATGCGCATTTCTCAAGGTTGTGGCTCTGTTTCCTCAGTTGTCCAGGTCGGATCCACAGCAACTGGACAAAGGTTTTTTGAGTGAGGACATTTCGCAGCTCATCCAAGCAAGTCCTAATGTGGAAAAGCGTAACAATTTTTATATTTAATTTATTTTTGAATATATTTTTGACCAATAAAGACACTTGGAAGTAAACAAATTCCAGATGTACATGTTTATGCTCCAGTTCCATTTTATTTTTTGGGTGGACTCCGCGGAGTTTTCAGTAGTCGAAAGTGTCAGGGATGAAAACAAACTCTTGGTCTGAAAAAAGAACCTAAAAACAAATTATCTTAAGACCAAATGAACCTCGTTGGACTGTTATGCCATCGTGCGTTTTTAATGGACTGAGCTGACGGCGGTTAAAGGCCGAGGTGATTACACGTTTGGTACATTCCAGAATTGTAGGTTTGCGGTTGGAGGAATCCCTGGAGGAGGAGTCGATTGTGAATCTCGGGTTTATGAGACAGAATGTTTGTGTTAAAGTGTGTGAAGACCTGCCCCCTTCCTCCTCCTTGTAAAAGGTTCAGAGACAGAGGATGGAGATCTTCAGTCCAATTAGTGATCACATTACAAAGGTGACGCTGTCCTCTCTGCAAACATGTCCCCATGTGTCAAATGCCCTCCCTGTTTCACCATGGGTTCTTATTCAGTGTATAAACTTCTAATCCTGTAGTTTAAATCTGTACAAACACGTTCTGAAATGTCCGTGTGTGTCAGATGCCCTCCCTGTGTCTCCATGGGGTCTTAAACTGTATCAAAGCTTCAAACCTTGTATTTTAGACCTCTACAAACATGTCTATAGGACGTGTCTGTGTCTGTAGGACGTGTCTCTGTCTGTAGGACGTGTCTGTCTGTAGGACGTGTCTCTGTCTGTAGGACGTGTCTGTCTATAGGACGTGTCTGTGTCTGTAGGGCGTGTCTCTGTCTGTAGGACGTGTCTCTGTCTGTAGGACGTGTCTCTGTCTGTAGGACGTGTCTCTGTCTGTAGGACGTGTCTGTCTATAGGACGTGTCTGTGTCTGTAGGGCGTGTCTCTGTCTGTAGGACGTGTCTGTAGGACGTGTCTGTGTCTGTAGGACGTGTCTCTGTCTGTGGGTGAAGCTCTGGAGACAAAGTTTTGATTGTCGTACAGACTAAGTACAGACTTCATAGGTTCTTTAAAGTACTTCATCCATCCATGTTCTTCCTCTTATCCGGGGCCTTCACCCCAGACACTTCCTCCAGCTCCTCCGGGGGGACCCCAAGGCGTTCCCAGGCCAGCCGGGAGACATGGTCCCTCCAGCGTGTCCTGGGTCTTCCCCGGGGCCTCCTTCCAGTGGGACATGCCCAACACCTCCCGAGGGAGGTGTCCGTAACAGATGCCCGAGCCACCTCAGCTGCTCCTCTCGACATGGAGGAGCAGTGGCTCTACTCCGAACTCCTCCCGTGTGACTGATCTCCTCACCCTATCTCTAAGGAAGCGCCCAGCCACTCTGCGGAGAACTCATTTCGGCTGCTTGTATCCGCGATCTCGTCCTTTCGGTCATTACATGATCATGAGCTTTTTTTGCACGATCTTTTGTTCAGATCAGCTCTTCCACACATTAGTCATTCTCACGCTTGTGTAAAACGAGGAGCCTGACAGACACAATGTTTAATATTTACGATCCTGCAGCTCTGTACTTACTGTCTGCAGGCTCCTCGGGCTCTTTGGGCTCCTGGCTATGAAATAAGTGCTGTGTTTGTGGTCCACCTGCAATAACCCTGTCAAACCCGTCTTCAAACATCTGCTCTGCTCACCTCACCTGCCGCACGCTCCTGTCCTGGGGCTGTTTGATCTCCATGTTCCTTTTGTTGTGTTGAAAATGTGATATTATCCAAAAACGGTGTACTAAAATGTTTTCAGTTTCATTTCACTCCCCCTTCAGAGCTCCGTCACAACACAATCCTGAAACTCCTGCATCACATCGGGTTTGTCCAGTCACTGTCTTCAGTTTTGTCTTTGATTTTGTGTATTTATGGACTCTCGCGCTTGTACATAGGGTTTGTATAGGGCCTGGGAGAGATTGCTAAATGACTCAAACATGCAGGGATGACTCTAAAACCTCTTGAGGCAGGTTTTTGGTGAGAAAACAAGAACATGGTAAAAAGTTATACAGTATATATATATATATATATATATATATATATATATATATATATATATAAAATATATATATATATATAAAATATATGAAGAATGATGAGAATGTGTCCACATGTCCACACGTGTATGATCCTTTTCACAATTTTGGCTGCACATTTTATTCACTTTTTATCTCTCATATCTTCTCCTCATAAGGGAAAAAAGAAATGATTTGCCATATTGCGCAGCTCTATCTCTGATTAAAATCAAACCGTGCAGCAGGAATGTGATAAAACGTGTCTGTAGGCGTCCTGCTTCAGCTTCAAGTAGCTCCAAAGTTAAAGAGGCTGCAGAAATGTCAGGTTCCACACTATGGCATTAAACTTACTAATGAACCAATCCAGTTCCAGGTTATTTGATAAAGAAAACATTGGCATTCTGAATTTCAGGTTTGGTCCTGTTTAGTCCTGGTTAAGTCCTGATCTAGTCCAAGAGTAGTTGTTTCATAAAAAATCTGATCATCTGTCAGTTCTTTTTTTTTCTTTTTTTATCTTTCTCCCATGTTCTAATGTTTTTCTTATCAAGAACCTGCCTGAAGAGGGTTTAGAGTCATCCATGCATGTTTGGGTAATTTAGTGATCTCTCCCGTTCCCTATTCAGACCCTCCTTACGGTTAACAGTAGTACAGTACAGTCTGTACAATTATCCAGCCACAAGCCTATGTCCCTCATGATCCACACGACAGTTCTCCATAAATCTACAAAAACATGATACAAAACTGCACACAGCGACTGCTCTGAAAGGGGAGTGACTTGACACAGAGAGCAAAGGCAGGCGAGTCGGCTGCAGATCATGATTTTTACATTTTGTTCATTGTTCTTTATAATATTGCCGTAAAACTCTTTAATAATAGAAAGGGGTCCAGTGAGTTCCTGTTCAGAACTGCAGCAGAACAAAGACGTGGGCGGAGATAGGGGGTAGGTGGAAACAGACATTTTCCGAGCACTCAGGCCTTAGATACAGGACAATAGAGGATGACTGAAACATGTCAGGATGACTGAAACATGCACTAATCATTCAAAATGCAACTTTTTCCATGTATTTGACTAAATGTTTCTTGTTCCAGTACAGATATATTGTAAAAGCAGCTCTTGACGTACTGCATTTTATTGTCCGATAATCAGGAAGTGCACGTTGGCATGCTAGTTGTCTCCTCTAGTCTCTGACAGTTGTGAAAAATGCTTATAAACTCACTGTGGTGAATAATTAGGACGCTGTAAATGCATAAGGACCATTTGCAAAGCCTTTAGTCCAGGGGCGTCAAAGTCATTTTGGTCCAGGGGCCGTATCCGACCGACTTTGACCCAAAGGGGCTGGATCGGAAAACTCATGGAAAAATATACCCCAAAAATAGCAACAAGTCCAAATATTTGTGCAGAGAAACGCAAATCTGTTACAGAAGTCTTTTTTTTATTTGATGAACTCTTTCTTCTACAAAATATTATAATATTATGAACAACCTGAAACTTTAAGAAAAATGCAGTTTCAATACAAGCGCACAGGTTTCACATTCACCTCTGTGAACAAATGGGGATTAGTCAATTTTTCTTGGAAAATCCTGCAGTCGATGGTCCTTTAAGAGCGTTTGGAAAGAGGAAAGTTTAGTTTATTTGATTTATTTGACAGGGACAATGTACAGGAGCATTAATCACACAAAAACGAAAAGATGCTTTGTACCAGACTTTAACTCCATCTGCAGTCCCTGAGACAAACAACATCACAAATAGGGCTGTCAGTTTAACGCGTTAATTAGATTAATTAATTACACTGCAAATTAACGTGTTATAAAAATTAACGCAATTAATTATGAGAGGCAATTCAATGTGCTCACATTTTAAGTTTGGTGTGCGGTGAGCAAATCTCTGCCAGGACCTTTGAACGGCAAGTTTATTTATAAAAAGAACGAAGACCAAGATCAACAAGAACACAGTGATTTGGAGCGTTTGTCAAAAAGAATTTTCCGATCACCGAAGCTGCTCCAGCCGGATCATTTGAACGATAAACACATCCGGACAAGTTCCATCGTTACCGGTGATAGAGCGAGCGTGAGCGCACTTCACCAAACCACCAAACCACGCTCACAGAATTTGGGAAATGATTGAGCAAAGCGAACAGAAAAACTGACAAACTCAATCGCAAAGAGGGTTCGCTCGATCGCCAACTCACTCACAATCTCTCTCTCTCTCTCTCTCTCACACACAGATTAAAATGCGATTAATTAGATTAATTAATTACAAATCCTGTAATTAGATTTTTTTTAATCGCCTGACAGCACTAATTACAAACAACATAAAAACAATGCAATTCATAATACTGTATTTACAGTGATACATTTCATCAATTAGTAAAAAATAATAAACTCTTTTCCCGATACCTGTACCCCCTTCTCATGTCGAGTTTTTAATGCTGACACGTCCGCACTCTTAGAACCTGTTGTTTAAATTCAGGCTAAATTTTTTTGAAGCATTTGCATATTTTTAGCTCAGTTGGAAGTTTGTTCCATTCTGAGATTGTTTTAACTGAAAATGCTGATTGTCCTAGTGATGTTTTCCGTTTTGGTATTTCACATTGGCCACTGACCGTTGACCTGGTTGTTCTGACCATCTGATCAGATGTTAAATAGATAAACTTTTTCAGTGGTGGTGGTGTCACATTATTGATAATCTTGAATAACCTTAGATTGGCCAGTTTAATTGTATTATCAAAGTTGAGCATTTTATGTTTAGTTCATATCTGACAGTGATGGTATTTCCGTGGTTTCCGATCTACAATCTTAAGTTCTTATAAAGAGAGTCTAAAGGTTTTATTGTGGTTTGGTTGGCTTGTGAGCAGCATGAAACGCCAAAGATTAAGTGAGGAAGTATCATTGCATTTAGATTAGATTTTTGCTCCTTGTTTTGTCAGGGAATTTTCATATGGCGAGTCATTTGTGCTGCTCTGGTGGGAGGGGCCACGCACAGAGGCGCTGGAGACGCTGCTATGCTAAACTGCACAGAAAAGAGGCAGAAAATTAACAATATTTAAGTAGAAAATTACAATATTTTCATAGAAAATCAGCCGAGGGCCAGATTAAAGGTCTGGTCCGGGCCGCATGTTTGACACCCCTGACTTAAAATGATCTTCTTCTGTTTTTTGTGTTTTTAAGTTTGTAAAAATCAGGTACAGACACTTTTAATGTGGAGGAAATAGTTAAAACTTGCACAAAAGCTCATCAAGTGTGTTACATAATGTGCCCCGTGTAAAAGAAACACAATACTTTCTTCTAAACACTCGATTCTAGTTCCAACTGGCCCGGGGCAGCTGCGACTGGCTCCGTTTCATTTTAATGTGTGTTTCCATAAGCTCCAAGTAAACTCTGAGCACTCGACTGTTGACTGAAAAGCCCCATACGCTCTGTGTGTGTGTGTGTGTGTGTGTGTGTGTGTGTGTGTGTGTGTGTGTGTGTGTGTGTGTGTGTGTGTGTGTGTGTGTGTGTGTGTGTGTGTGTGTGTGTGTGTGTGTGTGTGTGTGTGTGTGTGTGTGAGAACAGGAGGGGCGGGGCTGAGCACACTTTGATGACTCACTTATGGACATTCCTGGCTGTACTTCCTGTCACGTGACCCTCTCCCGCCCGCCGTTTTCCCGCCGCTCCCGTCCGTCCCACAGAAGCACACAGACCCGTACAAGGACACGGTTTCAGTATTGATCTGTCCTCAGTCTGAGCAGGAATCACAGCAAAGGCATTTTTATTTTTTTACGATCCCGACAAAGCCCCTTCCTGGTTTAGTCTTGGTTTAGTCCTGGTTTAGTCCTGGTTTAGTCCTTTTTTAGTCCTGGTTTAGTTCTAGTTTATTCCTGGTTTAGTTCTAGTTTAGTGCTAGTTTATTCCTGGTTTAGTCCTAGTGTACAGTAGTCCTGGTTTAGTCCTAGTTTAGTCCTTTTTTAGTCCTAGTTTAGTCCTTGTTTAGTCCTGGTTTAGTTCTATTTTAGTCCTGGTGTAGTTCTAGTTTAGTCCTTGTTTAGTCGTAGTTTAGTCCTAGTTTATTCCTGGTTCAGTCCTAGTTTAGTCCTGGTTTAGTCCTAGTGTACAGTAGTCCTGGTTTAGTCCTGGTTTAGTCCTTGTTTAGTCCTGGTTTAGTTCTATTTTAGTCCTTTTTTAGTCCTGGTGTAGTTCTAGTTTAGTCCTTGTTTAGTCCTGGTTTAGTTCTAGTTTAGTCCTAGTTTAACCCTAGTTTAATCCTGGTTTAGTTCTATTTTAGTCCTTTTTTAGTCCTGGTTTAGTTCTAGTTTATTCCTGGTTTAGTTCTAGTTTAGTGCTAGTTTATTCCTGGTTTAGTCCTAGTGTACAGTAGTCCTGGTTTAGTCCTAGTTTAGTCCTTTTTAGTCCTAGTTTAGTCCTTGTTTAGTCCTGGTTTAGTTCTATTTTAGTCCTGGTGTAGTTCTAGTTTAGTCCTTGTTTAGTCGTAGTTTAGTCCTAGGTTAGTCCTAGTTTATTCCTGGTTCAGTCCTAGTTTAGTCCTGGTTTAGTCCTAGTGTACAGTAGTCCTGGTTTAGTCCTGGTTTAGTCCTTGTTTAGTCCTGGTTTAGTTCTATTTTAGTCCTTTTTTAGTCCTGGTGTAGTTCTAGTTTAGTCCTTGTTTAGTCGTACTTTAGTCCTTGTTTAGTCCTGGTTTAGTCCTGGTTTGGTTCTATTTTAGTCCTTTTTTAGTCCTGGTGTAGTTCTAGTTTAGTCCTTGTTTAGTACTTTAGACCTGGTTTAGTCCTGGTTTAGTCCTGGTTTAGTCCTGGTTTAGTCCTGGTTTAGTCCTGGTTTAGTCCTGCTTTAATTTATCTATAATTTCAGTTAGTTTTAGTTTTGTAAACACAATACAGTTTTGTCTTTTTTATTTATTTCAGTTAACAAAAATATTTTATTTTATTTTTCGTTTTTCTTGATGGATATAGTATTTATCCTGACAGGACCACATGTGTCCGTCTCTCCTGTAGATGTGCACAGTCTGCTGTATGTACGGTGACCAGAATTTCAAAATAAAAAACTGGGACATCCCCGATTTTTTTGGTGGTTGGTAATAATTAAATTGTGAAACGAGTGCGTAATTAAGGAAAACTGTTATCCAGAGACCACCCATGAATAACGTGAGTCAGTACAGTCACATTTTCTTTGTGTTTTGGTCATTTTTAAGCAGATTTTCTGTATTTTACTGAAACAAATGACGGTTTATGCCTCTCTTTACTCTTGGCAGGGATCAGATTGGTCAAAAATATAAAGACACCTGAGAAATTTCTTATATAAAATTGGGATAAATCACTGGTTTTAGATAAATCTGCAGGGACAGGGGACATGGGGCTCTAAACAGAGACTGCCCTGGGTAAATGGCAACATCTGGTCACCCTGTGTGAGCTGTGTGCAGTCCGAGCCGGTGTGTGTGTGAGCTGGTGTGTGTGAGCTGGGTGTGTGTGAGCTGGTGTGTGTGTGAGCTGCTGTGTGTGAGCTGGTGTGTGTGAGCTGGTGTGTGTGAGCTGGTGTGTGTGAGCTGTGTGCAGTCCGAGCCAGTGTGTGTGTGAGCTGTGTGCAGTCCGAGCCGGTGTGTGTGTGAGCTGGTGTGTGTGTGAGCTGCTGTGTGTGAGCTGGTGTGTGTGAGCTGGTGTGTGTGAGCTGGTGTGTGTGAGCTGGTGTGTGTGAGCTGGTGTGTGTGAGCTGGTGTGTGTGAGCGGTGTGTGTGTGAGCTGTGTGTGTGAGCTGCTGTGTGTGAGCTGGTGTGTGTGAGCGGTGTGTGTGTGAGCTGTGTGTGTGAGCTGGTGTGTGTGAGCTGGTGTGTGTGAGCTGGTGTGTGTGAGCTGCTGTGTGTGAGCTGCTGTGTGTGAGCTGTGTGCAGTCCGAGCCGGTGTGTGTGTGAGCTGGTGTGTGTGAGCTGCTGTGTGTGAGCTGGTGTGTGTGAGCTGCTGTGTGTGTGAGCTGCTGTGTGTGTGAGCTGCTGTGTGTGTGAGCTGTGTGTGTGTGTGAGCTGTGTGTGTGTGTGAGCTGTGTGTGTGTGTGAGCTGTGTGTGTGTGTGAGCTGGTGTGTGTGAGCTGTGTGTGTGTGTGAGCTGGTGTGTGTGTGAGCGGTGTGTGTGTGAGCGGTGTGTGTGTGTGAGCGGTGTGTGTGTGAGCGGTGTGTGTGTGAGCGGTGTGTGTGTGAGCTGTGTGTGTGTGAGCTGTGTGTGTGTGAGCTGGTGTGTGTGAGCTGTGTGTGTGAGCTTTGTGTGTGAGCTGGTGTGTGTGTGAGCTGGTGTGTGTGAGCTGGTGTGCGTGTGAGCTGTGTGTGTGTGTGAGCGGTGTGTGTGTGTGAGCGGTGTGTGTGTGTGAGCTGTGTGTGTGTGAGCTGGTGTGTGTGTGAGCTGTGTGTGTGAGCTGGTGTGCGTCTGTGTGTTTGACAGTTGTTGAGTAGAAGTGCCATGATGTCATGAGCCTCATGAAAGCCCCATTCACACACTCCTCACTGCTGTGGGCCATGTGTCCAGTATGACTGTAGCACCAGGACTAATCACCCCTCCGGGCCTACAGAACCACACCAGAACCACGCCAGAACCACACCTGTACTACACCAGTACCACACCAGAACCACACTGACACCAGTCTTAATAAAAAGTCTAAAGTCGCCTGCAGGACTCCGTGGAAATAAATATAAAGTTCAAACCAAACTTAGAGGATGGATACATTATACAGTTGAAACTGATAAGTTTTGTGCCATATTTGAGATATTAGGGTCACAGGAACAATATCTCCATGGAAATGAGCAGGAGGAGTCAGGTTTGTGGAGCTGCGAGCCCTCTCACAGGAAGGACACATGTTTTTCAGTGCAATAAGCACATTTGAATCTAAAACAAAATTTAAAAAAAACACATGCTTTTCCTTCAGGCTCAGGGTGCGCTCACACAGGTCTTTAGACTTTGTTTGGTCCTGGACTAGTCCTGGCTCTGGTCTGATCTGGGTTGGGTTTAGATCCAGATTCAGTCCCAGTTTTGATGTGGTACATGTACAAGTGTGAACACAAGTGTAAAGCCCAGACTGCAGAGGGAGGCCCACCGCAGAGGGAGCTGAAACAGACGGTTGGTAATTAGCCCGTCCAGCACAGGAAACGGGCCTGTGATTGTGTTAACGCAGAGCTCCACTCATCAGTGTCAGATGTTCAGGGAGGTGGAGCAGGACCCAGCACCATCACAAACATACAGCATATTATCAAGTGAAGAATCAACTGTGTCTATGATCTTTGGAATCAGATTTTTCAGAAGATCCATGTGCTGCTTAAGATGTCCTCATGGTCCAAACTGAACTCTCTGAAATCAGTTTCATAATGTGATGAATCAGTGACAGATTATTTAGTTAGAATCAGCTCAAAATCAGATGTTTTTAATTTGCTGGTCATAGTTATGGATCAGAAACTCTCCACTAGACTTGGTAGATCCTGATTAAGTTTCCTTGTGATTTAGTCCTGCTTTAGTCGTGTTTTAGTCCTGGTTTAGACCTGGTGTGGACCTGGTGTAGTCCTGGTTTAGTCCTGGTTTAGACCTGTTTTTTTCTGGTTTAGACCCAGTGTAGCCCTGGTTTAGCCCTGGTTTAGTCCTGGTTCAGACCCAGTTTAGACCCAGTTTTGTCCTGGTTTAGACCTGGTGTAGGCCTGGTTCAGATCTGGTTTAGACCCGGTTTCGTCCTGGTTTTTTTGCCCTGTTTTAGACCTGTTTTAGTCCTGGCTTAGTCCTGGTGTGGACCTGGTTTAGTCCTGGTTTAGACCTAGTTTAGACCCAGTTTTGTCCTGGTTTAGTCCTGGTTCAGACCCGGTTTCGTCCTGGTTTCCTCACTCTCTCCTCTCTCCACAGGAACAGTAAGAAGGAGGCTGACCTGGAGGCGGCTCTGATCCGCCTGAGGGAACTCGAGGCTCTGCTCAACACCAAGGAGGCCTCCCTGAGCACCGCGCTGGGCGAGAGGAGGGCCCTGGAGGCCGAGGTCAAGGAGCTCAAAGCACACGTCGCTAAGGTAACGCTATCAGACTGTATAATTGCACTATATAGTCTAAACTATTCTTATTTACTTATTTTATTATTACTTATCTTGTCTGTATGCACTTTTTTGTTCTAATTCTCTTTTGCACTAAACTCCCTGGAGCTAATGTGGCAAGTGAATTTCTCCTGTGTGAAATCAGTAAAGTCTTATCTTAAAAGTCCTGCTTTAGTTTTTGTTCAGTCCTGGTTCAGTCCTGGTTCAGTCCTGGTTCAGTCCTGGTTCAGTTCTGGTTCAGTACTGGTTCAGTACTGGTTCAGTACTGGTTTAGTCCTGGTTCAGTACTGGTTCAGTACTGGTTCAGTACTGGTTCAGTCCTGGTTCAGTACTGGTTTAGTCCTGGTTTAGTCCTGTTTCAATCCTGGTTCAGTTCTGGTTTAGTCATGGTTCAGTTCTGGTTTAGTCATGGTTCAGTTCTGGTTCAGTCCTGGTTCAGTCCTGGTTCAGTCCTGGTTCAGTTCTGGTTCAGTCCTGGTTCAGTCCTGGTTCAGTCCTGGTTCAGTCCTGGTTTAGTCCTGGTTTAGTCCTGTTTCAATCCTGGTTCAGTTCTGGTTTAGTCATGTTTCAGTCCTGGTTCAGTTCTGGTTTAGTCATGGTTCAGTTCTGGTTTAGTCCTGGTTCAGTTCTGGTTTAGTCATGGTTCAGTCCTGGTTCAGTTCTGGTTTAGTACTGGTTCAGTTCTGGTTTTGTCATGGTTCAGTCCTGGTTCAGTCCTGGTTCAGTCCTGGTTCAGTCCTGGTTCAGTCCTGGTTCAGTTCTGGTTTAGTCATGGTTCAGTCCTGGTTCAGTTCTGGTTTAGTCCTGGTTCAGTTCTGGTTCAGTCCTGGTTCAGTTCTGGTTTAGTCCTGGTTCAGACCTGGTTTTGACCCAGTTCAGACCTGGTTTTGACCCAGTTCAGACCTGGTTTTGACCCAGTTCAGACCTGGTTTTGTACTCTTACATTGTTTGGGTCCAGGGCCTGTTCTACGGAGTCGGGTTAGTGTGAGTGCTATGAAGCTGGATCTCTTTCTGTTGTGGTCCATCTCTTTGGTAGCACACCCTGAGCTCCTAACCTGCTCTGGCCCAGGCTACGTTCTGGTTTGTCGTGTTTGCCCAGGAGTTAGTCTGGTGTAAATAAAATGCTAGTGGACTTTACTTTCCAGTGAACAGATCAGTTTGCTCGGTTTGGTTTTGAACATGAGTCTGTGTCTCCAGCTGGAGGGGAGCCTGGCGGACATCAAGAAGCAGCTTCAGGAGGAGATGCTGAGGAGAGTGGACGCGGAGAACCGTCTGCAGACCATGAAGGAGGAGCTGGAGTTCCGGAAGAACGTCTACAACGAGGTCAGGACAAAGTGGAATGGGGTCCACTGTCACTAAATAGTTTGGAAACATATACCAAAAATCCCGTTGGAGATGTATCGAAACAGCAGCCCACGATATCGATATTGTATCAGATTAAACAATACGATCTATCAATATTTCAATATTTTTGCACAGCCCTAAAACTGTGACTGTTATTCCACTTCTCCATCACACTTTGTAAATATAGTATTGACAGGTTCCTTTTATATTGGGAGGGGACGAGGGATGGAACGATTCTCCAAAAAAAATCAAATCATTCAATTCTGGTGTATCGATTCTGTGTTGAGTTCGATTCTCACGTGTCCAAGGCCAAGTCTGGGGTCCTTTCTAAGAAGTTTTATCTTTCAGTCACTTTTAATTTTACATTAATAAACTCAGAATTTACATAATTATGAGCTTTTAAATTCTCCAAAATCGCTTTTCTTACGCAGGAATGAGGGACTTTTCACTCACTTTTCTTACGCAGGTTAACCAAATACGCTTGTAATTCACACATGACTTAAAAACGCCATCTCCTCACTTTGACTTGGTAAAACACATTTAGACATTATTATTAGACATTATTATTACGCCTTACAGAAGAACATGTTTAGTGGCGAAAAGAGGAGAGTGTTTTTATCAGAGGGAGGGGAACAAGGCAGAAACATTCATCCATTCATGTTCTTCCCCTTATCTGGGGTCGGGTCTAAACAGGGACTCCCAGACTTCCTCCTCCCCGGACTCTTCCTCCAGCTCCTCCGGGGGGACCCCAAGGCATTCCCAGGCCAGCCAGTGATTGTGTCCTAAACCATTAAAGGGATAGTTTGTTTTTTTGATCTGAATCTATATGGCGTCCCCTTCAGCAGTGTCGTGCATTAACACTGACTTACCCCTGACAGTGTCCTGTGAGCCGAGTTCTGCCCCGGTTCTGGTGCTGACGAAACTAGGTCCCGCAAGTTACCAGGGACAGTTAATAAAGCTTTTTTTTCTTCTCAAAACAATAGTTGTCTAAAAAGTGATATATTTGCGTCACAAAACAGTTGTCCACGAAAAAGTCAGAAGTCCTAATCGCTTGGTGCTATTTTCTCTCGAGTCCTATCACTGCGCGCTGCCCCCAGCTGGACAGCCGCGCACGAACACAACACTTTTTCAGTTGTTTAGCAGTGTTTACATCCTCAGACCGCAGCGAGCCAATTTAGAAACGTCAGAATAAAAATATAGCTATCGATAGAAGAAGAAGAAGAACACAAAAGGTATAAAATGGGGAGGACCTGTGATTACCCAGGTTGTACCAACAAAGATGAACCGTTTTCCTCTCACTGTTTTCCTGTCACAAATTGGTCTGAGGCAACTTTGGCTTCTTGCCATAGGGTTCAATGTGAATTGGCTAAAATAAAAAAGCTTTGTGTGTGCAATGCACATTTCAGTGAAGAGGATTACGTATGCTCAGCACGGAGGAGGAAGCTTCTGAAGAGCACTGCTGTCCCTGCACCCCAGATAAGTGTAACAAGTGGTGATGTTTACAAGTGAACAGGCTAATAATAATAATAATAATAGGCGCAGTGATATGACTCGAGAGAAAATAGCACCAAGCGATTATGACTTCTGACTGTTTGTGATGCAAATATATCACTTTTTGGACAAATATTATTTTGAGAAGAAAAACAAGCTTTATTAACTGTCCCTGGTAACTTGCGGGACCTAGTTTCGTCAGCACCAGAACCGGGGCAGAACTCGGCTCACAGGACACTGTCAGGGGTAAGTCAGTTAATGCACAACACTGCTGAAGGGGACGACATACACATTCACATCAACCAGAACTGTCCCTTTAAGTTAAATATTTATATAATATATTCATGTGTCCAACTGCTCTGGGTCTATTGAATTATAAGACCTGGCGACCTATTTTTATTTAATTTAGAATGTTATTTATTTCTTTTTATACTAAATGATTTATTGTTCATGCTAAGAAATGTTCACAGCATAAATAACAATGACTGTATTTTTAATCAATGTTTATTCTATAGTTTGTGCTTTAAGATGATAATGTTTATTTAAAAAAAGTTATCAAAATCAAAGAATCGAAAATCAGGAGTTCAAAATTGAAAATCGAATCGTCTTAATCGACTTAAAGGGATATGCCACCCCCAGGTCAAACTTTGGCATCTCCTCACAGTCCAGAGACTAAAATAAGTGGTGGAAAGCGTTTTCCTGGTGATGCAGCCATTGTCCAGGTCTGTCAGCACTGACCGCCGCGGTATCTGCAGCTACTCCGCGTTAGACTGGAGTCTAACGTCGCCAGAGAAAGATTTCGGCCAAAAGGAATTAATTTGCTCGATGCTTTTCTCAATTACTTTCTGTGTAGTGCGCATTCATATCGAGTGCAAATAAATGTGCAAATCAACACGGAGAGCTTGACTTGGTCATTTTGGGTGGGAACTATTTTTCAGTGCGGAAAAACACAGCCGAAGCACACACCACGTTGCGTAACAGGGATTCCCCTGTAAGTGGGGTGGTGGTGTAGACAATAATATTCTTTATAGTGATAAAAACAAAGAATCGTTGAGAATCTTTGTTGAGAATTGCCAACAAAGAGAATCTCCATAAATCACCTGAATGTGCAGAAAATGCTCCTTATCCGCGACAATTTCTTCGATTACTTTTCTTTTCAGTTGTAACAAGGTACAAGACCATAAACACTATAAATGTGCAGCATATTCATAATTTCACTTTTATACTTTTTTCACAGGGCTGTCTACAGATAATTAGGGACCTGGGGCAAGAAGCCTCAGACGGTCCCCCCTTTAATATAAATTAACAGGAAGAGGGTTCAATTCTGGGCCCCCTAAGACTGACCCCTTTGCCCCCCTCTGTCGACTCCCCTGCTTATTCATATCCATAACATTTTCAAACTGTCAGCAACTTAAAATATTATCGTGACGTAATAGTTCATATCACAATATTACCATGATAGAGTGAGTAGAGCGCTGAACACTGCCCCCTGGTGTGCAGGAGCAGCGGGAGACCAGGATGCGTCACGAGAGTTCCCTGGTGGAGCTGGACGGCGGCCGGCAGAGGGATTTTGAGTCGAAGCTCATGGAGGCTCTGGCCGACCTCAGAGCCCAGCACGAGGAGCAGGTCCGGCTGTACAAGGAGGAGCTGGAGAAGACCTACACCTCCAAGGTACCTCCTGGTCCACACACACACACACACACACACTCGTACACACACACACACACACTCGTACACACACACACACTCATGCACGCACGCACGCACTCTCGTACACACACACACACACTCTCGTACACACACACACACACTCTCGTACACACACACACACACTCTCGTACACACACACACACTCGTATACGCGCACACACACTCGTAAACACGCACACACACGCATACACACACTCCTATGCGCACACACGCACACACACACACTCGTACACACCTTCACATCCACGGAGAACGAAGAGGGAGATAAACAACGGAATTCAAAGCCCCAAACCCTGTCACACTCTTGTCCTGGTCTCCAGCGGGTCAAAGACGTGTGAACGGGGCTAAGGGGCGTTCAGGGACGTCTAGTGATTTAGCATTTTCCACATAGAATTACTTATTAATTATAATTAAAAACATCTAGCATATAAATAATCACACTTTTAGCAGACATAGATAAGAGTCCAGGCATGCACCAAAACTTGTACTGAAAAATGAAAAATGTGCTGCATTATGCATCAGTGTCTTATCCAGGTCTTATTGTGTTTGTGTGTGTAAATATTCCTGTTTCTGTGTGTAAATGTGTAAATACTCATGTTTGTGTGTTTGCGTACAGCTGGAGAACGCTCGGGATTCAGCCAACAGGAACAGTCACCTGGTGGGAACGGCCCAGGAGGAGCTGCACCAGACCAGGATCAGGATGGAGGGAATGTCCGAGCAGCTCAGCCTGCTGCAGAAACAGGTACACAACCGCAAAATAACACACAATAACACACACACAAACACACAGGTACAGCCCTCCGCTCAGCCTGCTGCAGAAACAGGTACACAAACGCACACAAATACAACAACAGACACACAATAGCTGTGTCTCAATTCTTTTAAGGGAGCATACGTCACTTCCGGCGCGACCTGCTGTCCATTTTCTTTTTGTCCCATGCACAGTTAAAATGCACCCTGAAAACCACATTTGTTTCCATGGAAATCTGGGCGTGGACATCCATGCGCACTCGCATATCCCAGCATGTACCGCGTGCTACTTCTTCTACAGGAGAAAATGGAGTCTGCGGCTGCATCTGGTAGTTGCAGGACCTGTCCCATTTCGCCGACACCCATGCGGTCCGTGGAGTTTTAAGGGCACTCCGAACTGTGCACACTGCGAATTGAGACACGGCTAATGATTCTCCTGTTGTGCGTTCAGAAGTGTGAGAGCTGAAGTCACTTCCTGTCAGGTGAAGTCACTTCCTGTCAGCAGTCCCATCCACAGAAATCTGGGGGCCTGAGCCAGAAGACTCACATAGGCCCCCCTCGAATATTAATTAATAGACATACTGGCCAAGATTTTAAAACTTCTATCAGGTTCTTCATCTTGTTTTCAGATTTATTATCGACTTACTAGACCAGAGACAGCTTCATTCTCGTCTAGAGGTCGTTTATTTGAAGAGAACTTGTCAAGTAAAATGATCTTGCTGCATGGACAGATAATTTCACTATTTTTAAGTCATTTTCTGATAGATTTAAGTGTTTGTATCGTACATTTTGACCAAGTTATTTACAGTGTGGAGGTTCCACTTCTGGGGCCCAAGACGACCGACCCCTTTGCCCCTGCCCGTGGACTCCCTGCTGGTCAGTGTCCAATTCTTGGTTCTTTGTCCTTTTGTGCAGCTGTCCCAGTCTGAGGCAAAGATTCGTGAGCTGGAGGACTCTCTGGGACGGGAGAGGGACATCATGAGGAGACGTCTGGAGGACAAGGAGAGGCAGATGGCCGAGCTGTCGGCGAGGATGCAGCAGCAGCTGGACGAGTACCAGGAGCTTATGGACATCAAGCTGGCCCTGGACATGGAGATCAGCGCTTACAGGAAGCTTCTGGAGGGCGAGGAGGAGCGGTGAGCACACAGGGACATACGGGCACATACGGGGACATACAAGGATATACGGGCACATACGGGGACATACAAGGATCTACGGGCACATACGGGGACATACAAGGATATACAGGGACATACGGGGACCTACAGGGACATACGGGTACATGTGAGCACATACGGGGACACACGGGGACATACGGGGACCTACAGAACTCTCTCATTTAAGTGTGTTCAAGTCGTTTTCTTACCACTTTCTACATTTTCTGTACATACAGTAGACATCAAATATATGAAGCAAGATACAAGATGGAAAGAAAAAAAAGTGGGTAATTTGAGGATTTGGTTAAAAATAAATGATAATAACTACAGTTAGAACATTTTTTTCTTTTCTATATAATTCCATATCTTACTTCATATATTCAATGTTTTCTGTCTCTAGAAAAAAAACATTGAGACTCCAAACTTTTAGCAGGTCATGTACCACCACCACAGGGTCACCTTCTTTATTTTACGATATCTTTGCACTCCAACATCATTCAATAAATATTAAAGTTCACATTGTTGTCCTGCAGCCTGAGACTGTCCCCCAGCCCGTCCTCCAGAGTGACCGTCAGCAGGACGTCTGGCTCTGAGCACAGCCGGGTGCTCTACTCCCAGACCACTCCCGGCACCAAGGCAGTGTCCAGCAGTCGCAACTCCTCCGGCACCCACGCCACCTGCAGCCGTAACTCCTCCGGGACCCACGCCGCCCAGGCCACGTCCACCACCCAGGTGGCGTCCAGCAGCAGGACCTCCTCCGGCGCCAGCGCCAAGAGGAAGCGCATGGACCTGGACTCTGAAAGCGCCGGCGTGACCACAGTCACCAAAGCCCGGGTGAGCCAGGGGGCCTCTGCCAGCGGCCGGGTCACAGTGGATGAGGTGGACCTGGAGGGGAAGTTCATCCGCCTCAGCAACAAGTCTGACGAGGTACGACTAAAGACACGATGCAATCCTCTCATCGTCAGTTGAACTCGAGGTTTAAAAGATTCACTGTGTAACTTTTCTTGTGGAGGGTCCGTCACCTGCTTGTTTCTATGGATACGTCATTGCTCTGCCTGGAACGTCCCACAGTGTGACATTAAACAGTTTACATTTATTCAATCACAGGTGGTTTTAGAGCTCAAAAATCCCTAGAGAAACAAACATTCTGACTGAGCGGGGTCGCCTCTCCACAGATCTGACCTGGAACTTGGTCTGGTTTGGTCTCCATGAAGATAGAAAGGTTTAATGCCATACTGTGGAACATTCCAGACAAGGCAGCAACATTTCCATGGAGAAAAGCGTTCTCTTGTGACGGACCCTCCACCAGAAAAGTTACAGATTGGACCTTTTAAATATAGTTGGAGTTTTGATTCGTTCTCTTTACATATTTGATTGACTCTGGATATTTAGTCGTTAATAATCGGATGCTTCGATCTTTTCTTTTCGCTGTGACCAGGACCAGTCTATGGGCGGCTGGCAGCTCAAGAGTCAGGCAGGAGGGGGCGCTGTGATTACTTACAAGTTTCCCCACAAGTTCACTCTGAAAGCTGGAGCCACTGTCACGGTACTGTTCCCCCGAGTCCTACTGTCCCCGTGAGTCCTACTGTTCCCCCGAGTCCTACTCTCCCCGTGAGTCCTACTGTCCCTCCGAGTCCTACTGTTCCCCCGAGTCCTACTGTCCCCCTGAGTCTTATTCGTCCTTTGTCCTGTGGTTTTCACCTGCCGGTCTCACCACCCTGTCCCTGTCTCTGTCTCTGTCCGTCAGGTGTGGGCGGCGTCAGGGGGAGGGACCCACAGCCCCCCCACAGACCTGCTGTGGAAGAGCCAGGACTCCTGGAGCACCGGAGACCTCCTGATGACCACCCTGATCAACAACAACGGAGAGGTCTGTCCCTGCAGCAGACCCTGGCCTAGTCCTGGTGTTTAGCCCTGGTTTAGTCCTGGTTTAGTTCTTTTTTAATCCTGGTTTTTAGTCCTGATTCATTCCTGGATTTTAGTCCTGGTTTAGTCCAGGTTTTTAGTCCTGGTTCATTCCTGGTTTTTAGTCCTGGTTTAATCCTGTTTTTTAGTCCTGGTTTAGTCCTGTTTACTCCTGGTTTAATACTGTTTTAGTCCTGTTTTAATCCTGTCTTAGTCCTAGTTTAGTCCTAGTTTAGCCCTGTTTTTAGTCCTGGTTTAGTCCTGTTTTAGTCCTGGTTTAGTTTTAACATGTGGATGTTGTTGACAGGAGCTGGCCTCGAGGAAAGTGACCGTGGTTGTGATGGACGACGACGAAGATTCGGTAACACACACACACACACACACACATTTACTTCACGTGTTTAAACCCAGAGTTCACACAAATAAAATGTGTAAATAAACGATGGCGTGTGTGCAGACCACTCACAGTGAGTACAACCTGCGCAGTCGTACGGTGATCTGCGACGCCTGCGGACAGCCGTCAGAAAGGGGCGGGGCCTGTGGGGGCGGCCTGCCAGAGGGGCTCGGCGGACACTCCTTCTTCATGGGACACAACCAGGTAAAACCACAACCAGAACCAGACCTGAGGGAGCACTGTGGTGAGGGTACAGGACTAGACCAGGTGGGCCTCTGGTACCGGCCCAGACAAGGACTAAACCTGCGCTCGGACCTCGATGTCTCGTTGGACACCTCTGGATGGATCCTTGGGCAGATGTGTCCAGGGCGTTCAGGGCGTCCGTGGCAGTCGGCGAGTGCTTTTGGATGTTTTGTTTCCCGTTCTCTCTGTGAGCGATGGCGGAACAGGAGAGAAGGAGGTTTAGTGTATTTTACAGAAACCCGTCAGGTGATCAGCAGCGTGTCCGGATTCATGACGCTGATTCCAGACGCGTTCGGTTTGGTGAGGTCCTGCTGTCCCACACTGGTGCGTGAAGAACAAACACTGGAGCCTCGTCCCTGATTGAAATACAGCGTCAAATGCCAAAAGTTCAGTTTTTTCACTCTGGCATCTGACGGCTCAAACGTCCCACAGGAGGCTTAGACAGTCCATAACTCCACACCTCGACGCCACGGTCTGAACTCGGCTTCAGAAAACTAACTCAGACAGAGAGGACTGAACCACACAGGCAGTGCCAGGGGAACCCTCCCGACACGTAGGAACCAGAACTGAGAGGTAGCTTTAAAACTAGTGGACCAGACTGGAAGGACCATGGAGAAACATGCAGTGGACTCCAGGGTTTAGGTTTTATGACAAACACTCAACTTAAAAATACTGGTCTACAAATGGAACTATTGTACTAATGTCTCTGTGTCCTCCTCAGGGCCGTGTGAAGCCTGAGAGCTGCGCCATCATGTAGGACTCTCCTGTGGAGCTGCTCCATCATGTAGGACTCTCCTGTGGAGCTGCTCCATCATGTAGGACTCTCCTGTGGACCTGTCCCGTGTTCTTTGCTTTTGGATCAGATGTTTTGTAATCACCAGCTCTGGGGCTGTGGGGCTTTGGGGGTTTTGTTTGACCTTTTCTCTTTAAGTTCTCTGTGCTTTGCTGCTTTGCCGCTCGTGGTTAATTTTTTTGTCTTTATTTTACTTGAATTGTCGTACTGTACGGAGCTATGCAGTTCAGCATTTTAATTACCTTTAAGCGCTGCAAAAATGAATATGTAAATGAGCAGAAAATGACTGTTAATTAGATTATTATTGGGTTACTTTACTCAGTCGGCCTAAATTAAAGATGCTGGATTCTCAGAAAAGTTCCATAATGTCTTTAAAATTACATTACAGGCTCCATATTGCGCTTTTTTTTCTGTTTCCTCATCACAAACACCTGGAGTTGTGTTTTGTTTCATATGTTTAACGCACAGTTCTTCTCTCAAACTGAAAACACTGTGTTCCATCTCGTGATGTCATCATGTGGTGATACAGGAAGAAGTGCTCCGCTGTGTTTTTAAACTCCACACACCTTCACTAGAATCATTTGGATCGTTTCAGTCCTGGACTTGCCGATCTCGACTGAACTAAAGGTAAAAAGAGCTGAAAACTACCACTTGATGACATCACAAGGTGGAACAGAGCGTTTTGAGCTTTAGAGACGTAAATAATAAAACAAAACCAAATGGAACGCCAGGTCTGTTTTTGAGGATAGAACATTCTTAGAACACGACTTAAAGCTCACGAGAGTCGGTTTTGTGTAATAGACGAACTTTAATGTGAGCGGGATTGCCTCTTCACGGATCTGACCTGTAACGCAGCACTGTGGAGTCACCTGCCTTGTCTCTGATAAGTTTAATGTCATACTGTGGAACATTCCAGGCAAAGCAATAACATTTCCATCCACCAGAAAAGTTCCAAAGTGCAAATGATCTTTTTTTTAGGTGGATTTTTCAAAGTACCACATTTGAAATTAAAAAAAAAAATCCTGATAGCCTACAAAAAAACCACAGTAAAATCTTAAAGCACAAATACAAGTAGAATTTTGTGATTTCGGTCATTTTTAAAAATCAAATTTAAATATTGATTTCTGCAGTGAGGGCAGCTTTACGCTTCAGTAACCTTCTGAAAGTGCCTTGAATTTATGTGATTGTAACTGTAATACTGCCCCTATGTGTTAGTTTTTAGTATGATTTCTTCAGCGTTTTTTTTTTTTTTTGCATTTAATTTGTATGAAACGTAAGAATTATGCAAACCAAAGATTCTGTGGTGTGCCAAAACGACCCCTCTGATGCTGCAGTCCATTAGTGCTGTAAAGATTTGTGATATTAGAAATGTTTGGAAAAAATATGTGCTTTACTTTGTTACAGTAAAAGACCTCGACTCGTGGTGTTTTTGTGCTTATTCCAACACAAAATGGACACTTTATTTACATATTTACACGTCATAGTTTTTACAGCTTCATACAAAATTCTGAAATGTGATAAAAAACCGCATCACGCGTCACATCCAGAGGCGGCAGTATCGAGCTTTACATCAGTCTTCAGTGGTTTTATATTTTACAGAGTATTTGTAATTGTATGACAAAAGGAGAAATTCAGTTTGTCAACTGGACAAAAGTTTATTTGGTCGACCAAATAAACTTTTGACAAACAGAATCCTTTTACCATGGATTCTACATTTGTTAATTGAACTTTGATTTTTGAGTACTCCTCTCACTGATAAAACGCTATGATAACCGTTGGCCTTTTATAGTGCTTTTTTGGACACTCAGATGCTTTGCAAATTATTTTTTTTTAATTCAAATTTTAAAAAATGTATAAAAAGTATTTTCTTCAAATCTGTGTGATTGTAGTACAGAAGCCCTGATTTATTTTATTTTTTCCGTTTGCTACTCAGGGCTTTTGTAGTGTCTGTTCTCTGGATATACCAAAATTTAGTTTTAAATTTGGTTTTCTCAAATATTTACTCAGTACTTGAGGACAGGATACACTATAGTTTTTAAATGTCCTTTTTTCTTTTTTACAATTATTTCTGTGGACTATTGTTTTAATATATAATATAAACCAGCGATGAGAGAATCAAATTAATTTGAATAATATAAAAATCCAGCAAATAAAACCTGCAGGGGGCAGCAGTAGTATATTCGGGTAAGGACTGGCCCATAAACCAGAGGGTCACCAGTTTAAATTCTACACATGTACATAATTTTTTATATCCCTGGGCAAGGCACTCTATTTTATTAAAGAAGTTCTGTTGTCATAATCTCTGACACCCGTCGCTCATTCTGTTATAATTTGGACAGATTCGAAAATTTCGAAATATTCATCTAAAACGACTTCATAAAATAACAAGTGCGCAGACTCCAGGGTTGGAAAATACCAGAGCCCAAAGTCTTTACAACAAAGCACCCTCTGCAGGACTGTGCTCTGCAGAGAACTCTTCATCTGTGTGAAAATGACGACGCGACGCTGCCAAATTCTACGAGTATCAAAGATTAAGAAACTCAAACTGGAGAAGGAAGTGCGTACGTCACAGTGGGCGTGGACTGGTGGAGCTGAATCCAGGAGATTAAAGCTTCCTTAAACATGCACATATCTCACATGGTTCAAAGCTCCAAGTGGCCGATTTTGCAGAACAGGTCTCCTTTAATAAAAGGACAACTTCAGAAATGACAAACCCAAACATCAGCCTTGTATCGTTTGAATTGCCAGATTTCGTAGATTTTTGGAGGTTACAGCATTCCTGTGTAAATCACACTGTTCCATAACATTCCTACAGATACTCGGAGTGTAGGATGATTTTAAGTGCTTTTTTACATTTTAAAAATATATTTCAATTGTATTTACAATTTGGTAAACATCTGATTTCATTGTACCTTTGGTCGTACCACCTAAAGCTGGACGAGGCTACTGGCCCTGACATCCAAAGAAACAGGAGATCTACATCATCTACATCCTCTCTGGTTCGTACATACAGCAGTCTGCCGTACTCTTTGACCTTTGACCTCACCGTGCGACGTCACAGAGGACACCTGGACATCTGATGGATGGTCCCATTCCAAAAGTCCACGTCCAGGTGTTGGGGCTCTCTGTGCTGGAGAAGGTCTAAACAGCAGGGCCCAGGAAGAACAGAACATCTGGAGAAGTACGGAGGCCTCCTGGGGTCGGTATACTTCGTAGCGACGTCACGCTGAGAGGGAACGTGTGAATGTCTATGGAGGAATGTTCAGCAGTAACCATGGTGACACGACGCACACATGAGTCTGTGATCAGTGCGAGCGTTCATGGTCCTGTTTTGGAGTTATCTGAGAGACTTAAATCCAATGAATTATTATTATTATTATTAAAGCAGAAGGAAAATTCTTTGGATTCTTTAGATGAGCTGTGAAACGTCTTCACTCAAAAAACCTTGGTTGAGTTGACAGAATTGAATTTTTCTTTTCCTTTGGGATTACGCAGAAATCCTGAGAATGATTTGTTTAGCGGCACAAATCAGCTTCTTTCCGGTCAGATTGTGTTACAATAAAGCTCAGGTTAAAGTCCAACTTGAGTAACAGAGCTTCAGACAGAGCAGTGCCTCTAGTTAGCTTCACCCCCACAGGGAATGGCTGATGACGTCAGCTGCAAAGTATCAATGGAGGTCTTCTGGGGTCAGTATGGGGCTCTTCTGGGGTCAGTATGGAGGTCTTCTGGGGTCAGTATGGGGGTCTTCTGGGGTCAGTATGGGGGTCTTCTGGGGTCAGTATGGGGGTCTTCTGGGGTCAGTATGGGGCTCTTTTGGGGTCAGTGTGGGGCTCTTCTGGGGTCAGTATGGAGGTCTTCTGGGGTCAGTATGGGGGTCTTCTGGGGTCAGTATGGGGGTCTTCTGGGGTCAGTAGGGGGGCCTTCTGGGGTCAGTGTGGGGCTCTTCTGGGGTCAGTATGGAGGTCTTCTGGGGTCAGTGTGGGGCTCTTCTGGGGTCAGTATGGAGGTCTTCTGGGGTCAGTATGGGGGTCTTCTGGGGGAGGGCGGCCGGCGCAGTGGGGGGAGGTCGTAGTGTCCAGGGATGTGGCTGTTGATGGGGAGGTCGTAGTGGCTCAGGGGATCGTCCTGTGAGAAGTATCCAGGCTCTGAGGACAGGACAGAGTCAGGATCAGACACAAGGACAGGGACAAGGAATAAAGAGCTGGTGCAATTTAAGAAAGTGAAGGTGTAGCAAAGGTACGAGACCAACAGAAGCACCACCCGAGAACAGAGGGAGAAACAGACCACAGAACAGCCCTGTGAGTGTGTTTGTGTTGGTAATGCAGTGTTCTGGATTTATTTTTGATCAAGTCTCCGTTATGTCTCAGGTGAGTCACAGGTGTGTTTCAGATGAGTCACGGGTGAGTCTCAGGAGAGTCTCAGGTGTGTTTCAGGTGTGTTTCAGATGAGTCATGGGTGATTCTCAGGAGAGTCTTATGTGTGTCTCAGGTACCTCTGGGGGGCGGGGTTGTGGGCGGCGGCCGGCTCAGCTCTGTGTAGGAGCGGTTCCGGGGCACAGCAGACTTCATCTCCATGTAGCTGCTCTCGGTGGGCCCACAGGAGGGGTCCAGGGACCCGCAGAAGGGGGGTCCCGGCAGGTCCTTTATGGTGGCGTACGGGTTCTCACTGTTCACAGAACTACTGCTCACAGCCAGACTCTCCTTCAGCTCTGGAGACCAACAGGCACAGGGAAGTTCAGAGTTTGGTCTCATGGGTGCAGCTCAGGTTTCTGTCTCAAACTATTTAAAATTAAACTAAACAAAAAAATCTACTTTTTCTGTTACTGAACTCTGTACATGGTGTTTTAATAGAAATATCAATTGTTCGTACTGCTTTTTGGTCATTTCTGTGCCAACTAGGTACACTTAATCAGACTGTCCTGATTAAAGTCAGAGCCGTGTCTCATTTCTCTTTCCTCGCTTCCTCCTCCTTGATTCCTCTCCTGGATTCTGCAGGAAGTGGGTGAGGAAGTCCCGCCCACAGGAGACACAGGGAGGAGAGAGGATCTAAACTCCTCACTGAGACCAAGAAAGTTTGATTCTTTTCTCTGACGTCTGCTCCTGAAGCCTCCTCAGGTTTCCTCCTTCGCTCCATGGTTTTCTTTGGGATGCCACTTAATACGATACATTTGATTGATGGATGGAAAATGGAGGATTGAGGAGAGAAATCAAGGAGAAGGAAGCGAGGAAAGAGAAATGAGACGCGGCCCAAGTGTTTCTGAAGTTTGGATACTTATTCGACCAATCACACTGTTCCTTTTACCCCGAAACCCCGCCCCTTTAGTCCTCCAGACCCCGCCCTTTAGTCCTCCAGACCCCACCCCGTTAGTCCTCCAGACCCCTCTCCTTTAGTCCTCCAGACCCCGCCTCTTTAGTCCTCCAGACCCTGCCCCTTTAGTCCTCCAGACCACGCCTCTTTAGTACTCCAGACCCCGCCCTTTAGTCCTCCAGACCCCGCCCCTTTAGTCCTCCAGACCCCTCTCCTTTAGTCCTCCAGACCCCGCCTCTTTAGTCCTCCAGACCCCGCCCTTTAGTCCTCCAGACCCTGCCCCTTTAGTCCTCCAGACCACACCTCTTTAGTCCTCCAGACCACGCCTCTTTAGTCCTCCAGACCCCGTCCTTTAGTCCTCCAGACCCCACCCCGTTAGTCCTCCAGACCCCGCCCTTTAGTCCTCCAGACCCCGCCCTTTAGTCGTCCAGACCCCGCCCTTTAGTCGTCCAGACCCCGCCCTTTAGTCGTCCAGACCCCGCCCTTTAGTCGTCCAGACCCCGCCCTTTAGTCGTCCAGACCCCGCCCCTTTAGTCCTCCAGACCCCGCCCTTTAGTCCTCCAGACCCCGTCCTTTAGTCCTCCAGACCCCACCCCGTTAGTCCTCCAGACCCCGCCTCTTTAGTCCTCCAGACCCCTCTCCTTTAGTCCTCCAGACCACGCCTCTTTAGTCCTCCAGACCCCGCCTCTTTAGTCCTCCAGACCCCGCCCCTTTAGTCCTCCAGACCCCGCCCAGTTCAGCATTTCTATTTGAAAAGTGGTTGTGGGCAGATTTTTGGTGTTTCGCCCACTTTAAAGTCAATCATATAAAAAATAAAAACTCTTATTTGACAACTATAACTATTATTTAACTATGAAAGAAAATACCTTTATGATAATATTTTCCAGCTCCAGCGCTGTAACTGTAGCTGCGGTCTATTCCATAAGCCCCTGTGGAGAAACACTGTTAACTCTGCAAAGCAATCAATCAATATGCAAATTATCCCATCCCCTAAGAGAAAGAATAGAATATAAGGGCCAGTATGACGCTATTTTATGTTCTAATGTCGTTTCCTCAGTCCAGCAGTCAGACTTAAGTGGGTGCAGGGGTGGTGGGGTTTTTAGGTGGTGGTGTTTGTGGGTGGAGTCAGACCTGAGTGGGTGCAGGGGGTGAGGTTTGGGATGGTGGGTTTTGGGGTGGTGGGGTGGGGGGTGGTGGGGTTTGTGGGTGGAGTCAGACCTGAGTGAGTGCATGGGTGGTGGGGTTTGGGGTTTATGGGTGGAGTTTGGGGCGGTGGAGTTTGGGGTGGTGGAGTTTGTGGGTGGTGAAGTTTGTGGGTGGAGTCAGACCTGAGTGAGTGCATGGGTGGTGGGGTTTCGGGTGGTGGAGTTTCGGGTGGTGGAGTTTGTGGGTGGTGGGGTTTGGGGTGCTGGAGTTTGGGGTGGTGGAGTTGGGGGTGGTGGAGTTTGGGGTGGTGGAGTTTGGGGTGGTGGAGTTTTGGGGTGGTGGAGTTTGGGGTGGTGGGGTTTGTGGGTGGAGTCAGACCTGAGTGAGTGCATGGGTGGTGGGGTTTGGGGTGGTGGGGTTTGGGGTGATGGAGTTTGTGGGTGGTGGCGTTTGGGGAGGTGGGGTTTGGGGTAGTGGAGTTTGGGGCAGTGGAGTTTCGGGTGGTGGGGTTTGGGGTGGTGGAGTTTCGGGTGGTGGAGTTTGTGGGTGGTGGGGTTTGGGGTGGTGAAGTTTGTGGGTGGAGTCAGACCTGAGTGGGTGCAGGGGTGGTGGGGTTTCCAGTCTGCTGACAGGGTGTTGCTCCCGTCGAGGCCGTACAGCCCTCGTCTCTGTCGTTCGCTGTTCTTTAGGCTCCCGAACAGCAGGTTATTGTTCTACAGAAACAGACACACAAATAAACACAGTTTTTTCCCAATACAGAACTCAGCTCCACATTCTCCCCTATTACTGCTCGCCTTGATGAGCTTAATTTCACTGGAGCCGAACGCTGTGGGTGACGTCTTAGGACTTAGTCCATTCTTAATAGATGGATTATCAGACTACATCCTTGCTCTACCGCGCCTGTCACCTGCAGAAAGAGCACCTGTCCTGTCTTTGTGTTCCTGTCAGTGTGGTGTAGATTTCAGGCTCTCTCAGGGGGCGGGGATAGGTGTGTCCATCAGGTGAATGGATGTCCGGCCACTGAAGTTTGAGCCATTTCTTCTTGTCATTTAACCACCCAGCTGCATGTTGAGGTCAGTTGAACCCATAGACTGTTTATATAAATGGACATCGCTAACACGTTCGCCGCCGAATTCACCTGGGGCACTTCTGGCTCCTACTGACCCTCGCTCCATTGACTTAATATGGACTCTTGTGGCCCTTCGCTCTGTACCTGCTGCTGTGAGCCTCATTGTTTTGGTCTTAAAATGTTCATACTAACCCAGTGGCGGTTCTACATTGAATTACTCCCCCCCAGGAAAAAAAAAAAAACCTACAACATTTACCACAAGCAGCCATGTTTAATTATCACTATAGAGTGGTAATTAATGATAATCATAACTTAAATAACATAAATTTAAAAAAATAAAAAAAAAATCTACACATAAAAGTGGCAAAAATATATACAATCAGATATAAATAAAATAAATAGAACCATCGGCTGCTCGATTATGGAAAAAAATCGATTACCTCAGTCAATATTGAAATCACGATTATTCAAACGATTTTTTCAAAATCCCCTACCTACACACACACACACACACACACACACACACACACACACACACACACACACACACACACACACACACACACACACACACACACACACACACGCACACACAGTGGGCTACTCTCACCTTAAACATTTATTCTTCTTCTGTCTTATTCTACAGATTGCACAAGCACACACACACAAACAAAAAGTTATCACACACAGCTATTCCTCACTTTCCTCACACAGATTTCTCCTCAGTATAATATAATATAATATAATAAATATAAAAAATATAACATAATATAACATAATATAATTAATACAATATAATATAATATAATAGCGCTAAAATAGAATAGTGATATGACAAACACACATTTCATGACATGACTTACCAAAAGCAAAGATGAGATACTGTCCAGTAAATCCGAAAGAGCTCCGAGATGAAGTGTTGTCCGGGATAAGTCATTCACGTCGCCTCTATTGAAAATGCCGATCGTGTATCTCTACAAAGTCCCATGTAAAGTGTGTCTTTGTACGTTGTATTCATAGTAAATACCACGGAGGGTGAACGATCGATTTAAAAGTGATTAAATGTTGCGTTATACTAACTTCGTTTACTATTGTCTTCTGTAGTTTCCGTGTTCCCGATGCGAGCGATTCTTGGTAGGAGCTAGTAGGAGCTATCATTGGTCAATTCCTCTTAGCAACTAGTGCCGTGACATTGATCAAATCGTGGTAGTGTGAGCTGGACTCGTGGCCGGTGTACTGTCAGATTGAGACGCTTTGTCAGTTACCGGCCGCAGAGAGGGAGGGGGTGAATCCTCTCTCTATCTTCTCTTTCTTTCTCTCTTCCTTTCCTCTCGCGCCGCTGTAGGCTCCAGCAGGTCTCTGCGATGCGCATTGGCCCACATGGAAGGGAATGTATTGCGCGGGCGCTTGCAGCCAGAGGGGGAGCTAATTTGCCAATTTCCTACACAGTGATATGATAGATTTTTTTTTTTCAAGCGCTTGGCATGGCGCCCCTCACGAAGTTGCGCCCTGGGCAATTGCCCCACTCGCCCCCCCCAAGAACCGCCTCTGTACTAACCCACTATACATGATTCTGTTTTTTTTTTTTTTCACTGTTTTCCATCCATCCATGTTCTTCCACTTATCCGGGGTTGGGTCGCGGGGGCAACAGTCTAAGCAGGGACTCTCAGACTTCCTTCACCCCGGACACTTCCTCCAGCTCCTCCGTGGGGACCCCAAGGTGTTCCCAGGCCAGCCGGGAGACATAGTCCCTCTAGCGTGTCCTGGGTCTTCCCTGGGGCCTCTTCCCGATGGGACATGCCCGGAACACCTCCTGAGGGAGGCGTCCAGGAGGCGTCCAGAGTAGACGCCCAAGCCACCTCAGCTGCTCCTCTCGACATGGAGGAGCGGCAGCTCTACTCCGAGCTCCTCCCGTGTGACTGAGCTCCTCACCCTATCTCTAAGGGAGCGCCCAGCCACTCTGCAGAGGAAACTCATTTCGGCCGCTTGTATCCACGATCTCGTCCTTTCGGTCATTACCCAGAGCTCATGACCATAGGTGAGGGGAGGAACGTAGATCGACGGTAAATCGAGAGCTTTGCCTTTCAGCTCAGCTCCCTCTTCACCACAACGGTCCGGTTCAGCGATCGCATCACTGCCGACGCTACACTGATCCGCCTGTCAATCTCACGCTCCATCCTCCCCTCACTCGTGAATAAGACTCCGAGATACTTGAACTCCTCCACTTGAGGCTGTTTTGTCCATCAAAAAAAACTCCTACTCTCACTTAGTCCACTTTTTTTTTTACAGTCTATGGTTGTACCCTGGGGTCAGCTGAATGTTGAGGTCAGTTGTACCCTGGGGTTGGTCGAGCGTCAGACCCACCTTGATGCTCCTGTCGTGGTTGTTGGGCAGGTGCGGCAGGGTGGCCCTGTTCTCTCTCAGGGTGTGGTAGCTCGGGTTGGAGTAGTACTGGTGGTAACTGTGGGGGATGTCTGTGGACAGAGGACAGGCTTCAGTGAAACTACACCAGAACAGTTAAAGTCCAGACTCCAGAAACATCTGCTCCTTTAAAGCGGATCTTATCTGGCAGAGCGTACTCATAGTGGGCAGGGCTTACGGGTGGCGGCGGGGCTTAAAGGTGTGGCCGGAACTTACCTGGCACAGCGTACTCTGAGCGGGCAGGCCGGCTGGCGGAGAAGGACACAGTAGGCGTGGTGTTGTGTTTCTGTTTCTGTCTGTGGCGGTACAGCAGCAGCAGCGCCAAGAGCAGCACCACAAGCAGCACCAGCACCATGATGCCCACGATGGCCCCCCACGACTCTCTCTCACTGGGGGGCAGTGGCACCATCACGCTGCCCGCCTGAGACGTCGGGTCTGGATACAGAGACAGGGAAATATAATTGTGATGTTTACTCTGCGGATTTTGTACCACATGCACAGATGATACAAGTTTCCAATAAAAACACCACACATTTGATACAGAAACTGGATTATTTGACTTAAAAATCTGTAAGCCACTTTGTCAGTCCTGCTATGACACAGTAAATCCTTTTAAATGCACCTTCTTCACAACAGCCGGAGGTGTCGCCCTTTAAGTTTACAAAACTTCTGGTTTATGGTTTTCTGTGGCAAAATGTGTGTGGAAATGTCTGGCGTCTCCTCCACCAGCTTCATAAATCTGCCCCATCACCAAATCTTCAACCAACAAGATCCACAAAGGAGAAACATTCTTCATGAAGAATTTATCCACAACGATCAAGGGAAGAAAGACGAACGCTTAAACGCTTTCGAACTGCACAAATCGTATCTACGCAAATATCAACATCATGAAATCCATTTTTAATTTTAATTCTAGAATCAGTCTGAGTGAACAAGTTCCTTCTGTTTTATTCATACCTGGGTGTTCACCTCAACAATAAACTGCACTGGTCCCACAACACCAACGCCCTGTACAAGAAGGGCCAAAGTCGCCTCCACCTCCTGAGGAGACTGAGGTCCTTTGGAGTGTGCAGGCCTCTGCTCAAGACTTTTTATGACTCTGTGGTGGCCTCTGCTCTCCTCTACGCTGTCGTCTGCTGGGCCCCGAGCAGCACAGAACGGGACAGAAAAAGACTCAACAAGCTGGTCAAGAGGGCCAGCTCTGTCCTGGGCTGTCCTCTGGACTCTGTAGAGGAGGTGGCTGAGAGGAGGGTACTGGCCAAATTCACGTCCATCATGGACGACACCTCTCACCCTCTGCACCGGACTGTAGAGGAGCTGAGCAGCTCCTTCAGCAGCCGACTGAGGCACCCCCAGTGCAAGAAGGAGCGCTACCGCAGATCCTTCATCCCCACCGCCATCAGACTGTATAATTCTACTGTATAGTCCTACCGTGCAATATCGTTTTCCCAATGTGCAATATTGTTGTTTTTTCAATACTCCTATCGTGCAATATCGTTTTTCCAATTTTTTCAATACTCTCCCTGTCACTGTTTTTTATTATTATCACTACTATTATTATTATTATTCGATTTATTACTTATTTTTTTAATTATTATTATCACCCATCTTTATACCTTTTTTTTGCCTGCATGCACTTGTCTTCTTGTTCAAACTGTCCCTACCTGGAGCTACTGTGACAAGTAAATTTCTCCTGTGTGAGATCAATAAAGTCTTATCTTATCTTATCTTATCTTATTCATGACCACATCATTAGTTTTGCTCAGTAGTTCTCTAAAGCTCATTGTTGTTCTCCTTGAAGCTTTCGTCTTTCTTCCCTTGATCATTGTGGATAAATTCTTCATGAAAAATGGCAAAAGGAGAAATTCAATTTGTCAACTGGACAAAAGTTATTTTTTCCAGTTGACAAATTGAATTTCTCCTTTTGCCATAGATTCTACCTGGACAACTGAGGGATTCTACACACTTTATGAAGAACGTTTCTCCTTTGTGGACCTTGTTGGTTGAAGATTTGGTGATGGAGCAGATTTATGAAGCTGGTGGAGAAAACACCACAGAAATTTTACCACAGAAAACCATAAACCGGAAGTTCTTCAGACCCTACAGCGGGGCACTTCTGGCCGTTGTGGAAAAGGTCTGTAACCAGTTCTGGAGGTGTGGGTGTGGTGAGTGGAGGCTGTACCTGGCTGGCACTCTCCCTCGCTGCAGACACACTGCCCGCTCACCCGCTCACACACCAGAGGGGGCGCACACGAGCAGGTCTGAGCGCAGAATGGACCGAAACGCCCGGGTTCACACGCTGTGGAGAAACAAACAGAAACATCCGCCTCTTCAGCCTCTGCATCTCCTCTTCACCACATGTTATAATGAAACACATGTACGTTTACACTTCTCAAAGACCTCGACTGTAGCCTACTCCATAAAGTTTTTAAAATAAACAGTACAGGCCTGGCTGACGTGTCCTTGAGTAAGACACTTCCCCTACTTTGTCTATGTATGAACCTCATGAGTAAGTGGTTGGTGGTGTAGATTATTTCAGATTTCTAACTTAAAATAGTGTCTGCATTTGGAAAATATACTTTATCAATTAAGAATTTATTAACAATGTATTAATTACACATCAGTTTCCAATGAGGAGGTCCCCCTGCTGAAAAGTAGATACGTAAACAAATGAAGCCCGTTTGTTGTGAACACAATTTGAGAAGTCCAGAGTTTTACCTGTGACGCAACAATACAGGCAAAATACAAAGTGAGCATTTTTGAGGCTCAGAAAAGACAGATTTGAATGAATGGATCAATGCAACAAACGTGAGTGAAGCAAAATTACAACTCCAGGAACGTTTTTCATCAGGGGACAACAGTATGTGAGGGACTATGTGAGTGGACTGTATGAGGATGAAGACTCACGTTTGGAGCAGTCCGGTCCGGTCCAGCCTGCAGGACACACACAGCGCCCGTCCCGAGGGTCACAGGAGGAGTTAGCACAGGGACCACACGGCTGTGAACACTGGGGGCCAAAGAAGCCAGAGGGGCACACTGAAAACACACAAGAACATCTGATCAGGGCATCGTCTCATGAGGTGTTCTAGTGTTGTTATTACGACCATCAGGATGACGTTTTTGGGATTAACTCCACTGTTCCTTTGTGTGTCCCTTTAGAACCTCCTGAATTCTCCATAAGCAGCCACCACAGAATATACGGGTGTGACCTTTGTCCCTTTAGAACTTAATATCACACATTTGTTCATTTACAATATCCTGCCGTACAACCCTGGTTCTTTTATTATTGTTAATTTAAATATATTTTATTTATTAATTCATTTCAGTTCCATTCATATTCGCTGTATTTACCTGCAGCTTTGCATGGTCCATATGTGGACACAAAAGAGGAGGCGTGTCCCGCCATATTTAAAGGGACTGTTGTAGGTTGTAGGTTGGACCATGTGGAGGGGAGAACTGGTTTAAGTTCTGTTTTGTATCATTGTTTTTGCATATTTTCATTGCCTATAGTTTATTTTCAGCACTGTTTAAGACATGGGGCGACATGAGAAACAGAAAATATTGTGGAGGGCCAAAATACTTAATTTAATTCTACACAATATTAATTGCATTTCTTTATAAAAAGCAGTAAATATCATTGTTTTGATGTGCTGGTGAGACTGGGAAGAGTTTGTGTTCTAAATAAGCAATCAAAAAAGGTCGCCTTACAAAAAATGTCATTTAAAAAAACACCTTTAAAATAAAAGCAATGCAGCTTTAGCCCCTGCATGAGGTAAAATTAACCATCCATCCATTTTCTTCCTCTTATCCGGGACCGGGTCGTAGGGCAACAGGGACTCCCAGACTTCCTTCACCTTGGACACTACCTCCAGCTCCTCTAGGGGACCCCAAGGTGTTCCCAGGCCAGCCGGGAGACATAGTCCCTCCAGCGTGTCCTGGGTCTTCCCCAGGGCCTCCTCCCGTTGGGACATGCCCAGAACACCTTCCAAGACGCGTCCAGGAGGCGTCCAGAACAGACGCCCGAGCCACCTCAGCTGACTGCCTAACTCAGTTCTGCACAATATTAATTGAATTTCTTTATTAAAAAAAACAGTAAATAGCAAAGTGTTGACGCACTGGTGAGACTGGGAAGAGTTTTTGTTCTGACTAAGCAATGAAAAAGTGAGGCTGACTTACAAAAATGTCATTTAAAAAAAACACCTCTAAAATAAAAGCAGCAGCTTTAGCCCCTGCTTGAGGTAAAATGATAAAATGTTTATTTTGTAATTCCAAATGATCTTAAACGGGCTGGTCAGAGTCAACCAAAAGGCCGTATGAGGCCTGGGCGCTGGACAATACCCAGGTCTGGTTTACGGGGACTTAGGCCTTGCTAAAGAATGGGACGAGCTTAGAGTTTTGAAAGTTACCCGTAAATTTTTACCTGTTGGAAATGATAGTTACCTGGGGGAGGTGGTTCCTGCTGGGAGGTATAAAAGCGAGCAGGTTTTGTCATTTAAGGAGTTCACATCAGTGTACCCGGGTACACGTGGGTTTTCTTTAGTTTCGTTCATTTCTGTTGCTTTTGCCTAATTTGAGCAGTTCTTTTTTTGTAAATATGTATTATTTTTGCCACGGATGCCTCAGATTATGAATACATTTTTGTCAATTGGATTTTCTAGGACTGCATCCTACTTGAGTCCACATTGGCCTGCTTCCCAACAATATGTCATCGTCACGTTCAAACAGGATGTGAGCGTGGGCACTGTTCCCTCCAAATCTGGGTCCTGAGACAAACTTTACTGATCCAGAAGAGAAATTATCTGGACACAGCAGCTCACACATCACAATCTAATATAATATATAATGTCTTACCCTGGTCACAGTCGTGCCCGGTGTACCCGGGCGGGCACTCACACAGCCCGGACACGTGGTGGCACAGGTAGCTCCCCCCGCAGGACGGGCAGGTCAGGCTGCACTTGTCTCCGTACACGCCCGCTCGGCACTCTGCACAAACAACACCACATGATGTCCACCAGGGGGCACACACAACTCACACAACCCCCAAATGAGCAGCAGCTTTACGAGAAAATTCAACTTCATAATCACTTTAGATGACAAAGAATTCTACGGGACGACAGCAGAAAGGAGAAAAAAGTGAATCTGGAGATGTAGTATTTTTTTGGTATTTCTCTGTAAAAATTCAGATTAAACGCACGATTCACAAGTTAAATCTGTTTTATACAAATGCTTTGTTTTCCTAGTACTTCTTTCTGCATAAATTTATGTAGAAAAAAGTTTTTACATGAGCTCCCCCTGCAGGTGTAGTCTTGTGAGTGTAGTTAGGTCAGATACACAGAGATATGTGATCGTTTTGAGAGCTTTTACCTTTTTAGTTAACCAACAGGCTCTGTTCATGCTTACGTCACAAACCAGGAAGATGTTTGGAAACATGAGATGATCATTTCTATCTGACAAAATCTAGGAAAAATTAGAAAATGTCCCGTTTTTTTTTCATCTACACGTCAGGCCCGGATCTAGACTGCACAGATTGGGGGGAGGGGATTTCAAAATTTTGGTGGGGCATACACATACACACACGCACGCACGTACGCACGTACGCACACACACACACACACACACACACACGTGCACACACATACACACACCAAGAACCGGCGCACACGGGCTGCACAGCGGGCTGCACAGCGGGCTGCTTCCACTGCACTGCCTGTACAGTAGAGCCAGCTCCACGGCTGCACGTGAGGATGGACCCCGGGGTCGCGATGGAGCTGTGGGGGTGAAGCGGCGCGAGGGAAAAGAGGAATACTGAGGAATACTGTGGTTTTGCGCTTGGATTCCACGGGCAGAGCTGCACACAACCCCGGAGCGGAAGAGCATCGTGCAGCGCGTGTGTTCATGCAGACAACAGGACGCGAAGCGGACCACTAGCGGCAAAATGAGCGTGTTGTGCTCGGGTTAGTGGCTTGGTGAATCAGAAGTCGTGGAATTTTGGCGGAGCAAACAAGAAAATGTGATAGGCAGGTTGAAATTACATCAAATACAGCTGACCAATTGGGTGGGCATTTCCCACCCCTGCCCACTTCTAGATCCGGCCTCGCTACACGTCATTGTAGAGTTCCGTTATGTTGGGCTCATCAACAATTCCAACCGTACCTCAGTTTTCATCATTTCCCCACTGACGCACAACCTCCAAGTGCACCAGGGACATGTGATTAGAAGAGACGAGGACGCCAAATTCAAGATGATTCCAAACTGCAGTCTTCATTTTACCACCAATGACATTTACTGGGTTTTGTGTAGAATCCCTCAGTCGTCCAGGTAAAATCCACGGCAAAAGGAGAAATTCAATTTGTCAACTGGACAAAAGTTTATTTGGTCAAATCTGTTTCTCAGCTCATCCAAGCTGCTTCTTCAGTTCTGGTCAGACGCTGGTGGACACTGCCTTATATCTGCCTGAAGGGGGCGCTAACTACAATGAAATGACTCTGAGACTATCACACCTACTTGTTTACAGTTTGTGTTAGTTAGGTGGGCCTATTAGATGTGCAGTGGGAGTGGAGTGTGGGTCTTGTTAGCAGAACCATTCAGGGTCATAATGGTGTTTTCACACCTCTGGACCTGACCTGCTGCCCTATTGTTTTCTTTGTTTGTTTTGATTTAGGTTTGAGGATAGAATTATAGATGGGAGAAAAATTATGTCTATGACCTCCATTTCTGTTCAAGGAAGGATTCTCTTTCTTGACAAAAATAGCCTCTTTAACTCCCCCTTCAACCCAGTTCTTTTCTCTGGCCAAGATCTGGACCTCACTGTCCTCAAAGGAGTGGCCCGTGGCTTATAGGTGGAAATGTACGGCAGACTGAGGTCCTTTTAGGCACTTTGTGTTACATTTTGTATGAAAAGCGCTTTATAAATAATGTTTGATTGATTGATTGATTGATTGATTGAGATGTACAGCAGACTAAGCTGCGAAACGTATTCGACAAAATAAACCTTTGTCCAGTTGACAAATTGAATTACTCTTTTTGCTTTACTGGGTTTTATCACAGTCGGTCGGCGAGCCCAGTGTCGGGAACTACACCGGAAGTCATCCTCGCATGTTTCCCAACGTCCTCCTGGTTTGTGTCATAAGCGTGAATAGAGCCCATAGATCAACAGTACATTTTTAGTCCAATAAGAATTTTTTTAGTCGACTACTAACTCATCACTAACTAACTCCCAAACTTCTGCCTGCTGGTGGTGTTCCCGAACATTCACCCGAACATACGCCCGTCCCTGCAGAGAGGGGAGGGAGGGGGCACTCACTGGTCTGGCAGCGGGGGCCCCAGAAGCCCGGGTGGCACACACACGTCCCGCTGTCCCGCAGACAGGTGGCGCTGTTGGGGCAGTGCTTCACACAGCTCTGGTTACAGCCGGGGCCCCACAGTCCCTCAGCACAGGGCTCACTGCAGCGGGGGCCTGGACATCAGATTGTGTCATTTACACTGTTCAGAGTTATTCAAAGTAAAAGGTCCAAAATTACACAAACTGGACCCAAGACTCTGGCCCCGGCACTGACCCGTCCACCCTGGCAGACAGTGGCACTCCCCGGTGGACCCGTGGCACCCGTCGGCCTGGAAACAGTCACACCTCTTCTGACAGTCGGGTCCAAAGTGTCCGGTCTGAGAACACAGAGAGTCAAGTGAACACAGGGAGTCATGACGAACACAGAGAGTCAAGTGAACACAGGGAGTCATGGCGAACACAGAGAGTCACTGTGAACACAGAGAGTCACTGTGAACACAGAGTCACAACAAACACAGAGAGTCACTGTGAACACAGAGAGTCACGGTGAACACAGAGTCATGGTGAACACAGTCATGGCGAAAACAGAGTCACTGTGAACACAGAGAGTCACAGCAAACACAGAGAGTCACAACGAACACAGAGAGTCACAGTGAACACAGTCAGGGCGAACACAGAGAGTCACTGTGAACACAGAGAGTCACTGTGAACACAGAGTCACGACGAACACGGAGAGTCATGACGAACACGGAGAGTCACGGTGAACACAGTCATGGTGAAAACAGAGTCACTATGAACACAGAGTGTCACAGTGAACACAGAGTCATGGTGAACACAGTCACATGAATACAGAGAGTCAGGGTGAACACAGAGAGTCACAGTGAACAGAGTCACGGTGAACACAGAGTCATGACGAACACGGAGAGTCACGGTGAACACAGAGAGTCACGGCAAACACAGAGAGTCACGGCAAACACAGAGAGTCACGGCGAACACAGAGAATCACGGCGAACACAGAGAATCACGGTGAACACAGAGCGTCAGAACCAGTGTAATGCCATGTTTCAGCGTTTGTTGTGCATTTATTCATCACAGTTTCTTCACACTGGCTGTGAGACACTTACAGGACAGGGCTGGTCACAGAGCGCCCCCTGCCACCCGGAGGAGCAGGTACAGGAGCCGTCAGCAGGATCACACTTGGCCCCGTTGGCACAAGCACAGGTCCTGTTACAGCCGGGGCCCCAGGTTCCCTCAGAGCAGGGGGCCGAGCACTGGGGGCCCTTCCAGCCTGCACACACAAACAGAACACATGCTACACTACGGACTGTGCATGTTTATAGTGTGAATTTAATGTGAAACCAAGGCCGGTCATTTTAATAAAATGACAATTCTCTCACTGCAGATTAAGAGTTTAGTGCTTTGCTCATTGATTCTGCAGAAATCTGAGATGTTTATTTTTTTCTTTCTCCTAAGCAGCCATAACACCCATCTGAACTTGGAGAGATTCAGAGATTCAGCAGAAGCCCGAGGCCCCCATTTGGCCCCAGGGCCACAGTTTGAACCCCTGTGCTCTGAACAGAGTGAGTGTGCTGTACTCACCGTCCTTGCAGTAGCAGGTTCCGTCCACTGGGGAGCAGTCTACAGCGTGGAGGCAGTCGCACTCGTGGGAGCAGTTGAGTCCAAAGGTGCCGCTCTTACAAACCGTCTCACAATGAGGCCCCTGGAACAGCAAAGACTTTAGGTTCATAAATCCTCAGAAAAGTCAGTGTGTGGAAACAGCAGGTGGTCCAGGCCATGCATTGCACGGTTTGAGGCAGGAAATGACACCCAACCCCAAAAAACTCCACCACCTCCCCACGACCAGCCCCTGTGTGTGTCTGCAGCCAGCGTGAAGAGGACACTCTCCAGGATCAACACCCGCAAGGCTGCAGGCCCGGACAACATTCCTGGTCGTGTGTTGAAAGACTGTGCAGAGGAGCTCAAGGATGTCTTCACAGACATCTTTAATGCTTCTCTGAGCCAGGCTGTCGTTCCCTCCTGCTTCAAAACCACTACCATCGTTCCCGTGCCAAAGAAGCCCACTCCGGCCACTTTTAATGACTATCGCCCTGTTGCACTGACCCCCATCATCATGAAGTGCTTTGAACGGCTAGTCATGGCACACATCAAATCCATCCTCCCCCCACCCTAGACCCATACCAGTTTGCATACCGGGCCAACCGCTCTACCGAGGATGCAATCTGTTCTGCACTTCACCCGGCTCTCACCCACCTAGACAATAAAGACTCGTATGTGAGAATGCTGTTCATAGATTTCAGTTCAGCATTCAACACTATAATCCCACAGCAGCTCATTATCAAACTAGACCACCTGGGGCTTCAGACCTCACTCTGTAATTGGCTGCTGGACTTCCTCAGTGAGAGGCCACAGGCAGTGCGGGTCGGCAGAAACACCTCAAGCTGCATTAGACTGAGCACAGGAGCCCCCCAGGGCTGTGTGCTCAGTCCGATGCTCTTCACTCTGCTGACCCACGACTGCTCACCAGCGTTCAGCACCAATCACATAGTGAAGTTTTGGGACGATACGACTGTGGTGGGTCTCACCTCTAATAACGATGAGACAAACTACAGGAGTGCGGTGAGCCTTCTGTCCCAGTGGTGCAGCAATAACAATCTCCTTCTTAATGTTGAAAAGACCAAGGAGATTGTTAGTGCCTCCCGGAGAGAGCCCACCCCGCACCCCCACTGTCCATCAATGGTGCTGCTGTAGAGAGGGTGAGCAGCACCAAATTCCTGGGGGTGCACATCAGTGAGGACCTCTCCTGGACAGTGAATACTGTATCACTGGCAAAGAGGGCTCAGAAGCGCCTCTATTTCCTCCGCAAACTGAGGAGAGCTGGAGCCCCTCCACCCATTATGACCACCTTCTACCGAGGCACCATTGAGAGCGTCCTGACCAGCTGCATCACTGTGTGGTACGGGAGCTGCACTGAACAGAACAGGAAAGCCCTGCAGCGCATAGTGAATGCAGCTGGGAGGATCGCTGGTGTGTCTCGCCCTCCCTCCTAGAGATTTTTAACACCCGGCTCACCCGCAGAGCGTCCAGCATTGTGGGCGACCCGAGCCACCCCGCACATAGCCTGTTCAGCCTCCTGCCCTCGGGGAGAAGTCTCCGGGCCCACTCCACCAGGCTTTCAAACAGCTTCATCCACCAGGCTGTCAGGAGGCTGAACTCACACCCGAACTCCCACCTTACCCATCTCCCACCCCCCACCCCCCACATTGGCATAACCTGTATTCCATAAAAGACACATCACTCTAGACACTTTAAAAAAAACTGCTGCTAAGGACGACCGTTGCACTGTTGCACATTTACATTTACTACTGGATTTTACTCCTGTTGCACTGTTGTTTACTACTGTTATTGCACACTTACATTTACTACTGGAATTTTTAGTACTGTTGTTTACTCCTGTTATTGAATTTTACCCCCGTTGCACTGTTGTTTACTGCTGTTATTGCACATTTACTACTGGAATTTTAGTACTGTTGTTTACTCCTGTTGCACTAGAATTACTACTGTTGCACACTTATTTTTATTTATCTTAACTCCAATGCACATTCTACTGCACATGACCAATTCACTGCTGTATCTTCCATTGCACATTTTGATGCACACTGCACACTTTGGAAATCTGTATATAGTATAGGTTATTTATTATGTTGCACTGTTTTAAGATTTTAGACCGTAGACTTTAGTTTTAACTTTAGATCTCTGTCTTAGATAGTTTTGTTGTGTTTTGTCTTCATGTTGTATTCTGTACACTGTCTTTTTGCACTACCTGGCCAGAGAGAAACGAAATTTCGATTCACTGTATGTTGAACACATATGGCAGAATTGACAATAAAGCTGACTTTGAACTTTGAACTTTGATCTGCAGACATGAGACTGATCTTCTCTGATCAAGTCACATCCTCCAATCGGTCAGTGACCGACCAGTGGGTTTAAAGGTCCGTATGACACTAATGTCGTTTCCTCATCACAAACAGACGTGGAGTTGTGTTTTGTTTTATTCAAACATGTTTAATTAACACAAACTCTGCAGATTTAGGCTGAGTTCTCTTAAGCAAACACACTTTGTGATGTCATCATGTGGTAATACAGGAAGTGCTTCACTGTGTTTTTAAACTCCACACACCTTCACTAGAATCATTTGGATCATTTTAGGTCCGGAATTGCTGAGCTTGACTGAACTAAAGGTAACTAAAGCTGTTCACTTGAAAAAACATCACAAGGTGGAAAAGAGCGTTTGGAGCTTTGGAGATGTAGAAGGATCGCTCAAATGAAATGTGAATGAAACAAAACAAACTCCAGGTCTGTTTTTAAGAAGGGAACATCATTATTATTATTATTATTATTATTATTATTATTATTATTATTATTATTATTATTATTATTATTATTATTATTATTATTATTATTATTATTATTATTATTATTATTATTATTATTATTATTATTATTATTATTATTATTATTATTATTAACTTAAGTATAACTTATGTCTTAAAGTTACAGGAGAGCTTTGTGCATAACACTGGAGTGAAGACTGAGCCGTGAGCACCAGACTCGATCACAGACGTGTTCTTACCGTGAAGCCAGGAGCGCACCTGCACCTGCCTGTGGCTCCGTCACACTCGCCTCCGTTCACACACAGACAGGGCTCGAGGCAGGCGGCGCCGTAGAAGCCCGCCGCACACGTCTCGTTACAGTGAAGCCCCGCCCACCCCGGCTCGCACGTGCATTCGCCCTTCATCGGGTGGCAGCTGCAGGGAAAACCACAGGCTCAGGGATGGACTTCTGTTATTAAAGTCATCACAACTGATGCCACAGCTGATGTCATTAACATTCACTGAGGCTAACTGTAAGCACTGCTCTGTCTATGGCGCTGTTAGACTTTACTCTGAGATTTAATTATTTTTAGTTGAAAATCAAACTCCTAAACAGGACCATGAACGCTTGCACTGATCACAGGAAAATGAAAATGTTCATTGTGTCTCCACTGCTGAACATTCCACCACAGACACTCGAACCCCCACAGCACAACGTCACCGCGAACTATCAGGAGGCTGTGTTCATGTTCTAGAATCTGAGGAAGTCATGATCTCAGGAGGGGGGCAGGGGCCTGTCCAACTCTACAGGAGAGTTACAGTTCTCCATTAACACACTGAGGACGGTAGAACGTTGTGACATCGTTCAAACCCAAACAGCTGATGCTTCTGCACTTCTGCCGTTACCGACACCACGCTGGGGGTTTATACATGTACCTCATGGGCTTCAAAATCTATTCAGGTGTTTAAAAGAAATGTCAAATACGACAGGCTAAAAAATATGAAGTATGAACTGTCCTTTTGTGTTAATTAACAATAAGTCGTTTATAAATGCAGCTCCTACAGATTCTACATTAAGTTGGAACTGTTGGAGTGTTGGAAATGTTTTATTTGTGTGAAAAAAGGCAGACGTTGCAAGTCTATTCTTCTTTCTGCATTCACATCAATGTACAAAACATAATTATTTTACATTCATCTTTCATGAATGTGTGTAGAATCCCTGAGTCATCCAGGTAGAATCCACAGCAAAAGGAGGATTTCAATTTGTCACTTGGACAAAAGTTTATTTGGTCGAAAAAATAAACCTAAAATAAACTTCGACCAAATCAGATGCACATTGGCTGGCACCTCAGGCCAAATTCCTGTGGAAACAAAGTGCAAAAAAACCCAACCTTTTTTCAAAGAATCTACACGATTCACGTAGGTCACTTGCCTGGTTTAACCTGACCATATCACAAGTGATATGTGGTCTGGGAGCCACCTTCGAAATATCTCATACCCGAGGTGTGGTTTACGATCGCCAAAGGCCGTTTATTGGGCGTTACGGATGTCTATCATTTGGCATATACGTAGCCCATAGCCAATCATGTTAGTTGTCAGTTCAAACTACAAGCTTCCGTTTGTCACATAGTACGCATCACCGTCTTGCCACCCCTCCCCGCTCTCTGATTGTCTCCCAGAATCGGGAGAGCTCGCTTGCCATAGTTGCCAGGCTGTCTTTCAGATCGGAACGAACGAAAGCAGCCTGGGATTTCCAAGGTTAGTAGGTCACCTGTTTTGGCTTCAAAATGGTGAATTTTGCTGAAAGGTGAGCGATTTTCATGCCTGTGCATCACCTAAAAGTCCCGGCAACAGCAACAGCATTGGCCCCTGGGACTGTCTGCCCACCGGGAAAATGCCCGGTATGCCCGATTACCAGTCCAGGTTTGTTACTGAGTTAGATCGGATCACACACGATCGATTGCTTCTGCCTTGGCATCTTGGATCTTTGCTGCGAAATTTTACACTCTGAATTTTGACTGTTGAATGTGAGAACTTGAAAATATTTGTCCCGAGGTGATTATTTTTTTTAATATTGAATTTTAAACTATTTGAAAATGTGCACATATAATTTCATCAACTGACATACAGAATAAAAATAATTCAACAACACTGGTTTGGTAGTTACTTTTAGTTTCCAAACACAGGCGAATTCTCGTTTGAGTGCACGTTAAAGGGTTCAACACTGTTAAAGGGTTAAACTCCAGCCCCAGACCCCCTCCTCTCCTCCTCTTTGTCCCCTCGTCCAGAGACTCTTTCCCACACTGAATAAACGAGTGGAAAGTTTGAGTTAGCCCGAGTTCAGAGCGCAGTCCCCCCCGAGGCCTGCAGGCGGCGGCGCTGCTCCAGGTCGGGGGTCTTCTGCTAAACTCATCAGAGCTTTGGGGCTTCTGTTCGGTGCACACGACCAAAACATCTACGGCAGACACTAAGAATGAGGTTACACCAGAAACACTGGCAAAAACACGACGGACCGAGGAGCTGAGGGTACATTCTGATTCTGATTCTAATGGCAAAAACAGACCTGGAGTTGTGTTTTCCACCTTGTGATGTCATGGGGTGCTACAGGAAGAGCTCCACTGCGGTTTTAAACATCATTTAATTTCAGCTCTAACTGCCAATCTCTACTGAACAAGAGAGAAATGAGTCATTCGATTGAAAACTACCACTTCATGACGTCACAAGGTGGAACAGAGCGTTTGGAGATGTAGACAGACCGACAGGAACGCAGGGGTAATGAAAGGAGAGGAAGAGAAGGAGAAGCAACAGGGAAAAGATGAAAGGAAGAAAAGAAAGGGAGAAAAAAAATCATTAATAACAATAAAGAATAATTATTTTTTCCTTTTTCTAATTTTTTTTGCTTGGTTTTCTTACATCGGTTTTATTACTTACCTAAGAATAATAAGAACTGAAGCGATTCTTATCGCCTCGTCACCCCATCAAACCTTAATGTATGCACTCCAGGGCCGGCCCACGCCTTTATGGAGCACTAAGTAGAATTTGATTTGGGGCCCCTCCACACCACCAAAACTACACTACTACTGTAGCTGCTTTATCATTTCATAGGTCACTCAGTTAGTCTAAGAACGATATATCCAATGATACTATTTTTAAAAACAGTATCATTGGACATTCAAATTGACCTTTTTCTTGCTGCTTTTTTTTCTTCCTCTTGTCTTTCTTTCTCTTCTCAGTTCCAGATGGATAACTTCATTTTTGAGACATTAGTTCGCTTATGCCTTAGGCCGGCCCTGATGCACTCCCCATCCTGGCAAGGCCAAATGTCTAATGTCTTCTAATATCACAATTTATTTTTTTTTTAAGTAAATTAAAGAATGAAGAAATAAAGAACGAAACAAAACACAATTCCAGGTCAGTTTTTGAGGAGGAACAACATTAGAA
>JAVJIX010000047.1:5610000-5635000 GCA_036785185.1 Paratrypauchen microcephalus | reverse complement strand
ATCCAAACAGAAGGTGGTGGTGTTCATGTGGGGCGCAGGATCGTGTGCCGTGATTGGCTGAACTGCAGTTCTTGGATTTGTAAAAAGCTTTAACCTGCAGCTGCCTCAACAAAATGAAGTCATTTTGTTCTGCTTGATTCTTCTGTTACTGTGGCTCTCCTGAAACGACCTTCAGACTGGACATCTCCAGACCTGTGGACATCTGCAGCCCATATCACACTGTTCTGATCTAATGTCCTCAGTTCTTTTCTCAAACACAAAACGCCTCGTGATGTCATCATGTGGTGATACAGGAGGTGCTCCACTGTGTTTTTAAACTCCACACACCTTCACTGGAATCATTTGGATCATTTCAGTCCTGGAATTGCTGATCTCGCCTGAACTAAAGGGAAAAGAAACTGTTCAAACTGTTGAGAACTACCTCTTGATGACATCACAAGGTGGAACAGAACATTTTAAAGTCACGTTGTTCTGCTTTATTCTTCTCTGTTATTGTGGCTCTCCTCAAATGACCTTCAGACTGAACATCTCCAGACTCCTGGTTTAGTCCTGGTTTAGTCCTGTTTTTAGTCCTGGTTTAGTCCTGGTTTAGTCCTGTTTTAGACCTGTTTTTAGTCCTGGTTTAGTCCTGTTTTTAGTCCTGTTTTTAGTCCTGTTTTAGTCCTGTTTTTAGTCCTGTTTTTAGTCCTGTTTTAGTCCTGTTTTTAGTCCTGGTTTAGTCCTGTTTTAGTCCTGTTTTTAGTCCTGGTTTTGACCTGGTTTAGTCCTGTTTTTAGTCCTGTTTTCAGTCCTGTTTTAGTCCTGTTTTAGTCCTGTTTTTAGTCCTGGTTTAGTCCTGTTTTAGTCCTGTTTTTAGTCCTGGTAACAAGTAAACGTCGTTGTTTGATTTACAGCATCGTCACTGATTGTATAAATAAACTGTATAAATAAACAGACATATGGAGCGCTTCTGGGTCCATCGGCTCCAATTCACTCTGTATTGAAAAATATTGTCTCAGAGCCTCATCATTTTGGTCTTAAAATGTTCTTATTAACATTATTATGAACATTAATAATGATCAATGAGCTGTCCTCTTTTCCCAGGGTCTGAACGTGGCGCCCATTCAAGTCAAGGGACCGAGCTCGATGGCGAATGTACTCCAGATGAGGCTTTAGCGGCGAGGTCCTTCAGGTGGCTCCCTGGGATATATATGCCATGAATTTTCTGATCCGGCCCCTTTGGGATTAAAGTAGGCTGGATACGGCCCCTGGACCAAAATGTGTTTGACACCCCTGGTTTAATAGATCCATGTGCTAACCACGTTTAGCTTCATTTGACTGGCGCTGAATGTTTTTCAAGATTTTCAAGAGATTCAAGATTGTTTATTTGTCATATTCAGGATCAACACAGGGTCAATGCAATGAAATACCGCTGAGGAGACCACTACCTCACTCACCGGTGAACATCCAGGGGCAGGACATAGAGACTGTGGACAGTTTCAAGTACCTGGGTGTTCACCTCAACAATAAACTGGACTGGTCCCACAACACCGACGCCCTGTACAAGAAAGGCCAAAGTCGCCTCCACCTCCTGAGGAGACTGAGGTCCTTTGGAGTGTGCAGGCCTCTGCTCAACACTTTTTATGACTCTGTGGTGGCCTCTGCTCTCCTCTATGCTGTCGTCTGCTGGGCCCCGAGCAGCACAGAGCGGGACAGAAAAAGACTGAATAAGCTGGTTAAGAGGGCCAGCTCTGTCCTGGGCTGTCCTCTGGACTTTGTAGAGGAGGTGGCTGAGTGGAGGTACTGGCCAAATTCATGTCCATTAAGGACGACACCTCTCACCCTCTGCACCGGACTATTGAGGAGCTGAGCAGCTCCTTTAGCAGCCGACTAAGACACCCCCAGTGCAAGAAGGAGCAGATCCTTCATCCCCACCGCCATCAGACTGTATAATTCTAACATATAGGCCAGACGTCCAATATCCTCCTTTTTCATGTTGATGCTTGTTGTTACTATTATCATTATTACTATTTTCCATTATTATTATTATTACGTATTACTATTTGTATTATTTATTACTTACTTTATCCCCTCCCTGTCTGCATGCACTTTTTCCCTCTTGTCGAAATGTCTTGGAGCTACTGTGGCGAGTAAATTTCTCCTGTGTGAGATCAATAAAGGCTTATTTTATCTTATCTTCTTATCTGACTCACTAAGATAGTCTAGAAGTACTAAAAGCATACAATAATAGTACATGGTAGAAAAGTGTTGCAAAAAGAGCAGTGCAATATAATAAAAAATATGTAATACAATGTAATAAAATACAAAGGTACATGTAGGATTAAATAAGGTGTAAGTATAGTATTTCACAGATTGCACATAATATAGTGTAGTATAAGTATTGCACGTGAGTTATGAAGCAGGTGGGTGACGTCACACTCCCTCAGTCCTAGTGACGACAAAACTAACCCTAACCCTGACGCTCTGATTGAGGAAGAGCTTTGGACCACTGCGAACTTTGTGTTTCAAATGTTCTAGTTTTGTTTCTCATGTTTTTAGGACAGACTGATCCTGTTTTTGAGTGATGACATGTTTAGAATTCTCTGGTCGTGTCCGAGTATGTGCCGGTCCCACTGGGGCTGGGGTCTGAGCCCTGGACTCGGCCTCTCTCTGGTTCCCACAGCCTCGGCGGGACTCTCAATACACTGGCGAACCGGAGACCTTTACTCCGACTTTATAAACATGATTCGGCGTAAACGCGTTTGAACAGAGCTTTTGGTGTCGTCCCTCAGTCGTCCAGGAAGGGTCCATCACAGAAAACCAAATTCAGATCCAAACCACGATTATGCAAAAAAGATTCAGGTGACAGATCACACCTTAGGGCAGTTCAGTGGGCTCAATTCACGCTCACCAAACGGCAGACTTTAAAAAACTTCCAACTTCCTTTTCTGTTGGGGACAAAATCTGGGAAAAATTAGAAAATGGCCTGGTTTTCTTCATCTAGACGTCATTGGATGCTTTCTTTTTATCTTTTATAAATTGCACATTTGTGTGTTATAATCTGTCTAACTTAATAAAAAGATGTCACTGTAGTGTTCCGTTATGTTCAGCAGATCAACAGTTCAGACCAGCTGCCTGTGAGAGACTCTGAAGACACCATCAGAGTCCCGTCCTCCATGGAAAGGTTCGGCAGGTTGTGGAGACGCTGCTGCCAAATCCACGGTTTTATTACATGTCCAAATAAAATGATAATAAAATCTAAATTGTAATAAAATATAACAAAAATAAAAGTTTATTATAGATCCCGGGAGGTGTTTTGGGCACGTCCCACCAGGAGGAGGCCCCGGGGCAAACCCAGAACACGCTGGAGGGACTATGTCTCCTGGCTGGCCTGGGAACGCCTTGGGGTCCCCCTGGAGGAGCTGGAGGAAGTGTCCGGGGTGAAGGAAGTCTTGGAGTCCCTGCTTAGACTGTTGCCCCCACGACCCGACTCCAGATAATAGGAAGAACATGGATGGATGGATTATAGATTCATGTACGCCCAGTGTCGGGAACTCCACCAGAAGTCGTCTTCCACATGTTTCCAAACGTCCTCCAGTAAGCATAAATATGGACAGATGCTAGGGCAGGGGTCGGCAACCCGCGGCTCCGGAGCCGCATGCGGCTCATTGATCCCTCTGATGCGGCTCAGTACAGTAGTCCCTCGTTTATCATGGGGGTTACGTTGTAGAAATAAGCCACGATAGGCAAAATCCGTGAAGTAGTCAGTTTTATATTGCGTGTATAAATATGCGTGTTTTTCACAGTTCCTCTGACTGAGGCGCCTGGCGCCGCTGCGCTGTTGCGGGTTTTGTTGGGAGAAAACTTGTAAACATACAGCACTTCAGAGCATTGACGGACTGGGATCATCGGCACTGGCAATTTACACCTACAAGCGGCCCCATAGTCTGTGGAACAGGGGGGAGGGGTTCTACTGTACCAAACACAGAACTGTAGTGAGAACGCATCCGTGCGCTCTCAGGACTGGTTCAGCCGCCTGGACTCCAGGTTCCACCAGTTTGTTATGCGCAAACATTGCCGCTACTTCCCGATGCGCATTGACCACCCGGAGAAGTGTGCGCGCGGTCAAATCCGTAATAGAGCACGGCCTCGGCCCTTCTGGCATGTGCTCAAATGCCAGACCGCTCAGTCTTCAGAGTCACACTGCTCATGATCAAACATTTAAATAAATTTTATTTTAGTTCGTTCATATTCAAAATGTAATTCTATGTCACAAAGGTTAAAAAAAAGCCATTATATGCAGTGTTATTTCATTTTAAATTTCAAAAGGGTTTTGCAGCTCCCAGTGTTTTCTTTACTGTGTGAAACGGGTCCAAATGGCTCTTTGAGTGGTAAAGGTTGCCGACCCCTGTGCTAGGGTGTGTTTTACAGTTTTAGCTCCTCACGTGGCTCACAGCAGATGGATGTGTAGCTCTCTGGATCGAGGTGCACATGTTACCGGTCAGGACGGCTCTAGCTGAATCGTGATCTTTTGGGGCTTTCAACTGAAGCTCCTCCTTCAGGCAGACTGACCTACGAGGAACCTTCCAGGACTGAAGAAGCTACTTAGACGAGTTAAAAAACACATTCAATTTAAAAAAGTGTCCAGTTGACAGAATTTACTTTTCTTTTGCAGTAAACCTTTGACGTAAAGATCTGAAAAAGCTAAAATACTATAAGCAGACCCTTTAGACCAGGGGTGTCAAACATGATGCCCCGGGACCAGATCCGGCCCTCCAAGACCTTTAATCTGGCCCTCGGCTGATTTTCTATTCAAATATTTTAATTATATTTTAATTTTCTATTAAAATATTGGTAATTTTCTGTGCAGTTTAGCATAGCAGCGTCTCCAGCGCCTCTGTGCATGGCCCCTCCCACCAGAGCAGCACAAATGAAGACTTGCCTCTATCCAAACGCTCTTAAAGGACCATCGTCCTTGTTGACCGTGACTCCCTCATCAGCAAAATGTCAAAAATGAGAAAAGTGGACACTGAGTGCAGGATTTTCCAAAATGGACTAATTCCTATTTGTTCACAGAGGTGAAAGGGAAACATGTACGCTTGTGTTGAAATAGCATTTTTCTTAAAGTTTCAGGTTGTTCATAATATTGTAATATTTTGTAAAAGAAAGAGTTCATCAAATAAAAAAGACTTCTGTAATAGACTTATTGCTATTTTTCGGGTATATTTGCCATGAGTTTTCTGATCCGGCCACTTTGGGATCAAAGTAGTTCAGAATGATCTGGTTCTCTCTGTATGGTGTTCTGACTTGTTGAGATTTAAAGATTCTTAGAAAATAATCAGAAAAAAACACAGAATCAGATCTTGAAAAGTGCACAGAATATTCAGGAACAAAAATAAGTCAATTTCAAGAAAAACATCACCATAGAGAACCATATAATGAGATGAAACATGGATAGGGATAGGAATCGAGAACTGGTTCCGTGTGTTTCAATTCCACAGAATCGATTAGCAGTTTATCTAACGATGCTCTTAACGATTCCAGCCAGAACGAATTACGTGGGATTGATACGTGCTTCGCTGCTTCACTGATACAGAGTTTATATTGTATTTTTGCAGAGAACGAGAAGAACGAGAAGAGCTTGTTTTTCGGAAAGAAACAGGCGGTGTATAAATCAACATATTTTCCCACGCTCGCGCCAGCCAATCCCGTTGCGAGAAGCGCTGATGTGTTTTCCCCTGTTCGCGCATCAGCTGTGAAGAGCTCGTGCATATGTACGCGGCACTGCAGGACACTAAAGGACATGAAAATGGACTTTTAACTTCCACTTGGACACATGACAAGTTCGGGAGACCTTCGGGACAGGTTTGGGACATGTCCGTTTCTTCAGAGCCCGTGTACAGAGTGCAATTTAGCTCCGAAACACACGATACGCGTTTACACATGGAGATACGCAAATTATCCAAAAACACACTGCAACACGGGGTGAGTCATAATTATTATCATATTTCTGCATCAAATGGAGATATTAGGTGAAAGCAGCGGCCTGTGTCAACATTAGTGTGTGCGCTAAACCGGGGCTAAACCAGGACTAAACCAGGACTAGACCAGGACTAAACCAGGACTAGTGCTAATCTTGGTTGTCAGGGATTTTTCCTAATAAACATCAACAAAAGGGAACAAATGAGAAAACAGACACAGAAGTATTATACTCGTTAACGAGGGAGAATGAGGTGTAGCATTTGTTAAGCAGAGCCGCCTCTGCCTCTGTCCAGGCCACACACTCAAATCTCAAAGAACACCTCCTCGTTGCTTCCTTTTATTTAGAATCACATCGTATTGGAAAATTCCCAGTTTCAAAGCACAAAGTCTTCAACAAAGTTAATCTTTACCATACATACATACATCACTAATCAGCAGTTGCTTTGATTGTTTGTCTAAGCAGTTAATCAGTCTTTGTCCTTGTCTCATCCTATGGTTTCAGAATAGGAGATGAACCAACTCAAGAAGAATATAACACTTTGATAATTCATTAAAGACACTATTATACAATTTTCTTTAAAGATCCCATGACATGGTACTTCTTGATGCTTTTATATGGCTCCTTGATGGTTCCCTAATACTGTAAATGAATCCTTCTTCAAAATCAACACTCAGTGCATGAGAAACAGAGATAAGATGAGAAAGAGTAATTTTTCTCCCTCAGAACAGGTCATAATGGACGTTGTTGCTTGAATGCAAATGAGGAGAAAAAAGCTGGCCAATAGTAGAGGGCGGGGGCGTGGCCAAACGCTCCGGTCTCCACTGTAGCTCACAGCTGATCCATTTCCTTGTTTTTGCACCGGGGGAGAGATTTGAAGCGTTCCATTGAAAAATAAACACATTTCCACATAAAATAAAATTAAACCACTGCTGTTCAAAGGTCCAGGCAAATAAAAAAACGCATTTCGCATTGCCTACTGCATTCACAGTCCAAACTCTCTGGGTGTGATTTACAGAGACGCTGAGTACAGACAGACGGGGGTGGAACTGCATTTGCATTTCTTTTTTCGATCTGACGTCAATAAGGTGCCTTGTTCAAACTCGCCCGTTTGAGCTCCGATTTTTTGTAACGCAGAAAAGGATCGCAAATGCTCAGTTTAGACATTTCACAACTTTTAACCATGGGGGGGGGGGCTAAACAGGGTAGGGGAGCTCACATTAACGTTCAAAAACCTCAGAAAGTGAAAATCTCATGCCATGGGACCTTTAACATTGGTGCTAATCAAACAGTTTGTTCTCCTTTTTTCCCCAAATTAGAATCGATAAGAGAATCGATAAAGAATCGAATCGTTATGCAGTATCGATAATGGAATCGGAATTGTAAAAATCGTATCAATTCCCATCCCTAAACATGGATATAAAATGATCTTCTAAAAATGTGAAATGTCCGACTCACCACTGGAGCAGTCGGGGCCCCTCCAGCCGCCCTCACACTGGCACCGCTCAGGGGCCACACAGCGCCCATGGACACACTCCCGGGTACAGCGAGCTGAGGGCACACACACAAAAGTCATATTTTGAGCGATTCATGTGATTCGTGGAACCCACAGTTCCTGACATGAGCAGGTCATGTGTTCCATGACTGTGATCCTCTGATAGACGTCACCATTTAACCAAATTTGGTCCTGCGTCTCTGTATGTTCCAGTCTCCTCTGGTCAATGCTCTCGTGTTCACTCGGTTAGTCGTTTTTTTACTTATAAAATCCATTAATGGTGGAGGAGCGAGTCCATTTAAAACATTAAAAATAAGGCAAACATCCATAAATACCAAACCTAAACCATGTGCACCAGAAGCAGGAGAAACAAAGACCCTTGAGCCAGACACGTCCCCTCCCGGCGTCTTACCCACACACTTGTCTGCGCTCTCATAGTATCCGGGGCAGCACTGGTACCTGCGGCGGTAGTCCGTCTTCACGGCCTGTCTGTAGGCCGTCCTGTAAACCACTCTGCAACACAACACGCAGGCGCTGAAATGTTCCGCAGTGTGGCTTTAAGCGCAGCTCTGATAAACAGACTGAAATCCGACCCGGAGACTCACCTGTGACGCACACACCTGTAGCGGTCCTGCCCCCTCACGCAGGCCTCCTCTGACACCTGGTCGAAGGGCTGCGAGTACGATTCCTTCACAGACGTGGTGAAGCTGCAGATTCAGAGGAGCTCAGTTTACACGAGGTTTAAGTTTATTTTCAGTATTTTCACTAAACCTGTCACAATAAAACAGTTAAAAGTTCGTATGTCACACAAAACTGACTCTTCTGAGTTTCAAGCCATGTTCTAACAGACCTGGAGTTGTGTTTTGTTTCCATCACACGTTTAAATCCGTTTCTCAAACCTAAAACACTGTTCCACCTTGTGATGTCATCATGTGGTGATACAGGAAGTGCGCCACTGTGTTTGTAAACTCCACACACCTTCACTAGAATCATTTGGATCATTTCAGTCCTCGAATTGCCGATCTCGACTGAACTAAAGGTAAAAGAAGCTGTTAATTTGAAAACTACCACTTGATGACATCACGAGGTGGAACAGAGCGTTTGGAGCTTTGGAGATGTAGACAGATGAATAATAAAGAGTTCCTCAAACATGTGAATGAAACAAACACAACTCCAGGTCTGTTTTTTCATTAGAACATGATTTAAAGTTCACGAGAGTCAATTTTGTGTAAAACAGGACCTTTAAGGAGTCTGTACGAGACTCCGCCCATAAGCCTACGTCACCAGCGTTCCCAGACGACAATTCTCCATAAATACACAAAAACATGATACAAAACTGTACACAGCAACTGGACAAACCTGATGCGACGTGCAGGAGTTTCATTTGTGGAATGCACACTGCATCAAAATCTGACTATAATCTGATTATAATATGATTATAATCTGATTTCAGATCAATTAAATGACACGAAAACTACAAAGTCAGATGTGAGTGATCAGAGGGACCGTGATCAAAAAGAACCCTGATGATTTCACTGTTTTCATGCCATTTTAATCATCTTAGAACTCCAGAAATCTGTAAATAAATAAATAGTCAGATTTTGATTAACCACACGCACTGATTGTGTGTGCTCTGAAGGGGGAGTGTCAAAAACAAAACTGAAACGTATAAAACATGGCAATACATTATTTTATAAGACCAAAACAATAAAATCAAAATAGGAAAAAGAATAAACAATCCCTCATTTTCATCAGTGACTCAATTTTGTAAATGTCGATCCAGAAGCTCCAGATTTCATGATGTTGTTTGAGAATGTGGAAATGTCTGTGGAAATGTCTGCCGTCCAGCTTCAGAAATCTGCTCCATCACCAAATCTTCAACCAACAAGGTCCACAAAGGAGAAACATTCTTCATGAAGAATTTATCCACGATGATCAAGGGAAGAAAGATGAACACTTAAAGGAGAACAACGACGAGGATTAGAGAACTACTGAGGAAAACTAATGATGTGGTCGCGAATAAAACAGAAGGAACTTGTTCACTCAGACTGATTCTAGAATTAAAATTAAAAATCGATTTCATCATGTCGATATTAGCATAGAGAGATTGATTTGTGCAGTACGAATACCAGAGATGTTCACAGATTACATGTCTAACATTCAAACCGCACTAATCGATCTTTCGTCTTTCTTCCCAGATCGTCATGGATAAATTCTTCATGAAGAATGTTTCTCCTTTATGGACCTTATTGGTTGAAGATTTGGTGATGGGGCAGATTTGTGAAGCTGGTGGAGAAAACGACTTTCTCTGGGACATTAACTGTTACATGTCACATATTTAGATCACCATGTTCCTTTTATTGTTTGAAAATGTTTTATTCACCCAAACCAACGTATTAATGTTTTATACTTTTCACTTTTGCTAACTCACTCCCCCTTCAGAGCAGGTTCACATCACCGTCAGCACATCCCCCTAAACATGGTAAAGGAAGAAGTTTCGCAGCTCATCCAAGCTACTTCGTCAGTTCTGGCTAGAGTGCTGGTGGACACTGCTTATATCTAGCTGCAGGGAGGAGCTAACTACAATGAAATTACTATGAAACTATCCGACCAAATAGTAGTAATTTCAGTGTAGTTAGCTCCTTCCTGCAGCTAGATATAAGCAGTGTCCACCAGCACTCTAGCCAGAACTGACGAAGTAGCTTGGATGAGCTGAGAAACGTTTTCGACCAAATAAACTTTGTCCAGTTGACAAATTGAATTTCTCCCTAAACGACTGCACTTCACATCAGGTTTGTGAAGCTGCTCTGAACACAGGAGGACCAGATTTTCAAAGTCAAAAACTGGGACACCCCCGGTTTGGAGCGGCTGGTAATATAAAGTTGTGAAACGAGTGCTTAATTTAGGAAAATAATTCTGCACTCAGCTCATTCATGACTTCTTCACGACATGTGAGTCAGTATAGTCATATTTTCTTTGTGTTTTGGTCATTTTTAAGCATGTTTTTATGTATTTTACCTAAACAAATGTATGCCTCTCTTCACTGTTGGCAAACATTAAACAAAAATAAAAAATATGGTAAAAAATAAGGACACCTGGGACGTTTTTTTTTAATAAAACTGGGACAAATCAGTGGTTTTGGATAAATCTGCAGGGACAGAGGACACAGGGCTCAAAACTGGGACTGTCCCGGGGAAATATTATTTCATTATTTATCCTTTATTTTTCCCTGTAGTGAAATTTATCCTCTGCATTTGACCCATCCTTCAGGAGCAGTTGGCAGCACATGAGGCACCCAGAGACCATCTCCATGATCTTGTTGCTCATCTTGGTCAGGATTACCTGAGCTGGAGGATTTTTGACCTCTGGAGCATGTTTTTGGGTTGATGGGGGAAACCGGAGAGCCCGGAGGAAACATCTGGTCACTCTTTACACTTTTGTATCATGTTTTTGTATATTTACGGCAAATTGTCGTGTGAAGCGTGTGTGAATGAAACAAAACACAATTCCAGGTGTGTTTGTGATGAAGAAACTGCATTAGAACAGATCAGAAAATAGCCTCATATGGGCCCTTACGTTACTTTTTTTACTCTCTCTTGAACTACACCAGGACTAAACCAGGACTAAACCAGGACTAAATCAGGGCTAATCCATGACTACACCAGGGCTAAACTATGACTATGTGTGTTGTGTAAAAACACGGAGGAGGGATTTTATCTTAGCTAAAAGTCCAGTACAGGTAGTCCTCAATGGCAGGGGTCAAAAACTGAAAACAGTGAAGATAACTAGCCTCATATGCGCCCTTGAGGTTACTTTTTACTCTTTCTTGGAGCACCACTTGTTACTTCAGAATAATATTACTGAAGTTGAAGTACAGGTATGTGAGGATATCTACTCTACACCTCTGCAGAGCGACTCTGAAACAGGTTTGAGCAGAAGCAGGACTCACGTCTCCCACAGGCTGCACACGTTGGGGTCCCGGGGGTCGAGGGCTGAGCAGAGGGGGGGCAGGAGCCAGAGGAGGAGGGGCCAGAGGAGGGGTGGAGTCAGGGGGCAGAGGGAGGGGCCCGGGGCAGGCATGGCGCTGGGGGGAGGCAGGACTGACGGGGGCTTCACATCCAGACGAGCCCCTGAAACTGTGGAAGAGACGGGCTCAGGACCTCTCAGGACTGCTCTGTCTGTGGAACAAAAAACACCAACATGGACCACAGTTAAAATCCAATGGTTCACTGAAATATTTGCTGAAATGTGGAAAATAATAACAACCAATTTAAAGTGAAACTATACACAAAATCTACTTGTAAACCGTCTTTTAAAGATCAGGACTCTGTTGAGCTTTAGGCAAGGCAGGTTTATTTGTACAGCATAATTCGTACACAAAGTAATTCAAAGTGTTTTACAGAATAGGAAATACATTCAAATCACAAAACAAACAAATCCAAACAAAAATAATCATAAAATTAAAAAGAGAGACATTAAATGAGAGAGAAGAGTACAGAATGAAAACCTTTCGGTCAAACGCAGCTAAACAGAACCTGGTCTGAGGTCTGAGTCACAGGTTCAGACTGTTCCAGGTTTTAGCTTCATAAAACTGAAACGCTGACTCCTCATGTTTAGTCCTGGGCACAAGCAGGAAGCAAGGACTAAACCAGGACTAAACCAGGACTAAACCAGGGCTAAACTCGGACTACAGCAGGACTAAACCAGGACTAAACTAGGACTAAACCAGGACTAAACTCGGACTACAGCAGGACTAAACCAGGACTACACCAGGACTAAACCAGGACTAAACTAGGACTACAGCAGGACTAAACCAGGACTACACCAGGACTACAGCAGGACTAAACCAGGACTACACCAGGACTACAGCAGGACTAAACCAGGACTACACCAGGACTAAACTCGGACTACAGCAGGACTAAACCAGGACTACACTAGGACTAAACCAGGACTAAACTAGGACTACAGCAGGACTAAACCAGGACTACACTAGGACTAAACCAGGACTAAACTAGAACTACAGCAGGACTAAACCAGGACTAAACTAGGACTAAACCAGGACTACAGCAGGACTAAACCAGGACTACACCAGGACTAAACTAGGACTACAGCAGGACTAAACCAGGACTACACCAGGACTACACCAGGACTAAACTAGGACTAAACCAGGACTAAACTAGGACTACAGCAGGACTAAACCAGGACTACACCAGGACTAAACCAGGACTAAACCAGGACTACAGCAGGACTAAACCAGGACTACAGCAGGACTAAACCAGGACTAAACCAGGACTAAACCGGGACTAAACTGGGACTAAACCAGGACTAAACCAGGACTACATCAGGACTAAACTAGGACTAAACCAAGACTAAACTAGGACTAAACCAGGACTAAACTAGGGCTACAGCAGGACTAAACCAGGACTAAACCAGGACTAAACCAGGACTAAACTCGGACTACAGCAGGACTAAACCAGGACTAAACCAGGACTAAACTAGGGCTACAGCAGGACTAAACCAGGACTAAACCAAGACTACACCAGGACTAAACTAGGACTAAACCAGGACTAAACCAGGACTACACCAGGACTAAACCAGGACTACACCAGGACTCCAAGGGTTCCAAACAGGAAGTTCGCATGGGTTAGGGTGACCGTATTTTCAGACTCAGAAACTGGGACACCCCCGGTTTGTGGTGGTTGGTAATAAAACTGTGAAACGAGAGCAGAATTAAGGAAAATGTGTGTGCACTTGGCCCATTCAGGACTAATACACGAGTCAGTTTAGTCTCATTTTCTTTCTGTTTTGGTCATTTTAAAGCAGATTTTCTGTATTTTACCAAAACAAATGAGTTTATGTCTCTCTTTACTGTCGGCAGGGATCAGATTGGTCAAAAATAGGGACATCTGGGATATTTCTTGTATAAAACTGGGACAAATCAGTGGTTTTGGATAAATCTGCAGGGACAGGGGACACAGGACTCAAAGCTGGGACTGTCCTGGGGAAACAGAAACATTTGGTGGCACTTCTGGCTCCATCCAAGGTTATCATAGTTAACGAAAACAAAAAAAACGAAAACTAAAATTGAAAAAATATTTTTGTTAACTGAATAAATAAAAACGACAATTAGAAGAAAAAAACAATATCTGAAACTGTATTGTGTGTTTACAAAACTAAAACTGAAATGATAGATAAATTGCTCTTCGTTTTCGTCTTTGTCGATTTATTTCAAGTCTTGGATTGTTATAAAATAAATCAACCTGCCGCTCTGGCAGTTTTACGTGAGCTGGTAGCTCCTTCCTGTCCGTCACTTCCTGTTTACAGTCGGCTCGTGCACACCAAGGTTATAATAGTTTTGGATTTTTCATCCTGGTGTTAGTTTTGACTTTTTCCCCTCTAATTCAGTGAGTTTTAATTAGTTTTTAGAGTGGCTCTGATAGTTTTAGTTTTAGTTTTTTTCTTACAGCTCAGTTTTAGTTTAGTTTTTATTCTTTTTAATTTTAGTTTTTGGGTTATACTTTGGGTTATTTGTCAAGTGCAGGATTCAAAAAGAAAGTATTGTGTTATCAAACTTACAACAAACAAATACAATTTTAAAACATTTATTCAGGTTTACCCCCACAACAACCAAAGCAGTCCACAAGCTGCAGCCTTAAGTGCAAAACAAATAAAAATACACACCAAAACTTCCACATTTACCAACTCCAAAAAAGGCCAAAACCAAGAGCGATTTATCTATAATTTCAGTTAGTTTTAGTTTTGTAAACACACAATACACAATAGTTTCAGTTATCATTTTAATTGTCCTGGTTTAGTTTAGTCCTGGTTTAGTTCTAGTTTAGTTCTAGTTTAATCCTGGTTTATTCCTGGTTTAGTCCTAGTTTAGTCCTAGTTTAGTCCTGGTTTAGTCCTAGTTTAGTCCTGGTTTAGTTCTAGTTTAGTTCTAGTTTAGTCCTGGTTTAGTCCTAGTTTAGTCCTGGTTTAGTCCTAGTTTAGTCCTGGTTTAGTTCTAGTTTAGTTCTAGTTTAGTTCTAGTTTAGTCCTGGTTTAGTCCTGGTTTAGTCCTGGTTTAGTCCTGGTTTAGTCCTGGTTTAGTCCTGGTTTAGTCCTGGTTTAGTCCTAGTTTAGTCCTAGTTTATTCCTGGTTTTGTCCTGGTTTAGTTCTAGTTTAGTCCTGGTTTAGTCCTGGTTTAGTCCTGGTTTAGTCCTAGTTTAGTCCTGGTTTAGTACTGGTTTAGTCCTGGTTTAGTCCTGGTTTAGTCCTGGTTTAGTACTGGTTTATTCCTGGTTTAGTCCTGGTTTAGTCCTAGTTTAGTCCTAGTTTAGTACTGGTTTAGTCCTAGTTTAGTCCTGGTTTATTCCTGGTTTAGTTCTAGTTTAGTCCTGGTTTAGTCCTGGTTTATTCCTGGTTTTGTCCTGGTTTAGTTCTAGTTTAGTCCTGGTTTAGTCCTGGTTTATTCCTGGTTTTGTCCTGGTTTAGTTCTAGTTTAGTCCTGGTTTAGTCCTGGTTTATTCCTGGTTTAGTCCTAGTTTAGTCCTAATTTAGTCCTAGTTTAGTCCTGCTTTAGTTTATCTATAATTTCGATTAGTTTTAGTTAGTTTTGACTTTTTTTCTCCTCTAATTCAGTTAGTTATAATTAGTTTTTAGAGTGTCTCTTTTTGAAGGATTAATGAATCACACAGTTGTGTCAAAATAAACATGTTCACTCGGGCATCCTCCCGCTCGTGGTGTTCCTGTGTGCCGACCAGCACGACCTATCCAGTCGTCCTTGGAAACCGTCTGTTATGGTCGTCTCCTTTGTGCTTCGTCAGATGAGTGAAGAAAAGCGAACGCCGTTAGCAGGTCTGAGCTCATGCAGACGCCATCTTGAATGTTTTGGTTGAGTTCTGACGGTTGCGGCCCCTGGTTCTGCTCAGCTCTCCACTCCTGTCGCTCACACTTTCCACTCTTTTTTTTTTCAGATTCTAACCTCTGAATGGAAAGTTCACCCTGCACACTGTGGGGCCCTGTTTGGAGCACTATTTTTATAAATCAGCCTCGTGCACGTTCAGGTCAGACACTTCCAGAGAACAGATCATAAAAAGGAGGAAAAGGAAAACAGTGTTGTCACGATACTAATATTTCCATCCTGATTTCTATACAAAAAAGGAATCAATACTCAATTCTGATTATTAATTTAAAAAAAACTCTTTCTTTAGACAATCACTGCGTGCACATGGACGAGTGTAATCCGATTTCAAACGGATTGGGATCGTATCGAATTCATGTGCACAGGCTAAAGATCGTATAGGGATTGGTTTCGCGAATCCGACTGGAACCCCTGGCTTAGGTCGACAGTAATCCGCTCGGTGCTGTCTTGTGCACGATATCAGATCGGATTGGCGTACTGCGCATGCGTGGGAATTTTTTCCAGGGATTTCACCCGGAAGTGGCAGAAGGCACCGACGCCGTCATAAGTAGCGATTGTTGCCGGAAAAGTCAGATGAAATCATGGCTGTGAAGAAAGAATGCACAACACGTACACCAATGCTGCTCCGTCAAACTCCTCAAGCGCCATCTTTGTATACCGCCACATAGTTTGTTTGTTTTTATTGAGTAGCCATCACCCGGAAGTAGTTGGACTACAGCGCCACTTAGCGTAGCGGAGCCGGCCAGGTCGCTGACCATTATCCGATTACACAAGCTTCATGTGCACTTGGATTATAGGACAGACCACCCGCCGAGTAACAGGATCGGATTTGGAGAAATCCAATCCGATCCTACCATGTGCACGCAGTGAGTGTGAAAGTGGTTGTGTGGCTGGGAATTTGGTTGTGAATCATTTAATGTTTGCAGATGACCTGGTCATTTGTCGTTTTTAGTCTGAGCACCGCTGGTCTCCAGCAGCTCCTCAACATCTGTTCAGCTTGTGGTGGAGCACGATATAAAGTAAAATGCACCAAAAGTCTGGTGATGATCTGTAGGACCAGATCCTGACTTCTGCCTGTCCAATGTTGTGTGACTGTTAAAACAAAAATGAAATATCTTGGGCATCACTGCGGACATGGCAGATGATGATGATGTGTATAGACCAGGGGTGTCAAACATGAGGCCCGGGGCCAGATCCGGCCCTCCAAGTTAATCTTGGCTGATTTTCTATTAAAATATTTTAATTGCACTGCGCTGCACTGCACCTGCACTGTGGAGTCCCCCAGGGTTCAATCCTTGGACCTGTTTTGTTTATGTTGTACCTCCTACCTCTTGGCCAACTCCTACGTAAATATGGTGTGTCGTATCACTTTTATGCAGACGATACAGATTTATCTGCCTTTGAAGAAAAGCAACCGCAGCCCCCTGACACCCCTGCTTGAGTGCCTTAATGATGTCAAGGTTTGGTTGGCTCAAAATTTCTTGAGCATCAATGAGACCAAGACTGAGGTGATAATGTGACGGGCCCGGTGGCAGTGCCAGCTCTGTGTCTGACTTGGGTCCTCTCAGACAGCACACAAAATCAACAGCCACCAACCTTGCCATCATTTCATTTTCACTCTGATTTTAAACTTGATAAACAAGTTAATGTGGTCGTGAAATCTAGTTTTAATCATCTTCGTCTTTTAGCCAAAATTATATCTTTTTTCTATCCTTTTCAGATTTTGAGCGCGTCATGCATGCTTTTATTTCTTCTCGTCTGGACTACTGCAACGCACTTTATTCTGGAATGAATCAAAACGCACTTTATCATCTGCAGTTAGTCCAGAATGCTGCTGCACGCCTTTTAACAGGACGGAAGAAATATGAGCACATCTCCCCTATTCTTGCGTCTTTGCACTGGCTTACCGTTCGTTTTAGGATTGATTTTAAGATTTTATTGTTTGTTTTTAAAGCTTTGAATGGACTGGCTCCAAAATACATCTCTGACCTCATCCAAATCTACAGAGCGGTGCGCGCTCTGAGGTCAGAGGGCCAGCTCCAGCTCGTGGGCCCTAAGACTAGACTTAAAACTTGGGGGCTTTCTCTGTGGTTTCCCCTAAGTTATGGAACGCTCTGCCCCCTCATGTCAAAACAGCCCCCACACTGGAGAGTTTTAAGTCTCGTCTTAAGGCCCACTTTTATTCTCTGACTTTTTATACCGCGTGAGTTGTGTGGTCCTCTGTGTTTTTTTTTGTTTGTTTTTTTTATAACTGCTTTTGTTTTTATTTATTTTATTATTATCACTTTATTTATTCCTATTTTAGTAATGTTTTTATAATTGCTTTTGTTTTTAGTCATTTTATTATCACTTTATTTATTGCTATTTTAGTAATGTTTTTATTAAGTTTTATTAAGTTTTATTGATTTTATGTGCAGCACTTTGGAAACTGTTTCTGTTTATAAAATGTGCTACAGAAATAAAGTTGGATTGGATTTAATTATATTTTAATTTTATATTAAATTTTAAAATTAAAAATATTAAATATTAAATATAAAATAATATTAAAATTATTTAAATTTTATATTAAAATATTGGTAATTTTCTGCCTCTTTTCTGTGCAGTTTAGCATAGCAGCGTCTCCAGCGCCTCTGTGCGTGGCCCCTCCCACCAGAGCAGCACAAATGAAGACTCGCCTCTTTCCAAACGCTCTTAAAGTACCATCGTTTTGACTGTTGACCGTGACACCCTCATCAGCAAAATGTCAAAAATGAGAAAAGTGGACGCCGAGTGCAGGATTTTCCAACAAAAATTGGACTAATTCCTATTTGTTCTCGGAGGTGAATGGGAAACCTGTGTGCTTGTGTTGAAATTGCATTTTCTTTAAGTTTCAGCTTGTTCATAATATTATAATATTTTGTAAAAGAAAGAGTTAATCAAATAAAAAAGACTTCTGTAATAGATTTGTCTTTCTCTGCACAAATATCTGGACTTATTGCCATTTTTGGGGTATATTTGCCATGAGTTTTCTGATCCGGCCCCTCTGGGATCGAAGTAGGTTGGATACGGCCCCCGGACCAAAATGAGTTTGACACCCCTGGTTTAAACAGTGCAGGACGCTCTGCTCAGGCAAATCCTCTTCTGCGCAAGTTTGGCTCTTGTACAAATGATGTAAAGTCGTTCTTGTATTGTTCACCACTGCACACAACCCACCCCCAGAGGATTCATTACAGAAAATCCAGTTTACAAAGACTGCAGGTGTCTACACTGAGGCTCTGCGGGGCTTTTGAGGAGGCCACGATGGATGAGCGTGACTGACATGTTTGTTTGTTACTGCCCGAGTGAACACTCTGCTGTACTAAGAACTTTAATGTACAGTTTTATCTGCAGACTGCAACAAATCAGACAATGGAATAATAACTCCACACACAAATTTGAGACTCAGTACAAAACGATGTCAGTCCAACATGTGGAGACACTGGTATGACTCTTTTAAAAACATAAATGTTTATTGTTTTGTCACTGTCCTCGTCTGTTTTAAAAAAAATGGGTCATGAGTCCAGAATAAAGATGAATTGAACTGAATCTACTGTGATTTTCCACATTAAATACTTGTTCTACTCGCTTTATATCTGTGGAAATCCCTCAGTGGTCCTGTAGGTTCCATAGTGGTCCAGGTCTAAACCAGGTCTAAACCAGGTCTAAACCAGGTCTAAACCAGGTCTAAACCAGGTCTAAACCAGGTCTAAACCAGCATAGTCCATGGGTGTATTCTAGTCTCTGTGCTCCAGCTCCAGATAGTTCTAAACACATTCAGGAAAGGTTCTGCTCTGTTCTGTCAATGGGACTTTTCAGTATTGATACCTTTGAAAAATGAGGATCTAGTTTCGATACTCGTGCTTATGGTGTTTGGAGAAACAGGTGAGCTCAACCAAACTCAAAGTACATATAAATCTACATACGACGTCAGATTAAACCAAATGAAACAGAAAACGTACACCAAAGTTCTTGTAGAGGTGCAAATCCAAAGAGCAGAAATGTAAAAGTTCAGTACACTGTGGTTCAAAGCAAGAAAAATGATCTGATGAAGGCCCCCCCCCCCCCCCCCGCGCTCCTCGGAAATTACAGAGTCTCACGCACGACCCTGCTCAAAACTTGAGAGCCCTGTTAAACCAAACCGGGAAAAGTCATTTGAATCGACGCGATCAGCAAACTGCAAAGGCTGCGATTTTGGAAATACCATAATTTCTTCCACAAACAAAATCTCCAGTTTTATTCTGCGTAGAAGCCGCTCACCCTGTACTTTAGATCTGTACAAACACGCTCTGAAATGTGACTCTTCGTTTGTCACTTCAGATTTCAGTCTTTTTCTCATTTTTTTGGACACGTTTAAAATGTGAATCCTGTTATTAAAGGGCCCGTGTGACACTGTTTCCTGATCTGTTCTAATGTCGTTTCCTCCTCACAAACAGACCTGGAGTTGTGTTTTGTTCCATTCGCACATTTTCAACACACAAACCTGCAGACACTTTCTGAAATGACATTAGTTTATCCTTCAACAAATATCGTCTTTTCTCTTAGCGAGGTCCCATAGAAACATTTTAAATCTTGGTACTGACGGTCTCTTCCATGATATTCCAGTAGTTTCTTTTCCATAATAAGACAATAGGAAATTAACTGTTTTTGGACAGGTCCAGTAAGTTTCATCTGGTCTTCCAATAATTTGTTATTAGGTTCAAGAGTTTGTTTTCATACCTGACACTTTGGACTGCTGAAAACTCGTCCAGCCAAAAGATAAAATGGAACTGGAGCATAAACATGTACTTTTCGGACTATAAGCCGCTATTTTTTCTCACACTTTGGACCCTGCGGCTTATAGTCAGGTGCGGCTTATGTATGGATTAATTCTTTTATCAAGACTTTATCAAATAAGTGAGGAGAGTTCATGAATTAATGAAGCCTTGTTTAAGCCACTTAAAATCTCCTACAGGTATCAACAGTTCGGTGAGATGGAGTTTGAAGGTTTACCCTTAAAGGAAAAGTAAAGTTTTTACAATTTGAGCCTTATTTCGGTAATAAAACAAGTTGTTTTACTCACCCATATCACTTTGGTGTCATATGGAGCATTTCCGGAGATGTTTTAGATTAGCGTTAGGCTAACGCCGTTAGGCTAACGCCGTTAGCCTAGCGCGACTTATAGCCATAGCTCGGGGCATTCCCCGAGCATGTAATATGCCCCGTGCGGGCTCCAAATAACACAAACTTTAGCACTTTTCAAATCATAGAAGCTCGATGTCTTTAGTCTACGATTTTGTTTGGTCAAAAGTGGCCTGTAATCCGAGATTTAGCCATAGTTTCGAGTAGATGAGGATGCCAGTGCGCATGCGCGGAGTGTGCTCTCAGCTCCCGGGACCCAAACATGGAACGCAAAGCTGTAAACTATGGATAAATCTCGGATTACAGGCCACTTTTGATTCAAATAAAATCGTAGACTAAAGACATCGAGCTTCTATGATTTGAAAAGTGCTAAAGTTTGTGTTATTTGGAGCCCGCACGGGGCATATTACATGTTCGGGGAATGCCCCGTGCTATGGCTATAAGTCGCGCTAGGCTAACGGCGTTAGCCTAACGCTAATCTAAAATATCTCCAGAAATGCTCCATATGACACCAAAGTGATATGGGTGAGTAAAACAACTTGTTTTATTACCGAAATAAGGCTCAAATTGTAAAAAACTTTACTTTTCCTTTAAAGTTAAACTTGAAACTTTATTTTAAGGCTTCCAGAGGCTACAGGCTGGCCATTTTACAGTTGTTTTACTGCCGTAGACGCTGTTCGAAAAAAAGCACGTATCGGTATTTACTAGGGATGCAAATTATCGATTAATTCATTAATTGATAGTTGATTGACCTTATCGATCGATTAACGATTAACTGATAAGCAGCGTTTTTCACCTGAATTTTAATGTTTCAATAGGGTCTTTAAAGGGACAGTGTGTAAGATTTTTACCCGTTAATTACTGAAATTGAAGATACTCATTCAAAAATACATTGTTTTCCAAGCCTTTTCACTTCCATCATGAAATCAAAGTATTCTTTTGGACTTAGATATAGTCACATAAAAGGGGGATCTTCCCCATATAGAGGCAGCCATTTTGAATACGAGAGCCGCAGAAGGACATTTGGGCTCCGCCTTCGCCTTCGGCAAGGCTCGTGGTTTTGGGTAAACAACACAAGCATGCTGCCGGATCAGATGTCGTAATGGATCTAACACGTGTTTTGGACTAAATTGTTTTACTGGATTTTATTCGCTGGATCCTTACGGACAAATTGAGAGCAAGTTTATGGTGAAATACAGAGTTTGACCTGTGCAAAGCATTCTAAGGTAAGCTAACCTCGTTTTGTGCTTTTCCGTATAAAAGCCCCATGTGCTCGGGGAGTGTTTATTGTGCAGGGAAATGAATTGCATAGTCAAAAAGAGGAGACTGTAAGGTTTCATTTGATGTGTAGAGTGTCATGGTACATGATCGAGAATGTGTGTTTTCATGAGGAAAAAAAAACCAAAAAAAAAACGGGACCGCGTTTTATTTATACAGTAGCGGCGTGCGGCTCGTGCGCCCGGGTGACCCTCGAGGTCTGCCCTAGCTAAAACAGAAAGTGCAATAGCACCATCCACCTATGCGCCATGAATCCTACACACTGGGGCTTTAAGAATATAAGCTATAATATACATAACACTGAGTCACAAATATATCATAGTATTATTATATTGTATATTCCTCAAGTAATTATTCCTTAGTAAAAAGCAGACAAATGTATTGATGCTGAATAACAGAATCGTCACCGGATTAAAGAGGAAATCGAAAAACAGAAATGAGCCCACAGGACGATAAATGTCCTGAGGAAGTCGGACTGCAGGTGGCGCTGTCGTCCTGCCTCCACCGGTAAGAAGACTGCGCTAAAACCTGTTTAAATCAGCTGACTGAGCACGTCACAGCAACATCACGTGGCCCTGAGGAAGACCGCAGGGAGCAGTCCAAACTGTCAGGTCTGAAAACAAACTCTTAGTCTGAAAAAAGAACCTCATGGGTCCGTTTTGATTTTTTTTTTTTTTTTTTTTATCAATACATATATCCTGTTGTTCTTCTTAAAATCTAAAAACAAAAATAGGAAATGGCTCTTCACTTGACTTTAGATGCTCTGGAAAAATGCTAATTTGGAATTCAGAAAAAAAAATCCATTCCCAATTTTGCCTAAAGGACTTTCTTAATGACCCGGAAGCTGTGCTTTCCATGAGCCCCACGCAACAGGAGTGATTTGTAGGTATTTGTAGGTATTTGTAGGTATTTGTAGGTGTTTGTAGGTGTTTGTAGGTGTTTGGAGGTATTTGGAGGTATTTGGAGGTGTTTGGAGGTATTTGGAGGTATTTGGAGGTATTTGGAGGTGTTTGGAGGTGTTTGGAGGTGTTTGGAGGTGTTTGGAGGTGTTTGGAGGTATTTGGAGGTGTTTGGAGGTGTTTGGAGGTGTTTGGAGGTGTTTGGAGGTATTTGGAGATGTTTGGAGGTATTTGTAGGTGTTTGTAGGTATTTGGAGGTATTTGGAGGTAGTTGGAGGTGTTGGGAGGTGTTGGGAGGTATTTGGAGGTGTTTGGAGGTATTTGGAGGTATTTGGAGGTAGTTGGAGGTGTTGGGAGGTGTTGGGAGGTATTTGGAGGTATTTGGAGGTATTTGGAGGTGTTTGGAGGTGTTTGGAGGTGTTTGGAGGTGTGTAGTTCTGACAGGTGCGATGAACAGCTACGTTTGGTTCAAGGCTCAAAGTGACCGGAGGAGGACATGACCGTGGCAAAGATTCGAAGGATTTTCCAGGTGCTATGAATTTGCTGTTTAGGTTCCAGAGCACCTAAAGTCAAGTGAAGAGCCATTTCCTATTTTTGTTTTTCAGATTTTAAAAAGAACAACGGATATAAGTGTCCTGTTGTCTCCATGTATTGATTTTAAATTTAAAAAAAATAAATAAAATAAATACAGGCCGTTTTCTGTTTTTTATTTTTATTTTTAAATCAAAATGGAAATCAGATGGCCGCGACGTACACTGACCTTAATAACACATGTTTTTGGACTGATAAATTTGGATCATTTCAGGCCTGGAGTTGCCGATCTCGACTGAACTAAAGGTAAAAGGAGCTGTTCACCTGAAAACTACCACTTGATGACATCACAAGGTGGAACAGAGCATTTGGAGCTTTGGAGATGTAGACGGACGAATAATAAAGAGTTCCTCAAACATGTGAATGAAACAAACACAACTCCAGGTGTGTTTTTGAGGCGGAACATCATTAGAACATGACTTAAAGCTCATAAGAGTCAGTTTTGTGTGATACAGGAACTTTTGAAAAATCACATTCAGACATTTTCCCCAAATCCTTAATTAGTTAACGAGAACTGTGGCCCAGATTCCTCGGAGTTGTTGTTGTTTGCGTCTGCGTCGTGTTCCATGTGTGGAGCAGAGCTGTTCACGTTTATGGAGAAGGCTCAGCTGGGGCCCATTACAGAGACTGTAAAGGGCCTCATTAAAACAGTTCATTAGAAAAACTGAGACAGAGTCAGAAGAGTCAGAGAGTCAGAAGAGTCAGAGAGTCAGAAGAGCCAGAGAGTCAGAAGAGCCAGAGAGCAGGAAGAGCCAGAGAGCCGGAAGAGCCAGAGAGTCAGAAGAGCCAGAGAGCAGGAAGAGCCAGAGAGCAGGAAGAGCCAGAGAGCAGGAAGAGCCAAAGAGTCAGAAGAGTCAGAGAGTCGGAAGAGCCAGAGAGTCGGAAGAGCCAGAGAGCCGGAAGAGCCAGAGAGGCGGAAGAGTCAGAGAGTCGGAAGAGCCAGAGAGCAGGACGAGCCAGAGAGCAGGAAGAGCCAGAGAGTCGGAAGAGCCAGAGAGCAGGACGAGCCAGAAGAGCCAGAGGGCAGGAAGAGCCAGAGAGTCAGAAGAGCCAGAGGGCATGAAGAGCCAGAGAGTCAGGAGAGCCAGAGAGCAGGAAGAGCCAGAGAGTCGGAAGAGCCAGAGAGTCAGAAGAGCCAGAGAGTCAGGAGAGCCAGAGAGTCAAAGAGCCAGAGAGTCAGAAGAGCCAGAGAGTCAGAAGAGCCAGAGAGCAGGACGAGCCAGAAGAGCCAGGAGAGCCAGAGAGCAGGAAGAGCCAGAGAGTCAAAGAGCCAGAGAGTCAGAAGAGCCAGAGAGTCAGAAGAGCCAGAGAGCAGGACGAGCCAGAAGAGCCAGGAGAGCCAGAGAGCAGGATGAGCCAGAAGAGCCAGAGAGCTGGAAGAGCCGGAAGAGCTGGAAGAGCCGGAAGAGCCGGAAGAGCCAGAGAGTCAGAAGAGCCAGAGGGCATGAAGAGCCAGAAGAGCCAGGGAGCAGGAAGAGCCAGAGAGCCGGAAGAGCGGGAAGAGCCAGAGAGCCGGAAGAGCCGGAAGAGCCGGAAGAGCTGGAGAGCCGGAAGAGCCAGAGAGTCAGAAGAGCCAGAGAGTCAGAAGAGCCAGCGAGTCAAAAGAACCAGAGAGCCGGAAGAGCCAGAGAGTCAGAAGAGCCAGAGAGTCAGAAGAGCCAAAGAGTCAGAAGAGCCAAAGAGTCAGAAGAGCCAGAGAGCTGTCAAATCAATCAATCAAAATAAATAAATA